>CAXDIG010000341.1:0-344058 GCA_963989225.1 Dromius quadrimaculatus | reverse complement strand
TCATATAACTGCAGATAGCGCTCTAAAAACACGAGATATAGATAGATTTATGTGATTTGCGATACTTTGAGAATGCTCCGATAGTGGTAATTCTGACTTATTTCAAACTTCATATAACTGCAGATAGCGCTCTGAAAACACAAGATACGATGTTTTTGTCGATAGATTCATTCATATTATGAGGTCTTGAACAGATATATGAATTTTTCGATTGTGGAAATCCGCGCGGGGAGGAAGCGTGATTTCGGACTTTATTCCAAAGTTTGTAAAACTGCAAATAGCACTCTTAAAACACAAAATATGATGTATTTGGTGCTAGATTCCTGCCATATAACGCATTTTAAAGCAAAATCTTGCTCCTGAGCAGATTTACAGGTTCATAAATTTCTCAGCGAAACTCAGAAAAAACGCTGATAACTTGCTGGAAACGCAAAATTTTATGCATTTGAGGACGGCTTCATCCGTTTCATGTTGTATTGGATAGATTTATGTGATTTGCGATACTTTGGAAACTGCTCAGAATGTTGTAATTTTGACTGATTTCAAACTTCATATAACTGCAGATAGCGCTCTGAAAACACGAGATACGATGTTCTTGTCGATAGATTTACACATATTATGAGGTCCTAAATAAGAATATGAACTTTTTGATTGTGAAAAATCTGCGCGGAAAAGCGTGGTTTCGACTTATTCCAGGGTTTGTAAAACTGCAAATAGCACTCTAAAAACACAAAATATGATGTATTTGGTGCAAGATTCTGCCATATAACGCATTTTTGAAGCAAAATCTTGCTTTTTGAGCGGATTATACAGGTTCAAAACTTCCTCAACCAGACTCAGAAACGACGCTGATAGCTCGCTGGAAGCGCAAAATTTTGTGCATTTGAGGACGGCTTCATCCGTTTCATGTTGTATCAGATAGATTTATGTGATTTGCGATACTTTGAATTTGCTCAGTATGTGGTAATTTTGACTTATTTAAAACTTCCATATAACTACAGATAGCGCTCTGAAAACACGAGATACGATGTTTTTGTCGATAGATTAATACACATTATAAGGTCCTGAATAGGAATATGAACTTTTTTGATTGTAAAAATATGCGCGGAAAAGCGTGATTCGGGACTTATTCCAAAGTTTGTAAAACTGCAGATAGCACTCTGAAAACACGAAATATGATGTATTTGGTGATAGATTCTGCCATATAACGAATTTTTGAAGCAAAATCTCACTTCTGAGCAGATTTACAGGATCAAAAATTTCTCAACGAGACTCAGAAAAAACGCTGATAACTCGCTGGAAACGCAAAATTTTGTGCATTGAGGACGGATTCATGCGTATTATGATTTATTGTATAGATTTATGTGATTTGCGATACTTTGAGACTGCTCAGAATGTGGTAATTTTTACTTATTTCGAACTTCATATTACTGCAGATAGCGCTCTGAAAACACGAGATACGATGTTTTTGTCGATAGATTCATTTATATATGAGGTCTTGAACAGGAATATGAACTTTTCGATAGTGAAAATCTGCGCGGAAAAGCGTGATTCCGACTTATTCCAACGTTTGTAAGCCTGCAAATAGCATCTCTAAAAACACGAAATATGATGTATTTGGTGCTAGATTCTGCCATATAGCGCATTTTTGAAGCAAAATCTGGCTTCTGAGCAGATTTACAGGATCACAAATTTCTTAACGAGACTCAGAAAAAACGCTGATAACTCGCTGGAAACGAAAAATTTTGTGCATTTGAGGACGGATTCATGCGTATTATGATGTATTGTATAGATTCATGTGATTTGCGATACTTTGAAACTGCTCAGAGGTGTGGTAATTTTGACTTATTGCAAACTTCATATAACTGCAGATAGCACTCTGAAAACACAAGATACGATATTTTTGTTGATTGATTTATTCATATTATGAGGTCTTGAACAGGAATATGAACTTTTCGATTGTGAAAATCTGCGCGGAAAAGCGTGATTTCGACTTATTCCAAAGTTTGTGAAACTGCAAATAGCACTCTAAAAACACGAAATATGATTGTATTTGATGCTAGATTCTGCCATATAACGCATTTTTGAAGCAAAATCTGGCTTCTGAGCAGATTTACAGGATCACAAATTTCTTAACGAGACTCAGAAAAAACGCTGATAACTCGCAGGAAACGCAAAATTTTGTGCATTTGAGGACGGATTCATGCGTATCATGTTGTATTGGATGAATTTATGTGATTTGCGATACTTTGAAACTACTCAGAATGTGGTAATTTTGACTTATTTCAAACTTCATATAACTGCAGATAGCGCTCTGGAAACACGAGATACGATGTTTTTGTCGATAGATTCATACATATAATGAGGTCCTGAATAGGATTATGAACTTTTTGATTGTGAAAATCTGCGCGGAAAAGCGAGGATTGCGACTCATTCCAAAGTTTGTGAAACTGCAAATAGCACTCTGAAAACACGAAATATGATGTATTTGGTGCTAGATTCTGCCATACCTGAGGCAAAATCTTGCTTCTGAGTAGATTTACAGGATCAAAAATTCTCAACGAGACTCAAAAGAAACGCTGATAACTCGCTGGAAACGCAAATTTTGTGCATATGAGGACGGTTTCATGCGTATTATGTTGTATTGGATAGATTTATTCGATTTGCGATACTTTGAATCTGCTCAAGACGTGGTAATTTTGACTTATTTCAAACTTCATATAACTGCAGATGGCGCTCTAAAAACGCAAGAAACGATATCTTTGTCGATAGATTCATACAAATTATGAGGTGCTGAATAGGATTATGAACTTTTTGATTGTGAGAATTTGCGCGGAAAAGCGTGATTCCGACTTATTCCAAAGTTAGAAATACTGCAAATAGCACTCTAAGAGAACAAAATATGATGTATTTGGTGGTAGATTCAGCCATATAACGCATCTTTGAAGCAAAATCTTCCTTCTGAGCAGATTAACAGAATCAAAAATCTCTCAACGAGACTCAGAAAAAACGCTGATAACTCGCTGGAAACGTAAAATTTTGTGCATTTGAGGACGGATTCATGCGTATTATGTTGTATTGGATAGATTCATGTGATTGCGATACTTTGAAACTGCTCGGAATATGGTAATTTTGACTTATTTCAAACTTCATATTACTGCAGAAAGCGCTCTGAAAACACGATGTACAATGTTTTTTGTCGATGGATTCATACATATTATAAGGTCCTGAATAGGAATATGAACTTTTTGATCGTGGAAATTTGCGCGGGAAATGCGTGGTTTTGTTTCATTCCAAAGTTTGTAAAGCTGCAAATAGCGCTCTGAAAACACGAAATATGATGTATTTGGTGCAAGATTCTGCCATATAACGCATTGTTAGAGCAAAATCTTGCTTCTGCAAATAGCACTCTAAAAATACTAAAACATGATGTATTTGGTGCTAGATTCTGCCTTATAACGCATTTTTTGAAGCAAAATCTTACTTCTTGAGCAAATTTACAGAATCAAAAATTTCTCATCGAGACTTAGAAAAAACGCTGATAACTTGCTGGAAACGCAGAATTTTGTGTATTTGAGGACGGATTCATGCGTATCATGTTGTATAAGATAGATCTATGTGATTTGCGATACTTAGGAACTGCTCAGAAGTGGTAATTTTGACTTATTCCAAACTTCATATAACTGCAGATAGCGCTCTGAAAACACGAGATACGATGTTTTTGTCGATGGATTCATACATGTTTATGGGGTCCTGAATATCAATATGAACTTTTTGATTGTGAAAACCTGCGCGAAAACCGTGATTTCGACTTATTCCAGAGTTTGTAAAACTGCAAATAGCACTCTAAAAACACGAAATATGATGTATTTGGTGCTAGATTCTGCCATATAACGTATTTTTAAAGCAAAATCTTGCTTCTGAGCAGATTTACAGGATCAAAAATTTCTCAACGAGACTCAGAAAAAACGCTGATAACTCGCTGAAAAAGCAAAATTTTGTGCATTTGAGGGCGGATTCATGGCGTATTATGTTGTAGTGGATAGATTCATGTGATTTGCAATACTTTGAAACTGCTCAGAATGTGGTAATTTTGACTCATTTCAAACTTCATATAACTGCAGATGGCGCTCTGAAAACACGGGATACGATATTTTTGTCGATAGATCCATACATATTAGGAGGTCCTGAATAGGAATATGAACTTTTTGATTGTGAAAATTTGCGCGGAAAAGCGTGATTTCGACTTATTCCAAAATTTGTAAAACTGCAAATTGCACTCAAAAAACACGAAATATGATGTATTTGGTGCTAGATTTTGCCATATAACGCATTTTTGGAGCAAAATCTTGCTTCTGAGCAGATTTACGGGGTCAGAAATTCCTCAACAAGACTCAGAAAAAACGCTGATAACTCGCTGGGAACGCAAAATTTTGTGCATTCGAGGACGGATTCATGCGTATTATGTTGTAATTGTATAGATTTATGTGATTTGCGATACTTTGAAACTGCTCAGAATGTTTGTAAATTTGACTTATTCAAAACTTCATATAACTGCAGATAGCGCTCTGATAACACGAGATACGATATTTTTGTCGATAGATTCATACATATTATGAGGTCCTGAATAGGAATATGAACTTTTTTGATCGTGAAAATCTGCGCGGAAAAGCGTGATATCGACTTATTCCAGAGTTTGTAGAAACTGCAAAATAGCACTCTAAAAACACGAAATATGATGTATTTGGTGCTAGATTCTGCCACAAAACGCATTTTTGAAGCATAATCTTGCTTCTGAGCAGATTTACAGAATCATAAATTTCTCAACGAGACTCAGAAAAAACGCTGATAACTCGCTGCAAACGCAAAATTTTGTGCATTTGAAAACGGATTCATGCGTATGATGTTGTATCAGATAGATTTATGTGATTTGCGATACTTTGAAACTGCTCAGAATGTGGTAATTTTGACTTATTTCAAAGCTCCATTGGTAACTGCAGATAGCGCTCTTAAACACGAGATTACGATGTTTTTGTCGATAGATTTATACATATTATGAGGTCCTGAATAGGAATATGAACTTTTTGATTGAGAGAATCTGTGCGGAAAAGCGTGATTCCGACTTATTCCAGAGTTTGTAAAACTGCAAATAGCCCTCTGAGAACACAAAATATGATGTATTTGGTGCTAGATTCTGCCATATATCAAATTTTTTAAAGAAAAATCTTGCTTCTGAGCAGATTTACAGAATCAAAAAATTTTTCAACGAGACTCAGAAAAAACGCTGATAACTCGCTGGAAACGCAAAATTTTGTGCATTTGAGGATGGATTCATGCGTATTATGTTGTATTGGATAGATTTATGTAATTTGCGATACTTTGAAACTGCTCAGAATGTGGTAATTTTGACTTATTTCAAACTTCATATAACTGCAGATAGCGCTCTGAAAACACGAGATACGATGTTCTTGTCGATAGATTCATACATATTATGAGGTTCTGAATAGGAATATGAACTTTTTGATTATGAAAATATGCGCGGAAAAAGCGAGATTTCGACTTATTCCAAAGTTTGTTGAAATTGCAAATAGCACTCTAAAAACACAAAATATGATGTATTTGGTGCTAGATTCTGCCATATAACGCATTTCTGCAGCGATATCTTCCTTCTAAGCAGATTTACAGAATCAAAAATTTCTTAACGAGACTCAGAAGAAACGCTGATAACTCGCTGGAAACGCAAAATTTTGTGCATCTGAGGATGAATTCATGCGTATTGACTTATTTCAAACTTCATATAACTGCAGATAGCGCTCTGAAAACACGAGATACGATGTTTTTGTCGATAGATTCAATACATATGATTAAGTCCTGAATAGCAGAATGTGGTAATTTTGACTTCTTTCAAACTTCATTTAACTGCAGATAGCGCTCTGGAAACACAAGATACGTTGTTTTTGACGACAGATTCATACATATCATTAGGTCCTGAATAGGAATATGAGCTTTTTGATCATGAAAATCTGCGCGGAAAAGCGTGATTTCGACTTATTCCAAAGTTTGTAAAACTGCGAATAGCACTATGAAAACATAAAATATGATGTATTTGGTGCTAGATTCCGCCATATAACGCGTTTTCAAAGCAGAATCTTGCTTCTGAGCAGATATACAGAATACAAAATTTCTCAACGAGACTCAAAAAACGCTGATAACTCGCTTGGAACGCAAAATTTCATGCATTTTGGGACGGATTCATGCGTATTATGTAGTATTGGATAGATTTATGTGATTTGCGATACTTTGAAACTGCTCAGAATGTGGTAATTTTGACTTAATTCAAACTTCATATAACTGCAGATAGCGCTCTGAGCACACGAGATACGATGTTTTTGTCGAAATAGCACTCTATAAACACGAAATATGATGTATTTGGTGCTAGTTTCGGTTGTATAACGCATTTTCGAAGCAAATCTTACTTCTGGGCAGATTTACAGAATCAAAAATTTCTCAACGAGACTCAGAAAAAACGCTGATAAACTCGGTGGAAACGCAAATTTTGTGCTATTGAGGACGGCTTCATGTGTATTATTTTGTATTGGATAGATTTATGTGATTTGCGATACATTGAAACTGCCCAGAATGTAGGAACTTTGACTTATTTGAAACTTTATATAACTGCAGATAGCGCTCTGAAAACACAAGATATGATGTTTTTGTCGATAGATTCACATATATTATGAGGTCCTGAATAGGAATATGTACTTTTTGATTGTGAAAAATTTGCGCTGAAAAGCGTGATTTTGACTTATTCCAAGTTTGTAAAACTGCAAATAGCACTCTAGAAACACGAAATATGATGTATCTGGTGCTAGATTCTACTATATATTTTTGATGCAAAATCTTGTTTCTGAGCAGATTTACAGATTCAAAATTTCTCATCGAGACTCAGAAAATCGCTGATAACTCACTGGAAACGCAAAATTTTGTGCATTTGAGGACAAATTCATGCGTATCATGTTGTATTGGATAGATTTATGTCACTTGCGATACTATGAAACTGCTCAGAATGAGGTAATTCTGACTTATTTTAAACTCCATATAACTGCAGATAGCGCTCTAAGAACACGAGATACGATGTTTTTGTTGATAGATTCATACATATAATGAGGTTCTGAATAGGTATATGAACTTCTTGATTGTCAAAATCTGCGAGATAAAGCGTAATTTCTTCTTAATTTAAAGTTTGTAAGACTGCAAATAGCACTGTCAAAACACGAAATATGATAGATTTTGTGTCAGATTCGGCCATATAACGCATTTTTGAGCATAATCTTACTTCTGATCAGATTTACAGAATCAGAAATCTCTCAACAACACTCTGAAAAACCGCTGATAACTCACTGGAAACGCAGAATTTTGTGCATTTGAGGACGAATTCATGCGTATTATGTTGTATTGGATAGATTTATGTGATTTACGATACTTTGACAACTGCTCAGAATGTGGTAATTTTGACTTATTTCGCACTTCATATAACTGCAGATAGCGATCTGAAAGCACGAGATACAATGTTTTTGTCGATAGATCCATACATATTATGAGATCTTGAATAGGAATATGAACTTTTTGATTGTAAAAGTCCTGCGCGAAGAAGCGTGATTTCGACTTATTCCAAAGTTTGTAAAACTGCAAATAGCACTCAAAAAACACGGAATTTCATGTATTTGGTGCTAGATTCTGCCATATAACGCATTTTCAAGCAAAATCATGCCCCCGAGCAGATTTACAGAATCAGAAATTTCTCAACGAGACTCTGAAAAAAGGCTGATAACTCGCTGGAAACGCAAAATTTTGTGCATTTGAGGACGGATTCCATTCGTATCATGTTGTATTGGATAGATTTATGTGATTTGCGATACTTTGAAGCTCCTCAGAATGAGGTAATTTTGACTCATTCCAAACTTCATATAACTGCAGATAGCGCTCTAAGAACACGGGATACGATGTTTTTGTTGATAGATTCATACATATCATGAGGTCCTGATTAGGAATGTGAACCTTTTGATTGTGAAAATCTGCGCGGAAAAAAGCGTGATTTCGACTTATTCCGAAGCTTGTAAAACTGCGAATAGCACTCTAAAAACACGAGATATGATGTATTTGGTGCTAGATTCTGCCATATAACGCATTTTTAAAGCAAAATCTTGCTTCCGAGCAGATTCACAAAATCAAAAATTTCTCAACGAGACTACGAAAAAACGCTGATAACTCGCTGGAAACGCAAAATTTGATGCATTTGAGGCCGGATTCATGCGTATCATATTGTATTGGATAGATCTATGTGATTTTGCGATACTTTGAAACTGCTCAGAATGTGGTAATTTTGACTTATTCAAAACTGCATATAACTGCAGAAAGCGCTCTGAAAACACGAGATACGATATTTTTGTCGATAGAATCATATATATTATGAGGTCCTGAATAGGAATATGAACTTTTCGATTGTGAAAATCTGCGCTGAAAAGCGTGATTTTGACTTATTCCAAAGTTTGTAAAACTGCAAATAGCACTCTGAAAACACGAAATATGATGTATTGGTGCTAGATTCTGCCATTATAACGCATTTTTGAAGCAAAATCTTGCTTGTGAGCAGATTAACAGAATCAAACATTTCTCAACACTTAGAAAAAACCGCTGATAACTCGCTGGGAAACGCAAGATTTTGTGCATTTGAAGACAAATTCATGCGTATTATGTTGTATTGGATAGATTCATGTGATTTGCGAAACTTTCAAACTGCTCAGAATGTGGTAAGTTTGACTTATTTCAAACTTCATATTACTGCAGATAGCGCACTAAAAACACAAGATACGATGTTTTTGTCGATAGATTCATACATACTATGAGGTCCTGAATAGGAATATGAACTTTTTGATCGTGAAAATCAGCGCGGAAAAGCGTGATTCCGACTTATTCCAAAGCTTGTAAAACTGCAAATAGCACTCAAAAAAAAAAAATTATAATGTGTTTGGTGCTAGATTCTTCCATATAACGCATTTTCAAAGCAAAATCTTGCTTCTGAGCAGATTTACAGAATCAAAAATTTCTCAACAACACTCAGAAAAAACGCTAATAACTCGCTGGAAACGCAAAATCTTGTGTATTTGAGGACGGATCCATGCGTATTATGTTGTACTGGATAGATTTATGTGATTTGCGATACTTTAAAATTGCTCAGAATGTGGTTGTTTTGACTTATTTCAAACTTCATAAAACTGCAGATAGCGCTCTGAAATAACGAGATACGATGTTTTTGTCGATGGGACTCATACATACCATCAGGTCCTGAATAGGAATATGAACTTGATTGTAAAAATCTTCGCGGGAAAGCGTGATTTCACCTCAATTCAAAGTTTGTTAAACTGCACTCTTAAAACACAAAATATGATGTATTTGGTGTCAGATTCTGCCATATAACGCATTTTTGAAGCAATATCTTACTTCTGAGCAGATTTACAGAATCAGAAGTTTCTCAACGAGACTTTGAAAAAACGCTGATAACTCGATAGAAACAAAAAAATTTTGTGCATTCGAGGACATCCTGTATTGGATAGATTTATGTTATTTGCGATACTCTGAAACTTTTCAGGATGTGGTAATTTTGACTTATTTCAAACTTCATATAAACTGCAGATAGCGCTCTAAAAACACGAGATACGATGCTTTTGTCGATAGATCCATACAAATTATGAGGTCCTGAATAGGAATATGAACTTTTTGATTATGAAAGTCTGCGCGGAAAAGCGTTATTTCGACTTATTCCAAAGTTTGTAGAACTGCGAATAGCACTCTAAAACACGAAAAATGATGTATTTGGTGGTGTTAGATTCTGCCATATAACGCATTCTTGGAGCAAAATCTTGCTTCTGAGCAGATTTACGAGATCAAAAATTTCTCAACGAGACTCAGATATAACGCTGATAACTCGCTAAGAACGCAAAAATTTTTGTGTATTTGCGGACGGATTCATGCATATTATGTTGTATTGGATACATTCATGTGATTTGCGATACTTTGAAACTGCTCAGAATGTGGTAATTTTGACTTATTCCAAACTTCATATAACTGCAGGTAGCGCTCCTGAAAACACGAGATACGATGTTTTTGTCGATATAATGAGGTCCTGAATAGGAATATGAACTTTTTGATTGTGAAAATCTGCTGCGCGGAGAAGCGTAATTTCGACTTATTCCAGAGTTTGTAAGACTGCAAATAGCACTCTAAAAACACGGAATATGATGTATTTGGTGCTAGATTCTGCCATATAACGCATTTTTAGAGCAAAATCTTGCTTCTGAGCAGATTAACAGAATCAAAGATTTCTTAACGAGACTCAGAAAAAACGCTGATAACTCGCTGGAAACGCAAAATTTTGTGCATTTTAGGACGGATTCATGCGTATTATGTTGTATTGAATAGATTTATGTGATTTGCGATACTTTGAAACTGCTCAGAATGTGGGTAATTTTGACTTATTCCAAACTTCATATAACTGTAGATAGCGCTCTTGAAAACACGGGATACGATGTTTCTGTCGATAGATTTATATATATTATGAGGTCTTGAATAGCAATATGAACTTTTTGATTGTGAAAATCTGAGCGGAAAGCGTGATTTCGGACTAATTCCAAAAGTTTGTAAAACTGCAAATAGCACTCTTAAAACACGAAACATAATGTATTTGGTGCTAGATTCTCCATATAACACATTTTTGAAGCAAAATCTTGCTTCGGAGCAGATTGACAGAATCGAAAATTTCTCAACGAGACTCAGTCAAAAAACGCAGAAAACTCGCTGGAAACGAAAAATTTTATGCATTTGAGGACGGATTCATGCGTATTATGTTATATTGGATAGATTTATGTGATTTGCGATACTTTGAAAACTGCTCAGCATGTGGTAATTTTGACTCATCTCAAACTTCATATAACTGCAGATAGCGCTCTGAAAACACAAGATAGTTGATAGATTCATACATATTATGAGGTCCTGAATAGGAAATATGAACTTTTGATTGTGGAAATCTGCGCGGAAAAGCATGATTTCAAATTATTCCAAAGTTGTAAAACTGCAAATAGCACTCTAAAAACACGAATATGATGTATTTGGTGCTGAATTCTGCTATTTAACGCATTTTTTAAGCAAAATCTAGCTTCTGAGCAGATTAACAGTATCAAAAATTTCTCAACAAGACTCAGAAAAAACGCTGATAACTCGCTGGGAACGCAAAATTTTGTGCATTTAAGGACAAATTCATGCGTATTATATTGTATTGGATAGATTTAAGTGATTTGCGATACTTTCACACTGCTCAGAATGTGGTAAGTTTGACTTATTTCAAACTCCATATAACTGCAAATAGCGCACTAAAAACACAAGATACGATGTTTTTGTCGATAGATTCATACATATTATGAAGTCCTGAATAGGAATATGAACTTTTTTATTGTAAAAATCTGCGCGAGAAAAGCGTGATTCCGACCTATTCAAAGTTTGTAAAACTTCAAATAGCACTCTAAAAACACGAAATATGATGTATTTGGTGCTAGTTTCTGGCATATAACGCATTTTTTGTAGCAAAATCTTGTTTCTGAGCAGATTTACAGGTTCAAAAATTTCCCAACAAGTCTCAGAAAAAACGTTGATCACTCGCTGGAAACGCAAAATTCTGTGCATTTGAGGACGGATTCATGCGTATTATGTTGTATTGGATAGATTTATGTGATTTGCGATACTTTGATAACTGCTCTGAATGTGGTAATTTTGACTCATTTCAAACTTCATATAACTGCGGATAACGCTCTGAAAACACGAGATACGATGTTTTTGTCGATAGGTTAATACATATTATGAGGTCCTGAATAGAAATATGAACTTTTTGATTGTAAAAATCTGTGCGGAAAAGCGTGATCTCGACTTATTCCAAAGTTTGTGAAACTGCAAATAGCACTCTAAGAACACGAAATATGATGTATTTGGTGCTAGATTCTGCCATATAATGCATTTTTAAAGCAAAATATTGCTTATGAGCAGATTAACAGGATCAAAAGTTCCTCAACGAGACTCAGAAAAAACGCTTATAACTCGCTGGAAACGCAAAATTCTGTGCATTTGAGATCGGATTCATGCGTATTATGTTGTATTGAATGGATTTATGTGATTTGCGATACTTTGAAACTGCTTAGAATGTGGTAATTATTACTTATTTCGAACTTTATATAACTGCAGATAGCGCTCTGTAAACACGAGATACGAAGTTTTTGTCGATAGATTCATACATATTATGAGGTCCTGAATAGGAATATGAACTTTTTGATTGTGAAAATCTGCGCGGTAAAGCGTGATTACGACTTATTCGTAAGTTTATAAAACTGCGAATAGCACTCTAAAAACACAAAATATGATGTGTTTGGTGCTAGACTCTGCCATATAACGCATTTTTAAAGCAAAATCTTGCATCTGAGCAGATTTACAGAATCAAAAATTTCTCAACGAGACTCAGAGAAAACGCTGATAACTAGCAGGAAACGCAAAATTATGTGCATTCGAGGACGGATTCATGCGTATTATTTGTATTGGATAGGTTTATGTGATTTGCGATACTTTGAAACTGCTCAGAATGTGGTAATTTTGACTTATTTCAAACTTCATAATAACTGTAGATAGTGCTCTGAAAACACGAGATACGATGTTTTTGTCGATAGATTCATTCATATTATGAGGTCCTGAATGGGAATATGAACTTTATGATTGTGAAAATCTGTGCGGGAAGGGCGTGATTTCGACTTATTCCAAAGTTTGTAAAACTGCGAATAGCACTCCAAAAACACAAAATATTATGTATTTGGTGATTGTTTCTGCCATATAACGCATTTTTAAAGCAAAATCTTGCTTCTGAACAGATTAAAAGAATCAAAAATTTCTCAACGATTTCTCATTGTGCATTTGAGGAGGGATTCATACGTATTATGTTGTATTGGATTGATTTATGTGATTTGCGTTACTTTGAAACTGCTCAAAAGTTTGTAATTTTGACTTATTTCAAACTCCAACTCACTGCAGATGGCGCTCTGAAAACACGAGATACGATGTTTTCGTCTATAGATTTATACATATTATGAGGTCTTTGAATAGGAATATAAACTTTTAGATTGTATAAACCTGCGCAGAAAAGCGTGATTCCGATTTATTCCAAAGTTTGTAAAACTGCAAATAGCACTCAAAAAACACAAATATGATGTATTTGGTGCTAGATTCTGCCACATAACGCATTTTTTTGAAGCAAAATCTTACTTTTGAGCAGATTTACAGGATGAAAATTCCTCAACGAGACTGTGAAAAAACACTGATAACTCGCTGGAAACGCAAAATTTGTGCATTTGAGGACGGCTTCATGACTATTATGTTATATTGGATAGATTTATGTAATTTGCGATACTTTGATAACTCCTAGGAATATTGTAGTTTCGACTTATTTCAAACTTCATATAACTGCAGATAGCGCTCTCAAAACAGGAGATACGATGTTTTTGTCGATAGATTCATACATATTATGAAGTCCTGAATAGGAATATGAACTTTTTGATCGTGAGAATATGCGTGGAAAAGCGTGATTCCGACTTATTCAAAAGTTTGTAAAACTGCAAATAGCACTCTAGAAACACGAAATATGATGTATCTGGTGTCAGATTCAACCATATAACGCATTTCTAAAGCAAAATCTTGCTTCCGAGCAGATTCACAGAATCAAATATTTCTCAACGAGACTCATTGTGCATTTGGGGAGGGATTTATGCGTATTATGTTCTATTGGATTGATTTATGTGATTTGCGTTACTCTGAAACTGCTCAAAAGTTTGTAATTTTTGACTTATTTCAAACTCCAACTCACTGCAGATGGCGCTCTGAAAACACGAGATACGATGTTTTCGTCGATAGATTTATACATATCATGAGGTCCTGAATAGGAATATGAACTTTTAGATTGTATAAACCTGCGCAGAAAAGCGTGATTTCGTTTTATTCCAAAGTTTTGTGAAACTGCAAATAGCACTCTAAAAACACCAAATATGATGTATATGGTGCTAGATTCTGCCATATAATGCATATTTTTAAAGTAGAATCTTGCTTCCGATCTGATTTATAGAATAAAAAGTTTCTCAACGAGACTCAGGAAGAACGCTGATAACTCGCTGGAAACGCAGAATTTTTTTGCATTTGAGGACGGATCCATGCGTATTATGTTGTAATGGATATATTTATGTGATTTGCGATACTTTGAAACTGCTTAGAATGTGGTAATTTTGACTTATTTCAAGCTTCATATAACTGCAGATAGCGCTTTGAAAACACGAGATACGATGTGTGTGTCGATAGATTCATACATATTATGAGGTCCTCAATAGGAATATGAACTTTTTGATTGTGAAAATCTGCGCGGGAAAGCTTGATTTCGAATTGATCAGAAGTTAGTAAAACTGCGAATAGCACTATAAAAACACAAAATATGATGTATTTGGTGCTAGATTCTGCCATATAACGCATTTTTTAAAGCAGAATCTTACTTCTAAGCAGATTTACAGAATCAAAAATTTCCCAACGAGCCTCACAAAAAACGCTGAAAACTCGCTGGAAACGCAAAATTTTGTGCATTTGAGGACGGGTTAATGCGTATTATGTTGTATTGGATAGATCTATGTGATTTGCGATACTTTGAAACTGCTCAGAATGTAGTAATTTTGACTTATTTCAAACTTCATATAACCGCAGATAGAGCTCTAAGAACAAGAGATACGATGTTTTTGTCGATAGATTCATACATAGTATGAGGTCTTGAATTGAGATATGAGTTCTTGGATAGTAAAAACCTGCACGGAATAGCGTGATTTCGACTTATTCCAAAGTTTGTAAAACTGCGAATAGCACTTTGAAAACACAAAATATGATGTATTTGGTGCTGGGATTCTGGCATATAACGCATTTTTGAAGCAAAATCTTGCTTCTGAACAGATTTACAGAATCAAAAATTTCTCAACGAGAATCAGAAAAAACGCTGATAGCTCGCTGGGAACGCAAAATTTTGTGCATTTGAGGACGGGTTCATGCGTATTATGTTGTATTGGATAGATTTATGTGATTTGCGATACTTTGAGACTGCTCAAAATGTGGTAATTTTGACTTATTTTAAACTTCATGTATCTGCAGATAGCGCTCTGAAAACACGGGATACGATGTTTTTTGTCGATAGATTCATACATATTATGAGGTCCTGAATAGGAATATGAATTTTTGATTGTGAACATCTGCGCGCAAAAGCGTGATTTCGTCTTATTCCAAAGTTTGTAGAACTGCAAATTGCACTCCAAAAACACAAAATATGATGTATTTGGTGCTGGATTCTGCCATATAACGCCTTTTTTTAAGCAAAATCTTGCTTCTGAGCAGATTTACAGGTTCGAAATCTCTCAACAAGACCTCAGAAAAAAACGCTGTTAAAACGCTGAAGACGCAAAATTTTGTGCATTTAAGGACGGATTCATGCGTATTATTTTGTATTGGATAGATTTATGTGATTTGCGATTCTTTGAAACTGCTCAGAATGTGGTAATTTTGACTTATTTTCAAACTTCATATAACTGCAGATAGCGCTCCGAGAACACGAGATACGATGGTTTTTGTCGATAGATTCATACATATTATGAGGTCCTGGATAGGAATATGAACTTTTTGATTGTGAAAATCTGCGCGGGAAAGCGTGATTCTGACTTATTCCAAAGTTTGTAGAACAGCAGATAGCAATCTGAAAACACGAAATATGATGTATTTGGTGCTAGATTCTGCCATATAACGCATTTTCAAAGCAAAACCTTGCTTCTGAGCAGATTTACAGAATCAAAAATTTCTCAACGAGACTCAGGGAAAACGCTAATAACTCGCTGAAAACGCAAAATTTTGTGCATTTGAGGACGGATTGATGCGTATCATGTTGTATTGGATAGAATTATGTGATTTGCGATACATTGCAACTGCTCAGAATGTGGTAATTTTGATTTATTCCAAACTTCATATAACTGCGATTAGCGCTCTGAAAACACGAGTTACGATGTTTTTGTCGATAGATTTATACATATTATGAGGTCGTGAATAGAGATATTAACTTTTGGATTGTGAAAACCTGCGCGGAAAAGCATGATTTCGACTTATTCCAAAGTTTGTTAAAACTGCAAATAGCACTCTAAAAACACGAAATATAATGTATTTGGTGCTAGATTCTGCCATATAATGCATTTTTCAAGCAAAATCTTGCTTCAGAGCTGATTTAAGAATCAAAAATCTCTCAACGAGACTCAGAAAAAGCGCTGATAACCTGCTGAAAACGCAAAATTCAGTGCATTTGAGGACGTATCAATGCGTATTATGTTGTACTGGATATATTTATGTGATTTGCGATACTTTTGAACTGCTCAGAATGTAGTTATTTTGACTCATTCCAAACTTCATATAACTGCAGATAGCGCTCTTAAAACACGAGATACGATGTTTTTGTCGATAGATTCATTCATTCAGGGCCTGAATAGAGATATGAACTCTCGGATTGTGGAAATATGCGCGGAATAGCGTGATTTTGACTTATTCCAAAGTTTGTATAACTGCGAATAGCACTCTAAAAACACGAAATATGATGTATTTGGTGCTAGATTCTGCCATATAATGCATTTTTAAAGCAAAATCTTGCTTCTGAGCAGATATACAGAATTAAAAATTTCTCAACGAGACTTATTGTGCATTCAAGGACGGATCCATGCGTATCATGTTGTACTGGATGGATTGATGTGATTTGCGATACTTTGAAACTGCTCAGAATGAGGTAATTTTGACTTATTCCAAACTTCATATAACTGCAGATAGCGCTCTGAAAACACGAGATACGATGTTTTTGTCGATAGATTCATACATATAATGAGGTCCTGAATAGGAATATGAACTTTTAGATTGTAAAAACCTGCGCGGAAAAGCGTGAATCCGACTTATTCCAAAGTTTGTAAAACTGCAAATAGCACTCTAAGAACACGAAATATGATGTATTTGGTGCTAGATTCTGCCATATAATGCATTTTTCAAGCAAAATCTTGCCCTGGAGCTGATTCACAGAATTGAAAATTCCTCAACGAGACTCAGAAAAAAACGCTGATAAAACGCTGGAAACGCAGAATTTTGTGCATTCGAGGACGGATTCATGCGTATTATGTTGTATTGGATAGATTTAATGTGATTTGCGATACATTGGAACTGCTCAGAATGTGGTAATTTTGACTTATTTCAAACTTCATATAACTGCAGATAGCGCTCTGAGGACACGAGATACGATGTTTTCGTCGATAGATTCATACATATTATGAGGTCCTGAATAGGAATATGAACTTTTTGATTGTGAAAATCTGCGCGGAGAAGCGTGATTTCGACTTATTCCAAAGTTCGTAAACAAGCAAATGCCTTCTGAAAACACGAAATATGATGTATTTGACGCTTAGATTCTGCCATATAACGAATTTTTAAAGCAAAATCTTACTTCTGAGCAGATTTACAGGATTAAAAATTTTTCAACAAGACTCAGAAAAAACGCTGATAACTCGCAGGAAACGCATAGTTTTGTGCATTTGAGGACGGATTCAAGCGTATTATGTTATATCGGATAGATCTATGTGATTTGCGATACTTTGAATCTGCTCAGAATGTGGTAATTTTGACTTATTTCAAACTTCATATAACTGCAGATAGCGATCTAAAAACACGAGATACAATGTTTTAAATAATGGATTCATACATATTATGGGGTCCTGAAGAGAAATATAAGCTTTTTGATTGTGAAGATCTGCGCGGAAGAGCGTGATTTCGACCTATTCCAAAGTTTGTAAAACTGCAAATAGCACTCTAAAAACACGAAATATGATGTATTTGGTGCTAGATTCTGCCATATAACGCATTTTTAAAGCTAAATCTTGCTTCTGAGCAGATTAAGAGAATCAGAAATTTCTCAACGAGACTCAGAAAAAAACGCTTAAAACTCGCTGGAAACGCAGAATTTTGAGCATTCGAGGACGGATTCGTGTGTATCATGTTATATTGGACAGATTTATGAGATTTGCGATACTTTGAATCTGCTCAGAATGTGGTAATTTTGACTTATTTCAAACTTCATATAACTGCAGTTAGCGCTCCGGAAACACAAGAAACGATGTTTATGTTGATAGATTTATACATATTATGAGGTCCTGAATAGAGATATGAACTTTTGGATTGTGGAAATCTGCGCGGAAAAGCGTGATTTCGACTCATTCCAAAGTTTGTAAAACTGCAAATAGCACTCTAAGAACACGAAATATGATGTATTTGGTGCTAGATTCTGCCATGTAACGCATTTTCAAAGGCAAATCTTGCTCCTGAGCAGATTTACAGGATCAAAAATTTCTCAACGAGTTTCAGAAAAGACGCTGATAACTCGCTGGAAACGCAAAATTTTGTGCATTTGAGGACGAATTCATGCGTATTATGTTGTATTTGATGGATTCTTGTGATTTGCGATACTTTGAAACTGCTCAGAATGTGGTAATTTAGACATATTTCAAACTTCATATAACTGCAGATAGCGCTCTAAAAACACGAAATACGATGTTTTTGTTGATAGATCTATACATATTATGAGGTCCTGAATAAAAATATGAACTTTTTGATCCTGAAAATCTGTGCGGAAAAGCGTGATTTCGACTTATTCCAAAGGTTTGTAAAACTGCAATTAGCACTCTAATAACACAAAATATGATGTATTTGGTGCAACGCTCTGCCATATAACGCATTTTTCAAGCAAAATCTTGCTTCTGAGCAGATTTACAGAATCAAAAATTTCTCAACGAGACTCAGAAGGAACGCTGATAACTCGCTGGAAACTTAAAATTTTGTGCATTTGAGGACGGATTTATGCGTATTTTGTTGAATTGGATAGATTTATGTGATTTGCGATACTTTGAAACTGCTAAGAATGTGGTAATTCTGACTTATTTCAAACTTCATATAACTGCATATAGCGATCTAAAAACACGAGATACGATGTTTTTGTCGATAGATTCATACAAATTATAAGGTCCTGAATAGGAATATGAACTTTTTGATTGTGAGAATGCCATATATTGCATTTTTGAAGCAAAATCTTGCTTCTGAGCAGATTTACAGGATCAAAAATTTCTCATCGAGACTCGGAAAAAACGCTGATAACTCGCTGGAAACGCAGAATTATGTGCACTCGGGGACGAATTCATGCGTATTATGTTGTATTGGATAGATTTATGTGATTTGCGATACTTTGAAACTGCTCAGAATGTGGTAATTTTGACTTATTTCAAACTTCATATAACTGCAGATAGCGCTCTGAAAACACAAGTTACGATGTTTTTGTTGATAGATTCATACATATTATGAGGTCCTGAATAGGAATATGGACTTTTTGGTTGTGAAATCTGCGCGGAAAAGCGTGATTTCGACTTATTCCAAAGTTTGTAAAACTGCAAATAGCACTCTAAAAACACAAAATATGATGTATTTGGTGCTAGATTCTGTCATATAACGCATTTTTAAAGCAAAACCTTGCTTTTGAGCGGATTTACAGGAACAAAAATTTCTAAACGAGACCCAGAAGAAACGCTGATAACTCGCTGGAAACGCAGAATTTTGTGCATATGAGGACGGATTCATGCGTATTATGTTGTATTGGATAGATTTATGTGATTTGCGATACTTTAAAAACTCCTCAGATTGTGGTAATTTTGACTGTTTTAAAACTCTATATAACTGCTGATAGCGCTCTGAAAACACCAGATACGATGTTTTCGTCGATAGATCTATACATATTATGAGGTCCTGAATAGAAATATGAACTTTTTGATTGTGAAAATCTGGACGGAAAAGCGTGTTTTCGACTTATTCCAAAGTTTGTAAAACTGCAAATAGCATTCTTTAAACACAAAATATGATGTATTTGGGGCAAGATTCTCCCATATAACGCATTTTTGAAGCAAAATCTTGCTTCTGAGCAGATTTACAGGATCAAAAATTTCTCAACGAGACTCAGAATAAACGCTAATAACTCGCTGGAAACGCAGAGTTCTGTGCATTCAAGGACGGATTCCATGCGTATCATGTTGTATTGGATAGATTTATGTTATTTGCGATATTTCAGACTGCTCAGAATGTGGTAATTTTGACTTATTTCAAACTTCATATAACTGCAGATAGCGCTACGAAAACACAAGATAAGATGTTTTTTGTCGATAGATTCATACATAGTATGAGGTCCTGAATAGCAATATGAACTTTTTGATTGTGAAAATCTGCGCGGAAAAGCGTGATTTCGACTTATTGCAATGTTTTAAAAACTGCAAATAGCACTCTAAAAACTTGAAATATGATGTATTTGGTGCTAGATTCTGCCATATAACGCATTTTTGAAGCAAAATCTTACTTCTGAGCAGATTGACTGGATCAAAAATTTCTCAACGAGACTCAGAAAAAACGCTGATAACCCGCTGGAAACGCAAAATTTAGTGCACTTGAGGACGATCTAATGCGTATTATGTTGTATTGGAGAGATTTATGTGATTTGCGATACTTTGAAACTGCTCAGAATGTGGTGATTCTGACTTATTCCAATCTTCATAAAACTGCAGATAGCGCTCTGAAAACACGAGATACGATGTTTTTGTTGATATATTCATACATATCATGGGGCTCTGAATAGGAATATGAACTTCATGATTGTAGAAATCTGCGCGGAAAAGCGTGACTCCGACTTATTCCAAAGTTTGTAAAACTGCAAATAGCACTCTGAAAACACGAAATATTATTTATTTGGTGCTAGATTCGGCCATATAACGCATTTTTAAAGCAAAATCTTGCTTCTGAGCAGATTAACAGGATCAGATATATCTCAACGAGACTCAGAAGAAACGCTTATAACTTGCTGGAGACGCAAAATTTTGTGCATTTGAGGACGGATTCATGCGTATCATGTTGTATTGGATAGATTCATGTGATTTGCGATACTTTAAAACTGCTCAGAATGTGGTAATTTTGACTTATTCCAAACTTCATATAACTGCAGATAGCGCTCTGAAAGCACGGAATACGATGTTTTTGTCGTTAGATTCATACATATTATGAGGTCCTGAATAGGAATATTAACTTTTTGATCGTGGAAATCGGCGCGGAAAAGCGTGACTTCGACTTATTCCTAAGTTTTTGAAACTGCAAATAGCACTCTAAAAACACGAAATATGATGTATTTGGTGCTAGATTCTGCCATATAACGCATTTTTGAAGCAAAATCTTGCTTCTGAGCAGATTTACAGGATCAAAAATTTTTCAACGAGACTTAGAAGAAACGCTGATAACTTGCTGGAAACGCAAAATTTTGTGCATTTGAGGACGGATTCATGCGTATCATGTTGTATTAGATAGATTTATGTGATTTGCGATACTATGAAACTACTCAGAATGTGGTAATTTTGACTTATTTCAAACTTCATTTAACTGCAGATAGCGCTCTGAAAACACGAGATACAATGTTTTTGTCGATAGATTCATACATATTATGAGGTCCCGAATAGGAATATGAACTTTTTGATCGTGAGAATCTGCGCGGAAAACCGTGATTTCGACTTTTTCCAAAGTTTGTAAAACTGCAGATAGCACTTTAAAAAACACGATATATGATGTATTTGTGCTAGATTCTGCCATATAACGCATTTTTCAAGCGAAATCTTGCTTCTGAGCAGATTTACAGGATCAAAAATTTCTCAACGAGACTCGGAAACCGCTGATAACTCGCTGGAAACGCAAAATTTTGTGCATTTGAGGACGGATTCATACGTATTATGTTGTATTGAATAGATTTATGTAATTTGCGAAACTTTAAAACTGCTCAGAATGTGGTAATTTTGACATATTTCAAACTACATATAACTGCAGATAGCGCTCTGAAAACACGAGATACGATGTTTTTGTCGATAGATTCATACATATTATAAGGTCCTGAATAGAAATATGAGCTTCTTGATTGTGAAAACCTGCGCGGAAAAGCGTGATTTCGACTTATTCCAAAGTTTGTAGAACTGCAAATAGCACTCTGAAAACACGAAATTTGATGTATTTGGTGCTAGATTCTGCCATATAACGCATTTTTAAAGCAAAATCTTGCTTCTGAGCAGATTAACAGGATCAGATATCTCTCAACGAGACTCAGAAGAAACGCTTATGACTTGCTGGAGACGCAAAATTTTGTGCATTTGAGGACGGATTCATGCGTATCATGTTGTATTGGATAGATTTATGTGATTTGCGATACTTTGAAACTGCTCAGAATGTGGTGATTTAAACTTATTTCAAACTTCATATAACTGCAGATAGCGCTCTTAAAGCACGGAATACGATGTTTTTGTCGTTAGATCCATACATATTATGAGGTCCTGAATAGGAATATTAACTTTTTGATTGTGGAAATCGGCGCGGAAAAGCGTGATTCCGACTTATTCCAAAGTTTTTGAAACTGCAAATAGCACTCTAAAAACACGAAATATGATGTATTTGGTGCTTGATTCTGCCATATAACGCATTTTTGAAGCAAAATCTTGCTTCTGAGCAGATTCACAGGATCAAAAATTTCTCAACGAGACTCAGAAAGAATGCTGATAAACTGCTGGAAACGCAAAATTTTTGTGCATTTGAGGACAAATTCCTGCGTATTATGTCGTATTGGATAGATTTGTGTGAGTTGCGATACTTTGAAACTGCTCAGAATGTGGTAATTTTGACTTATTTCAAACTTCATATAACTGCAGATAGCGCTCTGAAAACACGAGATACGATGTTTTTGTTGATAGATTCATACATATTATGAGGTCCTGAATACTAATATGAACTTCTTGATTGTAAAAATCTGCGCGGAAAAGCGTGACCTCGACTTATTCCAAAATTTGTAAAACTGCAAATAGCACTCTGAAATCACGAAATATTAGGTATTTGGTGCTAGATTCTGCCATATAACGCATTTTTGAAGCAAAATCTTGCTCCTGAGCAGATTTACAGGATCAAAAATTTCCCAACGAGACTCAGAAGAAACGCTGATAACTTGCTGGAAACGCAAAATTTTGTGCATTTGAGGACGGATTCATACGTATTATGTTGTATTGTATAGATTCGTGTGATTTGCGATACTTTGAAACTGCTCAGAATGTGGTAATTTTGACTTATTTCAAACTCCATATAACTGCAGATAGCGCTACGAAAACACGGAATACGATGTTCTTGTCGACAGATTCATACATATTATGAGGTCCTGAATAGGAATATGACCTCTTTGATTGTGAAAATCTGCGTGTAAAAGCGTGATTTCGACTTATTCCAAAGTTTGTAAAACTGCAAATAGCACTCTAAAAACTCGAAATATGATGTATTTGGTGCTAGATTCTGCCATATAACGAATTTTTGAAGCAAAATCTTGCTCGTGAACAGATTTACAGGATCAAAAATTTCTCAATGAGACTCAGAAAAAACGCTGATAATTCGCTGGAAACGCAAAATTTTGTGTATTTGAGAACGGATTCATGCGTATCATGTTGTATTGGATAGATTTATGTGATTTGCGATACTTTGAAACTGCTCAGAATGTGGTAATTTTGACTTATTTCAAACTTCATATAACTGCAGATAGCGCTCTGAGAACACGAGATACGATGTTTTTGTCGATAGATGTATACCTATTATAAAGTCCTGAATAGGAATATGGGCTTTTTGATTTTGAAAATCTGCGCGGGAAAGCGTGATTTCGACTTATTCCAAAGTTTTTAAAACTGCGAATAGCACTCTAAAAACACGAAATATGATGTATTTGGTGCTAGATTCTGCCATATAAAGCATTTTTGAAGCAAAACCTGCATCTGAGCAGATTTACAGGTTCAAAAATTTCTCAACGAGACTCAGAAAAAACGCTGATAACTTGCTGGAAACGCAAAATATTGTGCATTTGAGGACGCATTTATGCGTATCATGTTGTATTGGATAGATTTATGTGATTTGCGATACTTCGAAACTAATCAGAATGTGGTAATTTTGACTTATTTCAAACTTCATATAACTGCAGATAGCGCTCTGAAAACACGAGATATGATGTTTTTGTCAATAGATTCATACATATTATTAGGTCCTGAATAGGAAAATGAACTCTCTGATTGTGAAAATCTGCGCGGAAAAGCGTGATTTCGACTTATTCCAAAGTTTGTAAAACTGCAAATAGCACTTTAAAAACACAAAATATGATGTATTTGGTGCTAGATTTTGCCATATAACGCATTCTTGAAGCAAAATCTTGCTCCTTAGCAGATTAACGGGATCAAAAATCTCTCAACGAGACTCGAAAAAAAACGCTGATAACTTGCTGGAAACGCAAAATTTTGTGCATTTGAGGACGGATTCATGCGTATTATGTTGTATTGGATAGATTTATGTGATTTGCGATACTTTGAAACTGCTCAGAATGTGGTAATTTTGACTTATTTTAAACTTCATATAACTGCAGATAGCGCTCTAAAAACACGAGATAGATACATACATATTATGAGGTCCTAGATAGGAATATGAACTTTCTGATTGTGAAAATCTGCGCGGAAAAGCGTGATTTCGACTCATTCCAAAGTTTGTAAAACTGCAAATAGCACTCTGAAAACACAAAAAATGATGTATTTGGTGCAAGATTCTGCCGTATAACGCATTTTTGAAGCAAAATCTTGCTTCTGAGCAGATTTACAGGATCAAAAATTTCTCAACGAGACTCAGAAAAAACGCTTATAACTCGCTGGAAACGCAAAATTTTGTGCATTAGAGGACGGATTCATGCATATTATGTTGTATTGGATAGATTTATGTGCTTTGCGATACTTTGAAACTGCTCAGAATGTGGTGATTTTGACTTATTCCAAACTTCATATAACTGCAGATAGCGCGCTGAAAACACGAGATACAATGTTTTTGTCGATAGATTCATACATATTATGAGGTCCTGAATAGGAATATATACTTTTTGATTGTGAAAATCTGCGCGGAAAAGCGTGATCTCGACTTATTCTAAAGTTTGTAAAACTGCAAATAGCACTCTGAAAACTCTACAAATGATGTATTTGGTGCTAGATTCTGCCATATAACGCATTTTTGAAGCAAAATCTTGTTTCTGAGCAGATTTACAGGATCAAAAATTTCTCAATGAGACTCAGAAAAAACGCTGATAACTCGCTGGAAACGCAAAATTTTCTGCATTTGAGGACGGATTCATGCGTATTATGTTGTATTGGTTAGATTTATGTGATTTGCGATACTTTGAAACTGCTCAGAATGTGGTAATTTTGACTTATTTTAAACTTTATATAACTGCAGATAGCGCTCTAAAAACACGAGATAGATACATACATATTATGAGGTCCTAGATAGGAATATGAACTTTCTGATTGTGAAAATCTGCGCGGAAAAGCGTGATTTCGACTCATTCCAAAGTTTGTAAAACTGCAAATAGCACTCTGAAAACACAAAAAATGATGTATTTGGTGCAAGATTCTGCCGTATAACGCATTTTTGAAGCAAAATCTTGCTTCTGAGCAGATTTACAGGATCAAAAATTTCTCAACGAGACTCAGAAAAAACGCTTATAACTCGCTGGAAACGCAAAATTTTGTGCATTAGAGGACGGATTCATGCATATTATGTTGTATTGGATAGATTTATGTGCTTTGCGATACTTTGAAACTGCTCAGAATGTGGTGATTTTGACTTATTCCAAACTTCATATAACTGCAGATAGCGCGCTGAAAACACGAGATACAATGTTTTTGTCGATAGATTCATACATATTATGAGGTCCTGAATAGGAATATATACTTTTTGATTGTGAAAATCTGCGCGGAAAAGCGTGATCTCGACTTATTCTAAAGTTTGTAAAACTGCAAATAG
Source organism: Dromius quadrimaculatus (assembly GCA_963989225.1). Lineage (NCBI taxonomy): Eukaryota > Metazoa > Arthropoda > Insecta > Coleoptera > Carabidae > Dromius > Dromius quadrimaculatus. The sequence goes on along the minus strand of CAXDIG010000341.1, from coordinate 317,955 downwards.
CACTCTGAAAACTCTACAAATGATGTATTTGGTGCTAGATTCTGCCATATAACGCATTTTTGAAGCAAAATCTTGTTTCTGAGCAGATTTACAGGATCAAAAATTTCTCAATGAGACTCAGAAAAAACGCTGATAACTCGCTGGAAACGCAAAATTTTCTGCATTTGAGGACGGATTCATGCGTATTATGTTGTATTGGTTAGATTTATGTGATTTGCGATACTTTGAAACTGCTCAGAATGTAGTAATTTTGACTTATTCCAAACTTCACATAACTGCAGATAGAGCTCTGAAAACACGAGATACGATGTTTTTGTCGATAGATTTATACATATAATGAGGTCCTGAATAGGAATATGAACTTTTTGATTGTGAAAATCAGCGCGGAAGAGCGTGATTTCGACTTTTTCCAAAGTTTGTAAAACTGCAAATTGCACTCTGAAAACACAAAATATGATGTACTTGGTGCTAGATTCTGCCAAATAATGCATTTTTGAAGCAAAATCTTACTTCTGAGCAGATTTACAGGATCAAAAATCTCTCAACGAGACTCAGGAAAAACGCTGATAACTCGCTGGGAACGCAGAATTTTGTGCATTTGAGGACGGATTCATGCGTATTATGTTGTATTGGATAGATTTATGTGATTTGCGATACTTTGAAACTGCTCAGAATGTGGTAATTTTGATTTATTCCAAACTTCATATAACTGCAGATAGCGCTCTGAAAACACGAGATACGAAGTTTTTGTCGATAAATTCATACATATAATGAGGTCCTGAATGGGAATATAAACTTTTTGATTGTGAAAATTTGCGCGGAAAAGCGTGATTTCGACTCATTCCAAAGTTTGTAAAACTGCAAATAGCACTCTGAAAACACAAAATATGATGTATTTGGTGCTAGATTCTGCCATATAACGCATTTTTGAAGCAAAATCTTGCTTCTGAGCAGATTTACAGGATCAAAAATTTCTCAACGAGACTTCGAAAAAACGCTGATTACTCGCTGCAAACGCAGAATTTTGTGCATTTGGGGACGGATTTATACGTTTTATGTTGTATTGGATAGATTTATGTGATTTGCGAAACTTAAAAACTGCTCAGAAGGTGGTAATTTCAACTTATTTCAAACTTCATATTACTGCAGATAGCGCTTTGAAAACCGAGATACGATGTTTTTGTCGATAGAATCATACATAATATGAAATCCTGAATAGGAATATGATCTTTTTGATTGTGAATATCTGCGCGGAAGAGCGTGATTTGGACTCATCCCAAAGTTTGTAAAACTGCGAATAGCACTCTAAAAACACAAAATATAATGTATTTGGTGCTAGATTCTGTCATATAACACATATTCGAAGCAAAATCTTACTTCTGAGCGAATTTACAGGATCAAAAATTTCTCAACGAGACTCAGAAAAAACACTGATAAATCAATGGAAACGCAAAATTTTGTGCATTTGAGGACGGATTCATGCGTATCATGTTGGATTGGATAGATTTATGTGATTTGCGATACTCTGAATCTGCTCAGAATGTGGTAAATTTGACCTATTTCAAACTTCATATAACTGCAGATAGCGCTCTGAAAACACGAGATACGATGATTTTGTCGATGATTAATACATATTATGAGGTCCTGAATGGAAATATGAATTTCTTATCGTGAAAATTTGCGCGGAAAAGCGTGATTTCGACTTATTCCAAAGTTTGTAAAACTGCAAATAGCACTCTAAGAACACAAAATATGATGTATTTGGTGCTAGATTCTGCCATATAACACATTTTTGGAGCAAAATCTTGCTTCTGAGCAGATTGAGAGAATCAAAAATCTCTTAACGTGACTCAGCAAAAACGCTGATAACTTGCTGGAAACGCAAAATTTTGTGCATTTGAGGACGGATTCATGCGTATCATGTTGTATTGGATAGATTTATTTGATTTGCGATGATTTGGAACTGCTCAGAATGTGGTAATTTTGACTTATTTCAAACTTCATATAACTGCAGATAGCGCTCTGAAAACACGAGATACGATGTTTCTGTCGATAGATTCATACATATCATGAAGTTCTGAATAGGAATATGGACTTTTTGATTGTGAAAATCTGCGCGGAAAAGCGTGATTTCGACTCATTCCAAAGTTTGTGAAACTGCAAATAGCACTCTAAGAACACAAAATATGATGTATTTGGAGCTAGATTCTGCCATATAACACATTTTTGAAGCAAAATCTTGCTTCTGAGCAGATTTACAGGATCAAAAATCTCTCAACGAGACTCAGCAAATACGCTGATAACTTGCTGGAAACGCAATATTTTGTGCATTTGAGGACGGATTCATGCGTTTTATGTTGTATTGGATAGATTTATGTGATTTGCGATACTTTGAAACTGCTCAGAATGTGGTAATTTTGACTTATTTCAAACTTCATATAACTGCAGATCGCGCTCTGAAAACACGAGATACGATGTTTTTGTCGATGGATTCGTACATATTATGAGGTCCTGAATGGGAAAATGAACTTTTTGATCGTGAAAATCTGCGCGGATAAGCGTGATTTCGACTTATTCCAAAGTTTGTAAAACTGCAAATAGCACTCTGAAAAACACGAAATATGATGTATTTAGTGCTAGATTCTGCCATATAACGCATTTTTGAAGCAAAATCTTACTTCCGAGCAGATTTACAGGATCAAAATTTTCTCAACGAGACTCAGGAAAAACGCTGATAACTCGCTGGAAACGCAAAATTTTGTGCATTTGAGGACTAATTCATGCGTATTATGTTGTATTGGATAGATTTATGTGATTTGCGATGCTTTGAAACTGCTCAGAATGTGGTAATTCTGACTTATTCCAAATTTCATATAACTGCAGATAGTGCTCTGAAAACACGACATACGATGTTTTTGACGATATAATTATACATATTATGAGGTCCTGAAAAGGAATATGAACTTTTTGATCGTGAAAATCTGCACGGGAAAGCGTGATTTTGTTGTAATGTCTTGAGGCCGAGCGGATGGACAGGTTGGACACAACAACAGGTGGATTCTTTCAGAGACTTAGTAAAACTCAGAATTGTGGTAACCCGAATCTATTTACAACTTAACTTAGTACAAATATTTACAAAAGGTGAGTCGAGTACTCTTACGAGAGTACTTAGTAAAAAGATGGTTAGGTAACGACTACCGAATAACGACTGACTTCTAGTCTCATTCGAAGAGCCGGGCTGCAGTTAGAACTGCTAACTAAACAAATTTAAGAACAAAGAAAAGTGACCTCTGGCTTTTAGAACGTTCTAGAAGGAATTTATAATCTAAGCAAAATAAGCATTGTAAGAATAACAGGACGTGATATATCATTTTAAGAAGAACTAGCTCCAGACATGAGCGAAGTGAAATTAGATATCTTGTTATTCGTACGTGACTAAATATAGAGAATAGAAACAATAATTAATAATGATATTAATTAATAGCTTATAATGCGACTTTACAACACCTTCCCTCTAAGAAGGAAATTGGTAGCGTGGCTGTCTACCAATTGAAGTTCTGATAGCAGGATTTGGACTAATAACATTTTCATTAATAACTTCAACTTGTTCTTCCTCTACTGTTTCAGTTGGAGTATTTTCAAAAATAACAGAACTATCTGCTAATCTCGAATTAACATATCGTTTATAACAAAAAATAATTATAGCAAAAACAATGATAACAAAAAATAAACTTGAAGTGGATAAAGTAAATTTCCAAATATTTGAATTATTTTCTAATTGATTATTCAATTCAATTCCTTTATCATTTATTTTATTCAAATCAGAACTAATATCATCAAACACATGAGTTTGATCATGATTCAAAACAATAGTTTTATTAATGGGGGATTTCAAAAATTTCATTTTATTAAACAAGGTAAAATTCAATCCCTTATTAATTGGTAGATGCGGTGTAAAGTCATTTACAATATTAACAATAGACTTATTTATATTTTGAGTATATAATATAACATTATCGGTGTACGCTGCACATCCGAATTTCAAATTCAGTTTTCCAGTACCATTAAGATTGATTTGTGTTCTGACATTATTTTTACATACTATATGCAATAATTCAACATGAGGTAAAGTATATAACCGACTATTATATTCTATTAGTTGTACAAAAGTTCCTTTGTACAAGGATACTAATTTTTGATTACAATTCTCTGGCATAGTTTTATTATTTCTTAAAATCTTAGCTTCACAATCTGACTCATCATTATTAAGCGTAATAGGTATGTTTTGTTTACATACATAAAAGTTTATTTTAGTTAAGATCATTTTACACGAAGAAATATATAATTGTGAAGAGAAGAAATAATGTTCTCCAATTTCATCTATTATTAAATATTCTGATTTAGGAAGTATGAATACATATTGATTGTTTTCATATTCAATTGGCAAACTATTCAATTTTTTTACATCATAAACAACATGTGATACTAATGGTATCTTCAGAACAAAATTCAATCTATTGTTATAAGAATAGATAATTACATCTATTAATCTATAATAATAATGAAGATTCTCGAGAATAAGTGGAACTGGAAAAGTGATTCCGTCATTTAATTGACCTTGCACAATATTTAATTCTTTTATTAAAACTGTCGGGTCTAACAACAGGGGATGCAACATTCCTTGTTGTGCATTGAAAATTATTTCAACTAATTTCAATTGTGCTAACGAAAATTGATCTATCGTAATAGTGATCAAAGCAATAAGTTCATTTAATTTATTGAAAAATAATTCTCTACGTTGAACACTGTTCAACACAAGATCTAGATTTTAAGTGTAAACAGATAATTGTTCAAACTTCAAATTAATATCCATAATTGATTCTTCTAATTTGACAAATGATGAATTCGATTTAGATACAGAAGATTTCATTACCATGGTTTGTTCACGAATTATATTCAAAATATCCTCATCATTCTGTTCTAACTCAGAAATTTTATTATCATATTTCTTAGCATCATCGTCGTCTAAAGTCCCAAATAAAGATTTGGATATCTTTCCGACCGCGTCGAAAAGTCCACGTTTATTAATAAAATGTTGATGGAAAAGGGTGTTAAGACTTTTTTTGACGATTCTAAATTTTTATGAATATTGTCAAATTCATCTAAAAATACTTTACAATTTCTTGATTCATTAGCTTCAATTGATTGGTTTTTAAATGTATTGCATAATTTATGCAATTCCATAATCGATAAATGTATCGATCGATATCGTTCAAAATACGTGTTCAAATTCACGTAGACCATGACATTATACTCATCTCCAATCAATTTTGAAATACCAAATTTCTCATAATAAAGACCCGGAGAATTTTCTACCAAAGTGATGTTATAAAGTTCGTGCGAAGACACGAACGATTTGAATTCCGCTCCTAACAGGACAAGAAAATAGGGTAGAATACGCAGAATTAACATTTGGATATCTGCAAAAGAAAAATTATATCAATTCAAAATACTTGAAAGTGCAAAAATAATCAATATAATATAATATGGAAAAGTGCAATTCGTTAAAATGAAAACGAAAAATACCGCAATTATTCATTGCGCACCTGAGTGGCAAACTATGCGTGCCATAATTATTGACAAATGAGCCTCTCGAACAGAAAATAATCCCAAAAACTTCCATAACCAACTGGAATAACAATGGGTCAACTTACTGTTACAGGATTGCAAAACAATCAAACAAATGCAGAGATTTAAAAGAGAAGACTAATCAATTGATTATAATCTTTATCAGCAAAATTTCTTGTAGAAACTGCTGATAAATGTATAAAACGATATCCCTTCAAAATTTCTCAATCGAAAGAATAAAAGGAATGATATCAATCCCGAACAGGAAAAAATCCAAAGAAACTTCCATAAGCTTTCAACTAGCAAGGGGGGAATTTTCATGAAGATTTCCAATTCCAATGAAATCAAAGGGGGAGAAAAAAGGGCAAAATTCGTCCGTTTCAATAGGACGAACCAAATCGAGATGATCGTTACATGACCATCAAAAAAGAATAATAATTTAACCGGTAGAGCACAGTGGCAAAGGAAGAAAGAAATCATCCTATTCGAATGAGTAGGATTATTGAAATAATCCATTCCGGTGAGGCTTAGTGGCGAAACTTAAACATTAATAAAACAAGCAAATACCTCAACATGAAAATCTAATAAATGGAAATGCAAACATTTAAAAAAAAATGATTTCATACCATTTAGGCATAAATAAGAATGCATTTAATAAAACGATAATATTTTATCGCAAATTATCCACGCAGGAAAATAATAGTTGTATATAATTATATACAGTACGATTAAAACATCGTGAAGTTTTAAATATTGATAAAAATCAACAATGTTAACATCAGCAACGATGTGAAAGAGAAATATCTCCACGGGAGTTCCTCGGGCTAAATAGGGTTTATTCGAATTTTAAAGGGGAAACCAAAAGGACTTAGAATAAAACACCTATTCCCCAAATTAAGTGAAAAAAAAAAGAAGGAACTTGTCAAAAACTCATCTATACAAACAAAATATTCATAAATCCGTTTCAATCGATAAATATATCAATCATTATTGATTATGATACAATCGAAGTCTATTATTATGTACCTTAATTCGTTTGTTATTACATAAAATAGTAGAATTCACTCCATCTATGTCCACGATTTCATAAGGACCATTAAAAGAAGATAATAATTTTTTAGACTTGCCTTCAGGCTGTGATTCTTTTTTCAACAACACAAAATCACCTGTTTTAAAACTTACTATATGTGAATTCTTATCGAATTGCTCTTTACTTTTCTGTTTCTTATCTATCAAACGATCATAAGCAATTTTATGAGAGTGCTGCAAACTAGCCTTTAATTCCATTGCATAATCATCATAATTATATAACTTTTCTGGTTCTTTACGTAAAGAAGATGGCAATTCGGCTTTATATTCATAATTCAAAAGGAGTATATTGGGTGGAAGTATGAGGAGTTGTATTATAACAAAACATTGAATAAGGAATCCAAGTATCCCAATCAGTTTGAGATTTATCAACAAAAGAAAGTAAATATTCACCTAACGTTTTATGACTTCTTTCAATCTGACCGTTAGATTCTGGATGATACGCTGTAGTTTGTAACTTAGAAATTTTCAATAATTTACATACATCTTTGAATACTGTACTTAAGAGATTTGATCCTTGATCAGTTAAGATTTTATCAGGAGTACCATGTTGACAAATTATATGAGTCACCAATTTTTCAGCTACCGTGATAGATTCTTGATTTGGTATAGGAATAGCATGTGAAAACTTTGTAAGATCATCTTGAAAAGTTAATATATACTTATTGTCATTCAAAGATGTTGGTAATGGACCAACTGTATCAAGAAAAAATTTTCAAAAGGTTTCTTAGAAGTGGTAGTTATAACCATAGATAATTTGGTTTTTCTTCCTGACTTATTACATTGGCATTGATTACATGTTTTTATATAATTCCTAGTATCTTTATACATGTTTGGCCGATTATATTTCAATTTACTTCTATTATAAGTACGATTTACTCCTTGATGACCGCCAAGAGGTGTATTATGATATTCAAATAATATTTTATCAATTTCTTCTTTTGTCAACTGGTCAAAATTTTTATATAAATATACAGTAATGAAAATATTGGTATCTTTGAAGATATACCTGAGCATTGTTCTTATATACTCCCATTTTAAAAGATCCAACCCACAACCAATTTTGGGAATTGCAAGTTTTGTAATATTATTTTGTAAACAAAAAGTTTTTAAATTAGTCAAAGTATAAAACATGTCTTTTTCACTAGGTTTATCAGAAAATTTATCTTTTGTAACAAAATATAAAATAAATCTAGAATTTTCTTTTAAATATAAGATTTTATAAAGTTCAGGATCTTGCTGGCTCAAGTTTTCCAAATTATTAAATTTTTCTCTAAATTCTTCAGCTATACCAGCATTCATATGAAGATCACTACTAACACAATGACCTAAACCATAATCATCCGGTGCATTAAATAAATCACCTTCAATTTCAGTGACCTTAGTATTATAAACCAATTTGGTTTCGATATCTTTTAAATATTGTTGATACATTCTTTCATAATCAACATCAGTGGAAGAAATATAATGTATGCGGCTCAAAGCATCCGCATTTGAAATAGATTTTCCTGATCAATGTACAATTTCATAATCATATTCATCCAATTTTAATCGCCAACGCATTAATTTAGAACTAATATCGGATACGTTTTTGACCCATACAAGAGGTCTGTAATCGGTAACAATAGTAAATTTTCTACCGTAAAGATAAGAAAGATTTTTAAAGCCCAAATAATGGCACATAACTCTTTTTCAATGGTAGAATAATTTAACTCGCTTTTGGAAAAATATTTACTAGCATAAGCGATTGGTAAAGAGTTTGAAATTTCTCCTTGAGATAAAACAGCGCCCATAGCAAATTGGCTAGCGTCTGTAGTAAGAATAATTTTTTTATTAAAATCAGGAAATTGTAAAATGGGTGGAGATAACAAAGTTTGTTTCAATTTATTAAACGCTTCATCACAAAGAGCTGACCATACGTACTCTTTGCCCTTTTGTGTTAATAAGGTTAAAGGTTTAGCAATTTTAGAAAAGTTCGGAACAAATTTACGGTTATAACCAATAAGTCCTAAGAATTATTTTAATTCCGTAACATTTTGAGGAATTTCAAAATTCTGTACTGCACTGACCTTTTTTGGATCAGGCTTAATACCTTCTTCAGAAATAATATGACCTAAATACATAATTTCTCCCCGCAAAAACTCGCATTTATCTGGTTGAAGCTTCAAATTGTGTTCACGCAATCTTTTAAAAACATCAATTAATTTTCTATCATGATCTTCAAGATCTTTGGCATGAATAACAATATCATCAAGATAAACTAAACATTTGATACCTTGTAACCCGGTTAATACATAGTTCATTAAACGCTGAAACGAAGCGGGTGATCCTTTTAAACCAAAAGGCATACGATTAAATTCAAAATGACCTAAACCGGTACTAAAAGCTGTTTTTTGCTTATCATCGGGATTCATAAGAATTTGATGGAATCCACTAGTTAAATCAAGAGTTGTAAAAAACTTCGAACTACCTAATTGATCTAAGATTTCAGTAATATTAGGTAAAGGAGAAGCATCACTAATTGTTACATCGTTAAGTCTTCTAAAATCAACAACTACTCTCCATTTTTGTTTTCCGGAAGTATCTAATTTTTTTGGAACAACTAAAAGTGGTGCATTCCAAGGACTTTTACTATTTTGGATAATATTATCTTCCAACATTTGATTTATTTGATCATTAACTTCCTGTTTCTGACTTTCAGGTAATCTATAAGGTTTTACAAAAATTGGTTCCGTATTTGGAACAACTGGAATTTTATGAGTAATTGACTCGGTATGAGATAACTTATCAAATTCTTTAACATAAAAGATGTCATTGAAATTCCTACAGATTTCAATGGTCGATTCATTTTCTTCTGAATTCAAATGTTCTAATCGCAACTGCGATATAATACGATCTATTCGTTTATAATTATAATCGGTATCAATATTTAAGATTTCATAATCTTCAAGATTTTCAAAAACTATATCAGAATGGTTCAATTTAACAGTTTCTTCCGTACTGTTAATAACATTAATAAGACAATAACCATTAATCGGTTTTGTAATACAATTGCCAACATAAACGCCAGTTTCGATTTCCTTCGATAAACAAATACACTCAGTATTTCTGGACGTATAAACTTTAATATAAGATTCACTCCGTGGTGATAACATAGAAGAATTATTAACAAGAGTTGGCTTAAGATTCAAAGAAATATGATTATTATTATAATCAAAACTAAACAAACGATTCCCATAATCAAGATTCACTTTATACTTCAAAAGAAAGTCTTTTCCAAGAATACCATCATTTTTTATAGGAAAAGATTCGGGAACAACATGAAAAGAATGCTCTAGCATAATACCATCAAGATTAAAACAAATTAAAGTAGTTCCAAGGGTTGAAGTATGACCGTCTATTATACCCTTCAAGATAATCTTATTATTTGTATCAATAAGTTGCGCGCCTTTCAAAGTACTTAATTTTATTGCGCTAATATCAGCTCTACTGTCGACTAATAAATTGGTGATTCCATTTTTTGTAGATAAGATGTCAACTTGAATACTATCTGGTTTTTCCGTTTCAATTAAACATATAGAAGAAAAAGATGCGCGGTTATTTACTTGCTGTTCATCAGATCCGCTGGCACGACACCGCTGTTCGCGCCAGGGGCGTACTCGTTTTTTGGAATACGTGAAATATTTATAGACTGGGACTTGGATAGATTATTCTGCTCAGGACGTCGATTAAATTGATGAGAATTATTATTGAACCTTAAATAATTAGGATTATTATAATTATTATTGGGATACTGTTTATTTACAGCATTTCTTTCAAAACAATTATTTATATGATGACCAGGCTTTTTGCAATACGCACATACAATTGCGATTTTATCGACATTATGATTTTCTTCTCTTCTTGAAAAATTAGGAAGAGGAGCATTTACGTTATAATTTTTACTTGAACTTTGCGTTGTTTGTAAACGACACTTATTTACTGTATGTCCTAATTTGTTACATTTGAAACATCTAAATATTTTTTTATCTTTCTGCTCTGATCTATTTTGACTTAAAATTCTTTCTTCTTCTAATGCTGCAGTAACAGCTTCATGAAATGTTTCATATCTACTAGCTTTTATAATAATTTTAACTGGTTCTAACAACCCTTCGACAAAAGCTTTTAAACACGATTTATTATTAAGGTTTTGGATTGTTCAAGTGGCATCTTGGCCCTCACTAGCTATACATGCATCAGTTAAATCTGCAGTTAATCTTTCTATTCGATTTGCAAAATTTCTTATATTTTCGTTAAATAATTGTCGACATGATAATAATTCCCTTTGTATCTGTGCTATGGTCCGTTTTTCTAAATATTGATTTCTTAATTCTTGCTTTAGATCTTCCCAATCTAAATAATCATGATATTTGATAATGTTATAAGCTTGACCCGTCAGTTTACATTTTATAACATTTAAAAATTGTGCAATATGAATATTTGTAGTGCAAGTGGTTCTGACTATGTCACAGCATGTAATAAATCTATGTAAATTGTCTCTATTCCCGTCAAATTCAGGGATCATTTTCAAAGCTGTTTCTATTGTGAACGCCATATTATTCTCAAAAATAAAAAGATCGATTAATTCTTCAAAGTCTGAACCAAATGCTTGTAGAATTGACATAAAAATGAAATAATTACTTACATAACATTAAACTTTAAAATTTTGCACTGCACTAACACTCACAACGATGGACGGTGTTATGTAGAAAGCGACGAGTATTCTTGAAGGAACTGGAATCGTAGTGGAACTGGAACTAAATAGAACTCTGGAACGAAGATTCTTGTAGAATTGAAGATTGATGGTTGAAGATTGATGGTTGAAGATTAAAATTTGCCCAATTGCAAATAATCAGAGAACTCGCGACTGTAGTTCTTCTGGTACAAGTTGATGAATAAAACAGGTACTTCTTAAACGTTTGTTGAAGTTCTGGCCAAGAACAATGATGCACAAACGTAATTGTAGATACTACGGATGAGTATTTCGCGACGCGACTGTCCGCGAGAATACGAGAGTTAAACTTTTTTTGTCTCAATCGAAATTTGAACTTTAACTGTTCAGTTTAAACCCTTCACTGGACCTAAACTCCACACTTCTGACACCAAAATTTATGTTGTAATGTCTTGAGGCCGAGCGGATGGACAGGTTGGACACAACAACAGGTGGATTCTTTTAGAGACTTAGTAAAACTCAGAATTGTAGTAACCCGAATTTATTTACAACTTAACTTAGTACAAATATTTACAAAAGGTGAGTCGAGTACTCTTACGAGAGTACTTAGTAAAAAGATGGTTAGATAACGACTACCGAATAACGACTGACTTCTAGTCTCATTCGAAGAGCCGGGCTGCAGTTAGAACTGCTAACTAAACAAATTTAAGAACAAAGAAAAGTGACCTCTGGCTCTTAGAACGTTCTAGAAGGAATTTATAATCTAAGCAAAATAAGCATTGTAAGAATAACAGGACGCGATATATCATTTCAAGAAGAACTAGCTCCAGACATGAGCGAAGTGAAAATAGATATCTTGTTATTCGTACGTGACTAAATATAAAGAATAGAAAAAATAATTAATAATAATAATAATAAATAGCTAATAATGCGACTTTACAACAATCTCGCGATATAACGCATTTTTGAAGCAAAATCTTGCTTCTGAGCAGATTCACACGATCTAAAGTTTCTCAACGAGGCTCAGAAAAACCACTGATAACTCGCTGGAAACGCAAAATCTCGTGCATTTGAGGACGGATTTATGCGTATCATGTTGTATTGGATAGATTTATGTAATTTGCGATACTTTAAAACTGCTCAGAATGTGGTAATTTTGACTTATTTCTAACTTCATATAACTGCAGGTAGCGCTCTGTAAACACGAGATACGATGTTTTTGTCGATAGATTCATACATATTTTAAAGTCCTGAATAGGAATTTGAACTCTCTGATTGTAAAAATCTGCTCTGAAAAGCGTGATTTCGACTTATTCCAAAGTTTGTAGAACTGCAAATAGCACTCTGAAAACACGAAATATGATATATTTGGTGCTAGATTCTGCCATATAACGCATTTTTGAAGCAAAATCTTGCTTCTGAGCAGATTTACAGGTCCAAAAATCTCTCAACGAGACTCAGAAAAAACGCTGATAACTAGCTGGAAACGCAAAATTGGATAGATTCATGTGATTTGCGATACTTTGAAACTGCTCAGAATGTGGTATTTTGACTTATTTCAAACTTCATATAACTGCAGATAGCGCTCTGAAAACACGAGATACGATGTTTTTGTCGATAGATTCATACATATTATGAGGTCCTGAATAGGAATATTAATTTTTTGGTTGTGGAAATCTGCGCGGAAAAGCGTGATTTCGACTTATTCCAAAGTTTGTAAAACTGCAAATAGCACTCTAAAAATACGAGATATGATGTATTTGGTGCTAGATTCTGCTATATAACGTATTTTTGAAGCTAAATCTTCCTTCTGAGCAGATATACAGGATCAAAAATGTCTCAAAGTGACTCAGAAAAAACGCTGATAAATCGCTGGATACGCAAAATTCTGTGCATTTGAGGACGGATTCATACGTATTATGTTGTATTGGATAGATTTAATATGTGATTTGCGATACTTTGAAACTGCTCAGAATGTGGTAATTTTGACTTATTTCAAACTTCATATAACTGCAGATAGCGCTCTTAAAACACGAGATACGATATTTTTGTCGATAGATTCATACATATTATGAAGTCCTGAATAGGAATATGAACTTTTTGATTGTGAAAATCTGCGCGGAAAAACGTTATTTCGACTTATTCCAAAGTTTGCAAAACTGCAGATAGTACTCTGAAAACATGAAATATGATGTATTTGGTGCTAGATTCTGCCATATAATGCATTTTTCAAGCAAAATCTTCCTTCTGAGCAGATTAACAGGATCAAAAATTTCTCAACGAGACTTAGAAAAAACGCTGATAACTCGCTGGAAATGCATAATTTTGTGCATCTCAGAACGGATTCATACGTATTATGTTGTATTGGATGGATTTATGTGATTTGCGATACTTTGAAACTGCTCAGAATATGGTAATTCTGACACAATTCAAACTTCAAATAACTGCAGATAGCGCTCTGAGAACACATGATACGATGTTTTTGTCGATAGATTCATACATACTATGAGGTCCTGAATAGTAATATAAACTTTTTGATTGTGAAAATCTGCACAGAAAAGCGTGATTCCGACTTATTCCAAACTTTGTAAAACTGCGAATAACACTCTAAGAACACGAAATATAATGTATTTGGTGCTAGATTCTGCCAAATAACGCATTTTTGAAGCAAAATCATACTTCTGAGCAGATTTTCACGATCAAAAATTTCTCAACGAGGCTGAGAAAAAACGCTGATCACTCACTGGAAACGCAAAATTTATTGCATTTAAGGACGGATTCATGCGTATTATGTTGTATTGGATAGATATTTGTGATTTGCGATACTTTGAAACTGCTCAGAATGTCGTAATTTTGACTTATTTCAAACTTCATATAACTGCAGATAGCGCTCTGAAATCACAAGATACGATGTTTTTGTCGATAGATTCATACATATTATGAGGTCCTGAATGAGAATATGAACTTTTTGATTGTGAAAATCTGCGCGGTAAAGCGTGATTTCGACTCATTCCAAAGTTTGTAAAACTGCAAATAGCACTCTGAAAACACGAAATATGATGTATTTGGTGTCAGATTCTGCCATATAACGCATTTTTGAAGCAAAATCTTGCTTTTGAGCAGATTTACAGGATCAAAAATGTCTCAACGAGACTCAGAAGAAACGCTGATAAATCGCTGGAAACGCAAAATCTGTGCATTCAAGGACGGATTCATACGTATTATTTTGTATTAGATAGATTTATGTGATTTGCGATACTTAGAGACTGCTCAGAATGTGGTAATTTTGACTCATTTCAAACTTCATATAACTGCAGATAGCGCTCTGAAAACACGAGATACGTCGTTTTTGTCGATAGATTCATACATATTATGAGGTCCTGGATAGGAATATGAACTTTTTGATTGTAAAAACCTGCGCGGAAAAGCGTGATTTCGACTTATTCCAAAGTTTGTGAAACTGCAAATAGCACTCTGAAAACACAAAATATGATGTATTTGGGGCTAGATTCTGCCATATAGCGCATTTTTGAAGCAAATTCTTGCTTCTGAGCAGATTTACAGCATCAAAAATTTCTCAACGAGATTCAAAAAAAACGCTGTTAACTCGCTGGAGACGCAAAATTCTGTGCATTTGAGGACGGATTAAATTTCCCAACGAGACTCAGAAAAAACGCTGAAAACTTGCTGGAAACGCAGAATTTTGTGCATTTGAGGACGGATTCATGCGTATTATGTTGTATTGGATAGATTTATGTGATTTGCGATACTTTGAAACTCTTCAGAATGTGGTAATTTTGACTCACTTCAAACTTTGTATAACTGCAGATAGCGCTCTGAAAACACGAGATACGATGTTTTTGTTGATAGATTCATACATATTATGAGGTCCTGAATAGGAATATGAACTTTTTGATTGTAAAAATCAGCGCGGAAAAGCGTGATTTGGACTTATTCCAAAGTTTGGTAAACTGCAAATAGCACTCTGAAAACACGAAATATGATGTATTTGGTGCTAGATTCTGCCATATAACGCATTTTTGAAGCAAAATCTTGCTACTGAGCCGATTTACAGGATCAAAAATTTCTCAACGAGACTCAGAAAGAACGCTGATAACTCGCTGGAAACGCAAAATTTTGCGCATTTGAGGACGGCTTCATGCGTATTATGTTGTATTGGACAGACTTATGTGATCTGCGATACTTTAAAACTGCTAGGAATGTGTTAATTTTGACTTATTTCAAACTTCATATAACTGCAGATAGCGCTCTGAAAATACGAGATACGATGTTTTTGTCGATAGATTCATACATATTATGAGGTCCTGAATAGGAATAAGAATTTTTTGATTGTGAAAATCTGAGCGGAAAAGCATGATTTCGACTCATTCCAAAGTTTGTTAAACTGCAAATAGCACTCTAAAAACAAGAGAAATGATGTATTTGGAGCTAGATTCTGCCATTTAACGCATTTTCGAAGCAAAATCTTGATTCTGAGCAGATTAACAGGGTCAAAAATTCCTCGATGAGACCCAGAAAAACGCTGATAACTCGCTGGAAACGCGAAATTTTGTGCATTTGAGGACGGATTCATGAGTATTATGTTGTATTGGATAGATTCATGTGATTTGCGATACTATGAAACTGTTCAGAATGTGGTAATTCTGACTTATTTCAAACTTCATAAAACTGCAGATAGCGCTCTGAAAACACAAGATACGATTTTTTTGTCGATAGAGTCATACATATTA
Organism: Dromius quadrimaculatus; assembly: GCA_963989225.1. NCBI lineage: Eukaryota > Metazoa > Arthropoda > Insecta > Coleoptera > Carabidae > Dromius > Dromius quadrimaculatus. The sequence continues at coordinate 301,776 of CAXDIG010000341.1, read as the reverse complement.
TGAGGTCCTGAATGAGAATATGGACTTCTTGATTGTGAAAATCTGCGCAAAAAAGCATGATTTCGACTTATTCCAAAGTTTGTTTAACTGCAAATAGCACTCCAAAAACAAGAAAAATGATGTATTTGGAGCTAGATTCTGCCATTTAACGCATTTTCGAAGCAAAATCTTGCTTCTGAGCAGATTGACAGAATCAAAAATTTCTCAACGAGACTCAGAATAAACGCTGATAACTCGCTGGAAACGCAAAATTTTGTGCACTTGAGGACGGATTCATGCGTATTATGTTGTATTGAATAGGTTTATGTGATTTTCGATACTTTGAAACTGCTCAGAATGTGGTAATTTTGACTCATTTCAAACTTCATATAACTGCAGATAGCGCTCTGAAAACACGAGATACGTCGTTCTTGTCGATAGATTCATACATATTATGAGGTCCTGGATAGGAATATGAACTTTTTGATTGTGAAAACCTGCGCGGAAAAGCGTGATTTCGACTTATTCCAAAGTTTGTAAAACTGCAAATAGCACTCTGAAAACACAAAATATGATGTATTTGGGGCTAGATTCTGCCATATAGCGCATTTTTGAAGCAAATTCTTGCTTCTGAGCAGATTTACAGCATCAAAAATTTCTCAACGAGATTCAAAAAAAACGCTGTTAACTCGCTGGAGACGCAAAATTCTGTGCATTTGAGGACGGATTCATACGTATTATGTTGTATTGGATAGATTTATGTGATTTGCGATACTTTGAGACTGTTCAGAATGTGGTAACTTTGGCTTATTTCAAACTTCATATAACTGCAGATAGCGCTCTGATAACACGAGATACGATGTTTTTGTCGATAGATTCATACATATTATGAGGTCCTGAATAGGAATATGAACATTTTGATTGTGAAAATCTGCGCGGAAATGCGTGATTTCGACTTATTCCAGAGTTTGTAAAACTGCAAATAGCACTCCAAAAACACGAAATATGATGTATTTAGTGCTGGATTCTGCCATATAACGCATTTTCGAAGCAAAATCTGGCTTCTGAGCAGATTTACAGGATCAAAATTTCCCAGCGAGACTCAGGAAAAACGATGATAACTTGCTGGAAACGCAGAATTTTGTGCATTTGAGGTCAAATTCATGCGTATTATGTTGTATTGGATAGATTTATGTGAATTGCGATACTTTGGAACCGCTCAGAATGTGGTAATTTTGACTTATTTAAACTTCATATAACTGCAGATAGCGCTCTGATAACACGAGATACGTTGTTTTTGTCGATAGATTCATACATATTATAAGGTCCTGAATAGGGATATAAACATTTTGATTGAGAAAATCTGCGCGGAAAAGTGTAATTTCGACTTATTCCAAAGTTTGCAAGACTGCAGAAAGCACTCTAAAAACACGAAATATGATATATTTGGTGCTAGATTCTGCCACATAACGCATTTTTGAAGCAAAATCTTACTTCTAAGCAGATTTGCAGGATCAAAAATTTCTCAACGAGACTCGGAGAAACCGCTGATAATTTGCTGAAAACGCCAAATTTTGTGCATTTGAGAACGGATTCATACGTATTATGTTGTATTGGATAGATTTATGTGATTTGCGATACTTAAGAACTGCTCAGAATGTAGTTATTTTGACTTATTTCAAACTTCATATAACTGCAGATAGCGCTCTGAAAACACGAGATACGATGTTTTTGTCGATAGATTCATACATATTATGAGGTCCTGAATAGAAATATTAACTTTTTGATTGTGAAAATCTGCGCGGAAAAGCGTGATTTTGACTTATTCCATAGCTTGTAAAACTGCAAATAGCGCTCTAAAAACACAAAATATGATTTATTTGGTGCTAGATTCTTTCGCGATACTTTGAAACTGCTCAGAATGTGATAATTTTGACTTATTTTAAACTTCATATAACTGCAGATAGCGCTCTGAAAACACGAGATACGATGTTTTCGTCGATAGATTCATACATATTATGAGGTCCTGAATGGAAATATGAACTTTTTGATTGTGAAAATCTGCGCGGAAAAGCGTGATTTCGACTTATTCCTAAGTTTGTAAAACTGCAAATAGCTTTCTAAAAACACGAAATATGATGTATTTGGTGCTAGATTCTGCCATATAACGCATTTTTGAAGCATAATCTTGCTTCTGAGCAGATTAACAGGGTCAAAAATTTCTCAATGAGACTCAGAAAAAACGCTGATAACTCGCTGGAAACGCAAAATTTTGTGCATTTGAGGACGGATTCATGCGTATTATGTTGTATTGGATAGATTCATGTGGTTTGCGATACTATGAAACTGTTCGGAATGTGGTAATTTTGACTTATTTCAAACTTCATATAACTGCAGATAGCGCTCTTAAAACACGAGATACGATGTTTGTGTCGATAGAGTCATACATATTATGAGGTCCTGGATAGGAATATGAACTTCTTGATTGTGGAAATCTGCGCGGAAAAGCGTGATTTCGACTTACTCCAAAGTTTGTAAAACTGCAAATAGCACTCCAAAAACACGAAATATGATGTATTTGGTGCTAGATTCTGCCATATAACCTATTTTTAGAGAAGAATGTTGCCTCTGAGCAGATTTACAGGATCAAAAATTTTTCAACGAGACTCAGGAAAAACGCTGATAACTAGCTGGAAACAAAGAATTTTGCGCATTTGAGGACGGCTTCATGCGTATTATGTTGTATTAGATAGACTTTCGTGATCTGCGATACTTTAAAACTGCTCAGAGTGTGGTAATTTTGACTTATTTCAAACTTCATATAACTGCAGATAGCGCTCTGAAAATACGAAATACGATGTTTTTGTCGATAGATTCATACATATTATGAGGTCCTGAATAGGAATATGAACTTTTTGATTATGGAAACTTGCGCGGAAAAGCATGAATTCGACTTATTCCAAAGTTTGTTAAACTGCAAATAGCACTTTAAAAATAAGAAAAATGATGTATTTGGAGCTAGATTTTGCCATTTAACGCATTTTCGAAACAAAATCTTGCTTCTGAGCAGATTGACAGAATCAAAAATTTCTCAACAAGACTCAGAATAAACGCTGATTACTTGCTGAAAACGCAGAATTTTGTGCATTTAAGGACGGATTCATGCGTATTATGTTGTATTGGATAGATTTATGTGATTTGCGATACTTTGAAACTGCTCAAAATGTGGTAATATTGACTCATTTCAAACTTCATATAACTGCAGATAGCGCTCTGAAAACACAAGATACGTTGTTATTGTCGATAGATTCATACATATAATAAGGTCCTGAATAGGAATATGAACTTTTTGATTCTGAAAATCTGCGCGGAAAAGCGTGATTTCGACTTATTCCAAAGTTTGTGAAACTGCAAATAGCACTCTAAAAACACGAAATATGATGTATTTGTCGCAAGATTCTGCCATATAACGCATTTTTGAAGCAAAGTCTTGCTTCTGAGCAGATTCACAGGATCAAAAATTTCTCAACGAGACTCAGGAAAAACGCTGATAACTCGCTGGAAACGAAAAATTTTCCGCATTTGAGGACGGCTTCATGCGTATTATGTTGTATTAGATAGACTCTTGTGATCTGCGATACTTTAAAACTGCTCAGAGTGTGGTAATTTTGACTTATTTCAAACTTCATATGACTGCAGATAGCGCTCTGAAAATACGAAATACGATGTTTTTGTCGATAGATTCATACATATTATGAGGTCCTGAATAGGAATATGAACTTTTTGATTATGAAAACTTGCGCGGAAAAGCATGAATTCGACTTATTCCAAATTTTGTTAAACTGCAAATAGCACTCTAAAAATAAGAAAAATGATGTATTTAGAGCTAGATTCTGCCATTTAACGCATTTTCGAAACAAAATTTTGCTTCTGAGCAGATTGACAGAATCAAAAATTTCTCAACGAGACTCAGAATAAACGCTGATTACTTGCTGAAAACGCAAAATTTTGTGCATTTAAGGACGGATTCATGCGTATTATGTTGTATTGGATAGATTTATGTGATTTGCGATACTTTGAAACTGCTCATAATGTGGTAATTTTGACTCATTTCAAACTTCATATAACTGCAGATAGCGCTCTGAAAACACGAGATACGTTGTTATTGTCGATAGATTCATACATTTAATGAGGTCCTGAATAGGAATATGAACTTTTTGATTCTGAAAATCTGCGCGGAAAAGCGTGCTTTCGACTTATTCCAAAGTTTGTGAAACTGCAAATAGCACTCTAAAAACACAAAATATGATGTATTTAATGCTAGTTTCTGCCATATAACGTATTTTTGAAGCAAAATCTCGCTTCTGAGCAGATTTACAGGATCAAAAATTTCTCAACGAGACTCAGAAAAAACGCTGATAACTCGCTGGAAACGCAAAATTTTGTGCATTTGAGGACAAATTCATGCGTATTATGTTGTATTGGATAGATTTATGTGATTTGCGATACTTTGAAACTGCTCAGAATGTTGTAATTTCGACTTATTTCAAACTTCATATGACTGCAAATAGCGCTCTAAAAACACGAGATGCGATGTTTTTGTCGATAGATTCATACAAATTATGAGGTCCTGAATAGGAATACGAACTTTCTGATCGTGATTATTTGCGCGGAAAAGCGTGATCTTGACTAATTCCAGAGTTTATAAAACTGCAAATAGCACTCTAAAAACACGAAAGATGATGTATTTGGTGCTGGATTCTGCCATAAAACGCATTTTTCAAGCAAAATCACGCTTCTAAGCAGATTTACAGTATCAAAAATTACTTAATTACCCTCAATTGCACTGGAATCAGCGAACCGTTCAACCCTCGATTTCTCCATATGTTATTGGATGTTAACCCGCATTGGTTTTGCTTATTTATTAACACGTGCTGTCTGGATTGCAAAAGATGACTCCCCCTAATTGCGAATCGTTTAGCACTTGATTTACCACCTCATGAAATTTATGTACCCTAATTTTTATACTCACGCACAAAAGTCTATCATTTACAAACAGTGACGAATTCTCACATCTGTTTCAATTAACAAATGATCTATACGCATTTAGGAGGGAAGGAAATTGAGAAGATGAAATAAAACACAATATTATATGTAAATAATTTTATTCACACATACATATCACACAATATAGTAATACATTTCAAGTTCTCTCAAAACTCTATCAATACAAAGCATAAATTCTTGGAATATCAATAATTGTTTTTGATTGGAAAGGCGATTCAGGATTGTTCATACATTTTTGCTTCCACACAGAACGCATATAATACACTACGTTGTCGTTGGATAACAATTCTCAATCAGTTTTTGTGAAATATGCTCTGTCGCTGGGGGCACAAATCCAGGACCTCTGGTTTTCATTACCTATCACCTGAGCTACGACAGAGCATATTGCGACTTACATCATAGTTAAATCAACTTTGGGGGGCGATTGTAAAATTTCATCAACGTCCCTGCACAGCACGCACAAACACAGCACATTGTCTCAACTTGAGGTGTGATTTAAGGTTGTAAAATTTCACTTAAATAATTGTCAATCTCTGCGCACAGCACACAGCGACACACTACGTCGTCCATTATTAATAAATCCCAATTTGGAATACGATGTACTCTTGAAGGCTTCTCCTGTTGATCTTCCTCTTGTATATAATCTTCTTTTATTTCTTGAACAGTGCCATTGTTTTTAGTAGCCATGTTACTCAACAGTTCAATGCAATTAAACTAATGAAATAACTTTCTGATGCCTCTTTCATAATATTTTTATAATTCGCAACTATGAATTATACTGGTGCTAAACGTTGGAATATGATTTTATCATGAAATAGGAGGTAACTTTTAGTTTGCATATTCGATATGGTCCAGTACAAATGCATCGCAAGCTACACCAACCAGTCAATGGCAAATTGCTAACATCAGAAAGAATAAAAGGGTCTACACCGAACCGAGCCATATAAGAAGGGTAAAACCAAGAATATCTGGAAAAGACACACCAATACCGACAGAAAACCGTTTCCAACCTCTCAGCATAACAACTGAAAGCGAAAATCAAGAAGATGAAGCTACAAAAACTCCAAAACCACCACCGATATTTGTTCCAGATGTTACAGATATCAATCCGCTGAAAAAACTGATTGAAGAAACAATCGAGAACTACTACATGAAAACTACCGGAAACAATCAAGTGAAAATCCAATCCAAAAATATTGGAAGTTACAGAAAACTTGTTGATATACTTAATAAAAACGAAGTAAAATATCATACCTACCAACTGAAGCAATAACGTTCATACCGAGCCGTTATAAAAAACTTGCACCACACTACGGACATTAATGAACTAAAAACTGAAATCGAAGAAAAAGGACATAAAGTGAAAAACATACATAACATAAAGCACAGAATTAAGAAGCATCCATTACCGATCTTTTTTATTGAATTACAACCAAATACGAACAACAAAACAATATACGATGTACAATATCTCCAACATACCAAGGTCGTCATAGAACCTCCTAGGACAAAAAAAGACATTCCCCAATGCATGAGATGCCAGAGATACGGGCACACAAAAGCCTACTGCACAAGCCACGAAACTAAGGATTGTAAAAGAGATGATAAAACACCTGTAAAATGTGTACTGTGCAACGGCAATCATCCAGCAAACTATAAAGGATGCACAGTATATGAAGAAATATATCAAAGAAAATACCCACAACTTAGACAAAGACCGACCCTAGGGCAAACACTAACACAACATTCACAGAAAGTAGATCCAAACATCTCCTATGCACAAAAAGTCAGTACCCATTCCGCACCAAAACAATCATCTCAGAATAAAGCAACAAATCCATCAAGTCACAACAAACTAGAAGATATGATGGCTCAATTAATGGGAAGAATGGATACGATCCTAAATCTTCTCACAACGCTCATCTCTAAGCTTCCATAATGTATCGAAACCTAAAAATTGCATTATGGAACGCCAATGGCTTGGCCAATCATAGCCAAGAGTTGAAAGTTTTTCTTGCAGAACACAACATAGACGTAATGCTTGTCTCAGAGACCCATTTTACTGGAAAAACGTATTTTCAAATACCACAGTACACTATATACGACACCAAACATCCTGACGGCACCGCACATGGTGGCACAGCGATCATCATAAAGAACACCTTAAATTACTACGTGCTGCCTGAGTATACGATGGACCATCTCCAATCAACAACTATACTAATTGAGGAATGGTCGGAACCAATTACTCTTTCGGCAATATATGGTCCGCCAAGGCACTTTAGGCAACAAGTATATCCTAGGGGGGGATTATAATGCCAAACATACCTCCTGGGGCTCTCGACTGATCACGACGCGCGGCAGAGAAAAACTGAAAACAATTCAAAACAATAATCTCACATACCATTCTACTGGACAGCCAACTTACTGGCCCACAGATACAAATAAAACCCCAGACCTCTTGGACTTTTATATAATGAAGAATATTACACAAAACAACATACAAATTGAAGCAAACTTAGATTTATCCTCAGACCACACACCAGTAATGCTAGAACTGAAATCCAATCCAATCAAAAAAATAAAAGCTCCTGTCTTGCATAATGATCACACAGATTGGGAATACTTTCGGCATCTTATAAATGAAGATATAAATTTGAAAACGCCTTTAAAACAGACTAAAGATATTGATGACGGAGTCGAACACCCAATTCAAAACATACAGCAAGCTGCTTGGAAAGCAACTCCTCTGACAACTGAACAAACCCAAGAAATACCTATTCCAAATACAATCAAAGAAGCTATACAGCAGAAGCGGCGTCTGCGTAGAACATGGCAACAAAGCCACAACCCAATTGATAAAAACAGACTAAACCGCGCAGAAAGAGAAATAAAAGCATGCTACGTGATTGGAAAAATAAGAACGTCGAACTATATTTGACCAATCTTACGAATACACAATCTACGGAATACTCGCTATGGAAAGCTACCAAGTACCTGAAACGGCCAATACAGAGTATACCGCCCATACGGAAACAGAACAACACATGGGCAAAAAGTGATAAAGAAAAGTGCGAGAGTTTCGCCGAGCACTTGACACAAGTATTCAAACCCTTCCCAATAAACGAAAACACAGATGAAGAACGGGAAATTCTACGATTTCTAGAAACCTTCGACCAAATACCTCAATCTGCAAAAGAAGTGAACATTCACGATGTGGAAGAAATAATTAAAGGTGTGCCCCTAAAAAAAGCACCAGGATATGACCTTATCACTGGAAGAATCCTTAAAGAACTACCGAAAACAGCCATAAAACTAATAACTTACATTTTTAATGCAGTTTTGAAACTCTGCCACTATCCTTCTCAGTGGAAGGTGGCACAATTCATCCTCGTACTAAAACCTGGGAAACCACCTGGAGAGCCAGCATCATATCGACCAATTAGCTTGCTCCCAATACTCTCAAAAGTATTCGAGAAGATATTACTCAAGAAACTAAAACCAATTCTAGAAAGTAAAAACTTAATTCCACAGTACCAATTTGGATCCAGGGAAAAACATGCCACGATCGAACAAATTCACAGAATAACCAGCAGAATTAAAAGTGACCTTGAAGCAAAACGGTACTGCTCAGCTGCATTTTTAGACATCACGCAAGCCTTCGATAAGGTGTGGCATGAAGGTCTCTTATATAAAATTAAAAAGAACCTACCCAGCACATATTATCAACTCCTTAAGTCCTATCTTAGTGAAAGATTCTTCCAAATTAAATTTCAAAACGAATACTCGGAATTAAGCCCCATTAATTCAGGTGTACCTCAGGAAAGCGTCTTAGGTCCAGTGCTCTATTTAATTTACACAGCTGATCTGCCTACGTCTCCACTCATCACGACCTCTACTTTTGCAGATGATACAGCCATATTGGCTTCACATGAAGATCCACAAGTAGCGTCACAATTACTTCAACAAAACCTATTTGATATAGAAAAATGGTTACAAAAATGGAAAATCAAAGCCAACACAACAAAATCAGCACAGATCACCTTCACAACCAGAAGAGAAACGTGTCCGATCGTATATCTCAACGATCTCCCACTACCGCAAGTTGACGAAGTCAGATATTTAGGACTGCACTTAGACAGAAGATTAACGTGGAAAAAACACATACAAACCAAAAGGAAACAACTAAATTTAAAAACCAAGCAAATGTACTGAATGATCGGCAGAAATTCAAAACTTTCCACCGACAATAAATTACTTTTGTACAAAACAATGCTAAAGCCAATTTGGACATATGGCATTCAGATATGGGCCACCGCAAGTAACTCTAACCTAGATATCATACAAAGATATGAATCTAAAACATTAAGAACAATACTGAATGCCCCATGGTATATAAAAAACTCAAGTATATATAAGGATCTTAACATGAAAACAGTAAGAGAAGAAGCGAAACACATCAGCGAGAAATATCTAAATTGCCTGGCAAAACACCCAAACTACACTGCAGTAAATCTTCTCGATAATAGCCTGGACAGCTACAGATTGAAACGCCATACTCCACTTGACCTACCATACAGATTTGATTAAGAAAAAGAGAAAATTAAGTTAACTATGTTACTCATTAGTTTATAAACAGGAACGCGTGTCAATGGACACAAATTCCTTCATGATTTAATTGCACTTATTACAAAATTTACTTATTGTTACCTGTAACAGATTGTAGATAAAATACCAAATAAATAAAAAAAAATTAAAATATTCAATATGTATACAAGTGGCAATAAAATCATCTGAGTGTTGCGAAAACAAACTAGAGATTAAGCAAGGGGTGAAATTGAAGTGGGGGAGTTATACAATAAAAGTTTACTTTTCATCATCATAATTCAGTTAACATTTGAAAATCATCGAGTGAACATCAACAACAGTAACAAAATGAAAAATGTTTCTTTTCAAAAAACTAAACACGGTTGCTCAAGTTAAAGAGCCTCTTCCTTTGGCAAATTTGAAAAAAGGAAAAAAATATAAAATTTTGAACTGCCAGCGGACTACTACAACATTTGGAGATCGAATAATTCTGGAACTTGGGGACAACATCCTATTCCTGGGGGCGAGGTTTAATAAGCTGTCCGATGAAGATCTGTAAGACATGAACAAACAGGCTGCAGAAGGTCAAATATACATCGTGTCCAAAGGAAAAAATGGGAAAACTGTGGATCTTGAATTCCAAAGTTCTTGAACAGTGAATTAAAAGTGCTAATAACAGGCTGCTGCATGTTAACTATACATTGTGCCCAAAGGGAAAAATTGAAGCACTGTTATCTTGAATTTCAAAGTTCTTAAACAGTGAATTAAGAAGTGCTTTCAATGAACATTTGTTAAAACTTACACGATTAAAAACAGATATAGATACGTTTCGTGCTACAAGAAATTTACGCGAAAATTTCAAGCAATGAAGTATTGAAGATGAGTGTACATGTAAAATTTATTACATGATAACATGGGAACTCGAGGACAACATCCTGGGGGCGAGGTTTGATAAGCTGTCTGATGAAGATCTGCAAAACGTGAACAAACAGACTGCAGAAGGTCAAATATACATCGTGTCCAAAGGAAAAAATTGAAGCACTGTGAATCTTGAATTTCAAAGTTCTTAAACATGAACAGTGAATTAAAAAGTGCTATTAATAAACAATTGTTGAAACTTAGACAAATAAAAACAGATATAGATACGTTTTGTGCTACAAGAAATTTATGTGAAAATTTTAAGCTATTAAATAATAAAGATGAGTGTACATGTACAATTCAACGATACTGTCAAAATTCATCACATGATAACATGGGCTTTTGCTTCAGAAATGCCAGAAAAGGTCCGTGGATTGAAATGGTTATTGATAGAGAAAGATTCAAACGTAAAATTAATACTTATTATGCATGTATTCTCAATCCTATATTAGAAAATAAGATAGGTATACTGAAATGTAACAGTAGTTGAAGAATTATATGAGTATATGTATTTTGATCATAATACCATGATTTTATTGTCAATAAATGATTATTAATAATAATTTTTTTACTCAACCTTCACCTGCTTATCCAAACAAATATATGTGATTAGGTTTATTGAAATTAGAACAAAACTTTTTTTTTCATGAAATCATTTATTTATTAATATTAATACAATAGAATATTTAATTACAATACGTATTAAAAATTACATTGTATACAATTCTTTCTTAACGGAAGTAATCCACCTATTTGGTCTTTAGTATTAATTTCTGAATGTTCAGTACAGCAGCGGTATTTTCTAAATTCTTCATTTTCCCGCCATATCTTCGGAAACTAGTTCCATCAACTATCGATTTGCCGCTCTGCATAAACCATGATAAACTCCATAGGTAAACAGGCAATTTCTTCTTGTAACATAAAGTGTAAAATTCCACATTCATGAAATTTTTGAAAAGATGTCAGAGAATTAAACTTATTTTCATACCACTTTTTTGAGGCATGTACATTTAGTACAGCACAGTTTTTAGTATGTGACGTGCAAAGATAGGGTTTTGAAGATTTGCATATTTTTCTAAATTTTGGACAGTTAAAACTCCCAATATTTCTGATATTTATTTCATAAGGCTTTAATATATCATCTAGCTATCTAACTTCATCATTACCTTTTACATATATTGTTTCGACATTCATAAAAACAGATTTTATACTTTTTTCCAAATCACTATATACAATTGTACCGTAATTCCAATCTAAATTATGATATTCATTAGTTAGCCACGTGACATTTCTTCTACTTTTTGTATTCAATTTACTCAAAGGGAAGGGTGATAGGAATTTTTCTGTAAGATATTCACCACTTTCTAAATTCAAAGCTGCAAATTCTTTACAAATAAAATGAACTTCATTATCACGAAATATTTTGAAACCTTGTAAATCAACCATAAGGACAGACATGTTTTATCCAGTTGATGTTCAAGATATAATTGAGAAAAAACTCATTCTATATTATTTTTATGTATCCAACTATTATGGGTGGAGCTAGATCCCAACCATTTGACATACACTTTGTCACCCTTCCGCCTAATTACTTTTTCAACAGGATAAATATCAGGGTATTTTACTTTTTGCAGTTCATGTTCAAAAAATCCACCTTTAACAAGTTGCTCACTTTGATCCTTGAGAACATATGTTATTGGGTTCGTCATTTGTACTTGATGTATAATTAAAATTTCATTTGACCAATTAGGAGTGTAACCCTTCACAAAAGCCTTTCTGTGTTTACTTATACGTACAAAATCACCTACTTTTAATTTTGCTGTTCCAACAATCTTAATTTTGCTATAAACACTATTAAGAAGAGCCTTTTCATTCTTTTCACTCACATTAACAGGTTTCATTTTGATGGTCGTATGAATTGAATCATCATATTTCTCAGTCAATTTTGGTAATAAATACAACCATTTATATGTTCCTTGCAATCTAAATTCTTCCCACATCAATGATTTCAAAGTCCTATTAACACGCTCAACAACAGATGCTTTTTCAGTACTAAAAGATGAATAGTGAATAATGCTATGATTTTTCATTGAATTTCAAAAATTTTGGTTAAAAAACTCTTTTCCCTGGTCTGTCTGAAGATTACGAGGAATTTGGTTACTTTTGCTCAAAATACTTTCCATAGCTTTAGTAATTTCTACACCTGATTTAGTTTTGACAGGTTAAGTCCGAAGATATTTAGAGAATACGTTAATAACAACTAAAATATCTCGATATCCTTTATTCATTCTAGCATTAAGAATCATTTCTACTAAATCTGCTTGAAATAAATCATTCAATCTTTTTACTATTATTCGTCTTCTAGGAAAATTTATACGTGCAGCTTTATGTAGCTCTTCTACAACATCACGTTTAATTTTCGACATAGTATACTGGGGTTTCTAATAATAATTCAATATATAATAATGGTGTATCCCAACTCAATTTTCCACGTTTAGTTTGTAATCTATCGCCTTGAGTAACTTTTTTATTAATTTAATCAAAATGGTAGATATTGTTGATGGAATAATTGAGAAGTTCTTTTGGATTATTTGGTCTAACATCAATTATTTTTCCACTGCTGGGTGAAATGTAAGTTGTTCTATCTGAACTATTTTTTATTTCATACTCTTGACTTGTAATTCTAAAATCAAATTTATTACAGCAATATTCTTGAAATTTGTTTTTAATAGCTCTGATCGAATACTAATTTTAATTATGTCTACTTCCTTCAGCAGACTAATTTTCAAATTATCAATGTGTTTCTTTATTTTGTAATGCTCAAAATGTCGTCTGAAGCGGTCGAGAGTCATAATTGAAATGAAACTATTCTATAACTTGTGCTTCTTTTAACTCATCGATAATTGATAATATTTTATCATCGTGACTAGTATGACCAGCATCCCGCGATGCAATTAGTAAGCGCAAACAATCAGTTAGCTCATGAACATCATTCCAATGAACATATTCGATTGATTTATTAGTAAAAGTTTCAAAATAACCTTTAGCATATTTTGTCGTAGTTCTCTTAGGCGCTGATAGAAATCTTCTTCGAGTTTCAAATGATGGAGCGCTGATTGTTCTATATTTATGTAATCTAGTCCCAGCAAGCTGTTCACTGTCACTGTAATGTCGACGAGCAGCATTAGTTCCTTTCACAATATCATTATAATTTTTTCTATCGATTTCAGTCAAACCGACCGGATTCTTTTTGGATAAAAGTTCGTATAATCCAAGTATTCCAATGTATTTAATATTTTTAATAATTATATCTTTACCGTCAAGGTCGAATTCAGAATCGCCTATGAAGAATTTATCAGTACTAACATCATGTCGCACTCCGTATTTGAAATCGAATGAATCTGTATCATCGAGCACAAGTTCTTCAATATATTGTCGTGGTAGTTCATGATACTGATCTAAATATTCACGGAATGAAGGATGTTTTGTTAGATTTAAAATATCTTCTCTTGTTATTGATGGCAGATCTTGATCTGAACTCATAGATCTACTACGTTCTCTGAATACACCATCATCATTTTCAGTTTCAGCAACAACATCTGTTTTCAAGAAGTCTGGACCTGAATAACTCTCAGATGCATCAAGTTTTTTTTCTATCTCCTCTTTTGGCTCACTTTTTACTTCCTCTTTAGTTACTGGTAAATGAGTTGCAATTTCTTGTAAAGATTTGATAATTGGTTTGTATTGCGTTTGTAATTCTGCTTCTCTGTGCAAAGTACCAAGTTTAATATTTTTAAGTTTTTGTTAGATAATATTTAGGGTAGCTATTGAATTCTTCGTTAAACGTTCATTCATGTTTTCAAAATAGAGAAAAATAAATTTATAAAAACAACCCTAATATCTGAGTAATTAAATTAGAACAATTCAATAAAAAATAAGATATAGATGTTGAAACAGACTGCCAGCACATGATCTATTAGCTGTTTTCAAGAAACAGACCTTGTTTAGTTAACTGTTTTCAAGAAACCGACCCTGTTCAATATCTGTTCTTAAGAAACAGACCCTGTTTAATAAGCTGTTTTTAAGAAACAGACCCTATTCAATTAGCTGTTTTCAAGAAACAGACTCTGTTTAATTAGCTGTTCTTAAGAAAGAGACCCTGTTTAATTAGCTGTTTTTAGGAAACAGACCCTATTTAATTAGCTGCTTTCAAGAAACAGACTCTGTTTAATCAGCTGTTTTCAAGAAACAGACCCTGTTTAAATAGCTGTTTTAAGAAACAGACCCTGTTTAAAATACAAGATCCTGAATGCTACTAGGTGTTCACTGCTAAAAGCGTAAGAAGCAACTAATGATTTTCATTAGGTTTATCCCTATTTATTATAAAATGATCAAACCCTCTACGGTAGCGACCTGTATTAATATCACTGTCTTTGTCGATAACTACGTAACCATACTTATCACGCCAACACAAAACACAGAGGTTCTTAAAAGTTTCATAAGATATGTCCGTATTAACATGATCTGTATATACATGTTTTAAATTCAAATCATCCTGTTTAAATAGAATTAAAAAAATTCTGGTATAAGTTTGACATAGATAAAAACAATCTAAATCTTCATGACGCCCCATACTGAAGTATTCTCGAATAATATCTTGCTTATCACATGCTACGTCATCAAAAATTACAACTGAATTATTTTTAGCATCAACGGGTTTTCCTACTGTATTACTATCTGTGTACGCATAGTAACCTATACCTTCAATGCGATCTAATGAACTCTTCAAATACTGATATTTCGGTTGAAATTAAGATTTAGAATAAATGTAAACATTTTCAAAATGTAGTCCATTCTTATTTTCTAATAACGCTATCATAACATTTGTCTTTCCTGATCCCGATGGACCAGTACAAACACATTTTATTGTATTTGGTAACAGTGAATTATGCCGACGTACTCCATCTTGTCTTCGAAAATCGTAGTTTTTGACCATGAGTTTATTATTCTGTTCGACAACCTCCATTGCCGAATATATAAAGCAGCACGATTGTGTCTTGGTCACAGTTCATCACCGACTGTTGACTGGGACAGACGTGTTTGTATTTAAATCATGATCAAAGTACCAAAGAATGAATTATCTTTTCATCACGCGATCAGTCGAGCGCGAAAGGCCATGAAATCAAATTCTGACTTGAATAAATCTGCAAAAGTAGCTTTACGCACAATTAAACGAATAAGAAGAAAAATTAATAATCCGAGAGTAATATCTGCTCCTAAAAAAAGGGGAATTTTACCGCTAATTCCTATATTCGCTGGACTTAGTGCTTTGGGGGCCCTCGGGAGTGAAGCCGCGAGTATCGCAAAGGCTGTAAACGACGCGCGTGCCGCCACTGAACAATTGAAGGAAGCTCAGCGACATAACAAAATGATGGAAACTATTGCAATAGGTAAAGGTCTGTATTTGAAGCCGTATAGGAAAGGTCTTGGTTTATATGTGTCAAAAAACTTCCAATAAAACTACCATCACGTGCACTAAGTAATTTTGATCTTATTGAATATGCGAAAATTTTAAAAATTGCTCACTTCCGAGGCGTTTTTATGAAAGATAAATTGCCTAAAAGAATAAATCGATATGAATCAGCAATTATTAATTTAGATAATAGTGACAAGCCGGGGTCACACTGGATAGCGTATAAAAAACGTGATAATATAGTAACATATTTTGACAGCTATGGTAATTTATCCCCACCAAAAGAATTAGTGTCTTATTTTGGTAAGCATTCTTCAATTAGCTATAATTACGATACATATCAATCATATAACAGCGTGAATTGTGGACACTTGTGTTTGTCTTTCTTATACGAGCGGACGTAATCATGTCGTTCACATTTACTCTGTTTGGTCAAGGCTCCATTCTTGAAAGACACTTTCATCCCCCGATTGAACTTGATGATAACTCTGAATATTTGCTTGGCTCAATAAGTTTTGAAGCATATAAATCAATTCCAAATATTGAAGAGAGTAATGATAAATTTTATTCACGAAATAATGTTATTACGGTCCCTGAAGGTTCTTACGAAATTGAAGACATGAAAAAATATTTATCAAAAAACTTGAGTGAAGATACTGAATTGGAGATGGAGGCTAACAATAATACGCTCAAGTGTGAAATAAAAAGTTATAAAGAAATTAATTTTGAACCGAGTGATTCTATTGGTAATCTTTTAGGGTTCAAACCGCGTAAACTAAGTGAAAATAAACTCTATGAATCTGATTTTTCCGTTTCTATAACTAAAGTGAATGCAATATATATAGAGTGTAACATAACTACAAACTCATATTCTAATAATAACAAAGTTCATATATTACATGAATTTTTTCCTCGCGTGCCACCTGGTTTCAAAATTATAGAAACTCCAAACCAAGTTATTTATCTACCAATCAATACGCGTATAATATCATCTCTTAGACTCGAAATAGTGGATCAAGATGGAAACTTCGTCAATTTCAGAGGTGAAGTTGTCACGGTAAGACTACATCTTAAGAAGCAGAATGGGTATTAAGTTCAACTGTCCTTCTCGGCATATAAATAAACCACATTGCTACAAAGATGGCATTATCAAGAAAGCTGACGGTGAGTTAACACCTCTTAACCACCAGTTTCTCAAGTCTTTAGGATTCAAAATTCGATCTGGATAAACGAAAGAAGCGATTTGAAGCCGTTGTTATTTGGATAAGAATTCAGTATAAAAAATCTAAAAAATTTATTTTATGTTTACATCATAATGAACGCTAATATTTCAAATGTTTCGGAAAAAGCTCTGTTCGATGACGCAATTAGTCACGCAGAGAAACACACGCATCAGCCATATGCTTCAACTACTTTGAATAATAATGATGAGATACGAATTCCTATCCAACAGCAAGATATTTATACATATCCCTGGAATAGCTTATTATATATCGAGGGTAAACTTTTAAGCCAAGACAACAAAGTTTCAACTACAGCTAAACTAGTAAATAATGCCTTCGCATTTTTATTCAATGAAATTCGGTATGAAGTTGAAGGTGTTGTAATAGATAGAGTTCGAAACCCTGGTTTAACTTCTTGCATGAAAGGTTATGTTTCATATAATGCTAATGAAAGTAAGCGCTTACAAAATGCAGGCTGGTCCCCTACATCTGATATTACAAGTCAGATCATTGATAAGAAGGGGAATTTCAACGTATGCATTCCACTAAATATGCTCTTGGGTTTCTGCGAAGATTTTAAAAAAATAATTCTAAATTTGCGACAAGAATTAGTTCTTATACGTAGCAGTTCGGATGTAAATGCCATTGAAGATACTTTGGGTAATATGCAAATGAAGTAAGATAAAGTGTATTGGAAGATCCCTCACATATCAGTGGCGATGCAGAACGGTTAACTCTTATGGAGTATATGGAGAAAAGTGTCAACTTGGAAATAGCATTCCGAAGCTGGGAACTCCATGAATACCCTCTACTGCAAAATACACAGCGACATTCATAGCCAATCAAAACATCAACACAGCTGGAGACTCCACGTTTTGTCATCGTTGGATTTCAAACTGACCGCAAAAATAAACATACTAAAAATATGAGTCGATTTGATCATTGTAATTTGACTAATATCAAATTATATTTGAACTCTGAGATATATCCATATGATAATCTGGATCTCAATTTTAATAATAATAATAATAATAATAATTTATTACGATAGCTTAGAGCTAATAGATTACAGCGTATGTACAGTTAATAATTGAGCAAATATAACAATAAATAAAATCACATAATTTCCTTCAACTTATTTTTAAAGATATTAACAGATTCACAATTCTTTATTTCTACTGGTGAATCATTAAAAATTTTGAAGCCTTTATAGTAAATTGAGAGCGATGTTTTAACTTTGTTTACATGAAATATCTGTGAGTTATTTTTTTGTCTAGTAAAATAACTATGTTTTTCATATACATGTTTGACATTTTTGGATAAGTACTCTGGTAACTTATTCGAAACAATTTTATAAATAAATATTAGGACTTTAAATTCAATGAATTTTTCGATACTAAACCAGCCTAGAGTATTTAACATAGTGTTGATATTTGTGCGTCTCCCAGATTTTAATATAACACGCATAACTCTGTTCTGCAATTTTTGTAATTTATCTATATCAACGCTATTGCACATGAATAAAATAGTAATACAATACATAAAATGTGGTAGCACTATGGTATTGTAAACAATTAAAGCAGCCTATACAGACAGATCTTTAGAGACACGTGACAAATAACCAATTTTTTTGGCAATTTTTTTACATAAATATTGCACATGTCTATCAAATTTCAGATACATATCAATAATTATACCCAGATATTTAATTTCTTCAACAACATCTAGCCCCATATTATCTAACTTAATTTTTTCTATGATATTTACATCGTTATTTCTGGTATTATATACATAAATACTGATTTAACAGTGAAGGAAAGAGAAATCCAGACCAAAATTAGAGAAAGAGCAGATATAGAAAGAAAAGCGAATAAAAAAGTGAGAGTCGGATACCAAAAATCAACGATAGATAACACGGAGCTCAAATGGAGTAATTTAACCAACCAACTGGAAGGATCGGACAAGAATTACCTATCAAAAAACTCAAAAAAGGATATGTAATAAAACAATATGCCGATGTAAAAAACGACGACGATAAAGCAAAGAAAAAGGAAAACGAATTATGTAAAAACGAGAAAGAAGAATTAAAATTAGCAACGTGGAATATTAAAAGTTTCAATGGGAAGGAAGTAGAGTTAGTTGAAGAATTTGAAAAATCAAAAGTGCTTGTATTAAGTATTTCAGAAACGAAAAAGAAAGGGAAAGGTATACAAAAACTAAGAGGGGGACATATACTATTCTACAGTGGAGTAGAGAAAACAGAAGGAGCCAAAGTAGGAGTTGGAATAATAGTACACAATAAATTAAAAGATGAGGTACTGGGATGGACATGCCACTCAAAAAGAATCATAACAGTTACACTAGAAATAGAGAGTAATAGAACAACAATAATTGATATATATGGACCCAATGAAGACGACAGTGCAAAAAATAAAGATGATTTCTGGGAAGAATTACAAACTGTAACAGATATGCATGATGCAATGATCTATATTATGGGAGACTTCAATGCCAGAGTCGGAAAGGACAATAGAGGAATTGAGAATGTGTTGGGTAAACACGGTGAAAAAACTAAAAATAACAACGGGAATAGAATGATCGACTACTGTATAGTCAACGGATTAGCCATACTTAACACGCAATATAAACATAAAGATATTGACAAGATCACAAGAGAAGTCAAAAGTAGAAACGAAAAATCAATCATAGATTACATACTCACTAGACAACATGAAAGAAAAAATGTCAAGGATGTACGGGTGAAAAGAGGTTATGAAATCGGCAGTGATCATTTCTTTTTAGAGTTGAAATTGAGAAGGAGAATGTTAAAAGAAAACAAAACACATAACCCAACGCAAAAACATAAAGGATCTACAAGAATCTACAAGCTAAGAGAAGACGATATAAAACAGGCATACCAGGAAAAGCTAAAGGAAATTGGTAGTTCCAATAAAGATATAGGACAGGATGATATAGAGACATTGTGGAAAACATTCAAGGAATTATTAAATAAAGCTGCTGGAGAAGCTTGTGGTATGATATATACATCAAAATCCAAGAAACAAACCCACTGGTGGAATGAGGATATAAGAAAGGAAATAAAGATTAAGAAACAGTTATGGAAAAACTATTTGATGAAAAAATCAAATGATGAGTACATTAAATATAAAGCACAAAGAAAGCGAGTGAAAAAAGTAGTACAAGAAGCTAAACAAGAAGATTGGAACCAATTTGGAATACAAATGCAGAAAAACTATGAAGAGAACAAAAAATTATTTTACAAGGGTACTAAGAAACACAGAAAACAGAAACTACCAAATATAAAACAAAGAAAGGATAAAAACGGAAAAATACTCACAAATGATGATGATATTATTAACCGATGGAAGGAACACTTCAAGTTACTACTTGAAGCAGAAGAAGGCACAAACAGGAGTTTTAATCTCGCAGAAGACACAGAAACAGTTGAAACAACTGAAGGAATCACAATAAAAGAAATAGCAGAAGCACTTAAAAGAATAAAGTTGGGCAAAGCGCCAGGATACGACAATATATATCCAGAACAGCTGAAATATATGGATGAAACAGCAATAGAAATTTTGCATCAACTATTAAATAAAATATGGACAACTGGAAGCATACCTAGAGACTGAGAAGTTACAATAATATTACCGTTATATAAAAAGGGAGACCATAGAGAGTGCGGTAACTATCGTGGAATATCACTCCTCTGTACGACGGAAAAGCTCTACGAGAATATACTAGAAAACAAATTACGACCATTGGTGGAAAACAAACTTGAAAGGACACAAAGTGGGTTCAGGAAAGGACACAGTACTCTAGATCACATATTCACTATACGACAAATAATAGAAAAATGAACCGAAAGAAACAAAGAAATATATATATGCTTCATAGACCTTGTAAAAGCATTTGACAGAATAGAAAGAAGACAAATATGGGAAATACTACGGGAAAGAGGGGTCGAAGAAAAATTAGTTCGAGCAATTGAGAGCATTTATACATTAACAAGAAACATAGTTCGTACAGGAAATAAAATATCAGACGAATTTACTACAACAAAAGGTTTAAGACAAGGAGGAAATCTAAGTCCATTGCTTTTTATAACAGTATTAGATAAAGTGATGAAGAATGTTAAAACAAAAGTTAAAACGACAAGCATAGGGAATTGGAACCTGACAACAACAACAATATCTGAATGTGTTTTTGCGGACGACATGGCAATATTTGCAAAAAATGAACAAGATTTACAGGAAAACCTCAATGTATGGGCAGAAGAGCTTATAAAATATAATATGGAAATGAATAGCGACAAAACCAAGGTTATGGTTGCAGGAAAGAATAACATAGATATACATGTAACAGTTCAAAGTAATAGATTAGAGCAGGTGGATAATTTTAAATATCTTGGAAGCATAGTACAAAACAAAAACAATATAGACGAAGAAGTAAATAGCCGCATACAAGCAGCAATCAAAACATACTACGCGCTGAATAATATAATGATAAATAATAAAAACATTGCAAGGCACACAAAAATGACAATATACAAGACTATCTTTCAACCTATACTATTATACGGTTGCGAAACATGGGTGCTAAGCAAAAGACAAATTAGTAAAATACAGGCCACAGAAATGAAATATCTTAGAAGAGTCAAGGGAATAACAAAGAAGGATAAAATACGAAACGATCAAATAAGACAAGACCTAGAAATTAAACCGATTACAGCTAAAATAGAAGAAAAACAACTACAATGGTATGGAAACCTCATCAGAATGGAAAAACAAGTACCCTGTAAGAAAATTTGGGGAACAAGAGTGACCGGGAAGAGGAGTAGAGGGAGACCACAAAAAACATGGAACGATTGCATAAATGAGATATTGAGGAAGAAGCACATTACCCAAAGCGAAGCGAAGAAAATAGCAGTAGACAGGCAGAAATGGAGAAAATTCGTAAAAGAATAGAATATGAGAAGAAACCTCGACACCCAACTGGGTAAAAGAGGATACAGATTATATATATATATATATATATATATATATATATATATATATATATATATATATATATATATATATATATATATATATATATATATATATATATATAAATCCTCATATCATTTTGGCGTCCTTATATTGCGCGTTTGCATTTAATCTGGCGTCCGTTGTAAATTGGAGTCCGTATATCGGACGCCACTTTAGAATTGCTTTAAAATTTTTTCCTGGCTTGCTCCTGACCTCTAGAGGCTGAATTCAAAATTTCATTTTGACGCCAGAATGATAGGGAAATGAAAATTTTCGTATATTTTTAGTTCCGAAAAATTCCGCTCCAATTTTACGTGGCGTCAAAAATATACGTGTATATTCCCACTTCATATATTCCGCCGTCATACTGGCGTCCAGAAACTTGACAACACTGTCGAAGAACATCGATCGATAATGAAACAGATGCTGGCGCTTTTGACATGGAATTTGTTGGGAGTATGGCTTGAATTTGAAATCACATTTCTTATGTATGTCATAACATAATATTTCTACCAATATTTCATTGGAGACTGAAGTATTATAGTACAGTTACTTGATGTCAGAAATTATTCTTGCTTGGGAGTAATACTATATCAACTTCAAATTTGAGCAGTTAATTTTGAATATTAAGAAAAGACAGTCAAGTACTGCCTCAAGTATGAGGAGTAAGTGAACAAATTCATGTACCTTCTTCTAAAAGTTCAAGAGCCGACCGCACCTTATCGTTCCTAATCAGATTTAGGGCCGAATTGTATATGAATTGATCGAAGATATAGTAGTCATTAGGATGTCACCTTTAAATCCAGGATCTAGTCCTAAGTATCAAAAAAAAGGCCATAACCGGTCAATAAGTTCGTGGTTAACTTGAAACTAGTATCAATCGATTGCAGAGGTCAAGAACCTTAGGACAAAACCAGGATACTACCTCCGTTCTATCCAAAACAGAGAAAAAAAACACAGCAATCATGGAGGAAGTTCAAAACGACAGGACAGAGTGTGGTACCTTGGCTTTTTCTTGGAGTATCCGACCTCCGCTACTAGTAAGTACCAGTTTTAATCATAAGTTCTATCAGAGAAGTTGACTCTTACGAAAATTGACTGGAAGTATCTTTTTTCTGACGCTTAGGACAAGATTCCAGATTCAAAGAGTCTGGCACCCAATTGACCACTATATTTTTGATTGATTCATATAAAATTTCACCGTAAGTTCGATTGGAGAACATAAGGTGCGGTCGGCTCCCCAACTATAGGATAACTATAGGATGTGAGAACTCGCTATTTCATCCGTGATGTGGTCTTATAGTTGTTGTAGGAAAACAAATTATATCGTTTATACAGAGCAAGTGAAACATTTTTGTTGCAAGCTCATCATTGCTTTTACTAAGACTAAATTGATGAATCTCAAATTATTCATGTTTTTGAGGTCACTGATGGTCTCAAAGTTGCACTCTCAGTGTGATCGAAAAAAAGTTAGAATGGATGGATGAATTATCATTATTACATATTTCCTGTGATACATTATAAGTATGACATAAGCTTGTAATATACAAGGTAACGAAAACTAATATTTGTTCCTATTAATATAATCTATTACAGGATATCACATCCATTATAGTTGAAAAATTTGAAGAGTAGGTATACAACATACATATAAGTTAGGTCTGGGAGAAAACATGATTTCAGTTTTTTTTTTTGCTCAATTTAAAATTCACTGGCAACATAAAACCGGAACAATTCTGTGTAAGAAACGAAGATGTTGCTTTATTTTTCTTGAATCTGTCAATAACATAGTTCACTAGAAGATAATTTGAGTTACTCTGATAAGCCACAATTTGGTTCAAGGTACAAGTTGAATTTTTTTCCAAATGAGAACTTTAACTATTTGAGTGCCAGGTTTTTGCGAAGGACTATATATTGAATTCATCCAACAATAACTGTATCTCGGAAATGATACGCTCAAACTGATTCTATATAACATTCATCCATTCTATCTCATATTTCAATTTGTGCAAATTATCATACCATCGCTTCTCTTATTCAGTTTGTGAATAGATTAGCATTGACTCTGTTCTCGCAACTGTGTGAGGACATTTCTTGAAGTCGAGAAGCTGGCCGCACCTTATGTTCCCTGATTGAACTTACGGTTGAATTGTATAATATGAATCAATCGAGAATATTGTGGTCAATGAAGTGACAGACTTTATAAATCTATAATCCTGCTTCAAGTGTCGGAAAAAAGCTACTATTGCTCATTTTTGTTAGGGTCAACTTCCCTGATAGATCTTATGATTGAAACTAGTACCAATCGATAGTGGAGGTCAAATACCTTGGGAAAAAACCAAGATGCTACCCCCTGCTCCGTTCGGAAGGGAAAGGAGAAGAATAGACAATGATAATATTATGAGGAGGCAACACTAGACTGGAAGCATTTTGAACAATTTTGCATTCGATAATGTATCTTTGATAAAAAATTCAACACCGTTTCGCTCGAAAATTTGAAAACAATCTGATGTGAACACCACATGTCTTACTTGTACATCTTTTGACTCAATAATTAACAGTTGACACTGATATTGACACTAGGCAAAATCGACTCCAACCAAAATTTGAGATGATAATTTAATCATTTAGATGCTACAATTCATTAATGGTCAGTTGTACCACTCTAACTCAAATTTTAAGCTTCACTTATACAAAAAATGTGGAATCGAAATAAGGACAGCAATGTTCATGTCACATTCAATTTTCAAATTTTGATACGATATTGTTGAGTTAGGTGGCACCTAAAGTTCAAGTGGCAGCGGTGCAACTGGCCATTTAACGCTTTAGTAGTCTCAAATACCAAATTTCATCATTCTACGACCGAAGTCTCGAATTTATGCGAAAA
Source organism: Dromius quadrimaculatus (assembly GCA_963989225.1). Taxonomy (NCBI): domain Eukaryota; kingdom Metazoa; phylum Arthropoda; class Insecta; order Coleoptera; family Carabidae; genus Dromius; species Dromius quadrimaculatus. The sequence goes on along the minus strand of CAXDIG010000341.1, from coordinate 276,591 downwards.
ATTCAGAGAGATTGTCAAATAAAGCTTACTTTCGGCTCAATAGATTGTTATGAAAATATTAAGTTATCATTCGAATGCTACAATTTCTTTGAATACAAAGTTTCAAGATTCTACAGCTGATTGTTCTGGATTTATATGAAAAATTAGAAAACGTTCTTAGTAAACTGCATTCCTGGTTGATCCGACTGGAGTCATAATGCAAGGTGTACAATTAGGTTTTATAGAAGTGTTTGATACGAAATTTCAATACTCCACGACTGATTGTTTTGGATTAATGCAAAAAACTCGAATAGACTGTGTACTTCCAGCACAGCCAATTAGTATTGAAATAGAAAATAACCATTAAGATGCCACAGGAAAATTCAAAAAAAGGTTCCAAGTACAGTGCATTTCCGGTACAGACGATTGCAGCCATGATAGGGGCTGCAAAATTGGACTTTAGACCAGTCTCAAATACAAAATTTAGCTATATAGATACACACATTCATACGTTCGTACCGACATCAAGCCGAAAATAGTCAAAATGAATTTGGGGATGCTCATAACAAGAGTTTCCATCAAAATCTCGAGATGTGATTTTGGCGGTTCAACAATACTACTTATTTGTACTTTGTACAAGTGAGTTGAAAGAGATTCAGTTGGATTACCCTGATACTTATTGAATTTTCATTATTTCATACTATCTGTATTTGTGCACCATATTGCAACACAAACAGCAAAGGAAATTCTCAGGAATATACGATATCGAAAGACTCCCGACTTTCAAAACTATACGTTCACCAATTTGCATTGTGGAAAAACTAATCAGAGGATGTAGTTGTACATAGTTCAACAAGTTCCATTCTCATTGGTTGAACTTTTTGCCTTCAAATTGATATATAAGATATGAAGAATGAATACTAATATACGACATGCTCCCAGCAACTTTGAAGAATAGGAATGATCAAATATTTGGACACTTTTGGTCGTAGATTAATTTTATGCCCACATAATTGTTGTATAAATCATCAGTTACAGTTCTGCTTCAGATGTTTATGTGCTATGTGCTATAAATCAATTTTTTAGGCAATTATAACGAAAAAGGTATTCCTATGGCCCTTTTTGTGACCATGGAGTTTTACTTACTTGTACACATCTATCTAAATTCACTTTTTGCACGATTGGGCGTTTCTATATGTTTACCGGATCTCTATTTAAGGTGGTATGTTGATTTTACTGGCAAACTGTGGTTACTATGGTACCGTCCATGAGCAAAAGCGGTAAGTGAAAAATTGTGGACTTCCACAAGGAATATAAATTAGTTCATCGTTATTTATGATTGAATATTCACAATAAAATGTCAAACTTGACAGCTGACAGCGAGTGAGCAATGAGTGGTAACTCAATTTGAAAGAGAATATTAGGATTCATATTTGGGGTAGGTCTTCCAATCGTGCAAAAATTTTTGTAAGCATCAGGGTCAATAAGTACAGTACCGATTTCGCTTAATATTTGGAAACATCGCCAAGGCTCGGCCTCCAAACAATAATTCTCAATCGGCAAACCGTACTTACTGACCTTAATACTTAAATAACTATTTTGGGACTGATCTGTTCAATATTACTTTCTTGAGACTGATCTATGAAAACTTTTCGATTAAGACTCCACACCTACCTCTATGGGCAGCTTGATGAAGTCTTAAGAAACAATTTTTGCTGAAATATATATCATATTCTTCCGTCAATCTCTATAAATCTTGCAATTGCAGAATTAGATACGCATTTTTAGACAATAAAATAAAACAATTTCAGTGGCAACTAGGATTGACATTTGCAATGTTTCAGAAATGAATGAATAAAATTTGATGATCTTAAATTCTTTCATGATGATCGCCTGAAAAAACGTAAATTCTGATATTACTTTCTGGTCTCAGATGGCGCTTCGACCAAAAAAGATCACCTCCACGGCCTTGATACACTAATTCCTATTTTGTTTCTTCCATATAATTCCTTTATTGTATCTTCCATATAATTTCTATTTTGTATCTTCCATCTAACAGGACCGATTCATAATGGTGAAATAAGTTATCTCTCAGGTATTCATGAGGATATGTATGAAAACTACTCGATAGATTGGTATTTATTATTGAAGTGCTATTTTTGATTAGTTGAACCATAGTTCTTTTTCACCTCATGGGTATAGCACAGATAATCTGCCCATATTATATTAACTTCTCCGTACATACTTGTATTCGAAAATAGAGGATGAAATAATTATTCCACCAACACTGTGCATATAAAATGGCCTACATATGAAAATTCAAGACCGCAGCATATTACTCTTGTCCCGAACCAGAATATCATGGAGAATCGAAGCTATGAATTCTACTAACAGATATCAGATATAAGAACAGATGAGGCATCTTGTAAAAGCAACAAATAATAACTCAATACACAAATAAAATCTCATTCAGTTGCCTTATACTCTATTACTGTTGCTATCCGAATCTCAATCCCACCCAAATGTTTCTGTGGAGAAGATTTCCCAGCATTTCAATAATTTAATTTGACAATTATTGATTGAACTGATAACGCATACTTAAATTGGAGTAGCAACACTAGTTTGAATATTTGGAATGTTGAGAGGAAAGTCGGTGATATGATAATAATTCTAGACAAATCTTTTATCCGCTAGAGCTGAATCCAAGGGAAAGACTCTAAGACAAGTACCAAGTAGTATAGGGTATTTGATAAGGCGAGTAGGAAGTATCCCTTACCAGAGCCAGATTATACATAAAGCCCAATAGGCACGGGTTCACGGACCTTGGCTTAAGGAGGCCTTAACTTTGAGGATTTCACAAGCATTTGATTCACCAGCTCATGGATCCCATTGAATTACGACCTATGAGCATCAATGAGTCTTGATCCACCATTTGTGTTGATTAAAGAAGGATGTAGACATAATAATTTTACGGTGAAAAGAATCTGAACTAAGATTGTGAAGAATTCAATACTCTTCCAAAAAGCTATGAGATTTTTTTTGTGTGACCTACGGCTATTAAGATATTGCAAAAATACTCTGTACTACTTTTTCCAATATGGTGTCCTAATGAGGGGAGGTTTCCAGCTCCCAGAATCAAGATTTATACTCACACTGACCCTCATCACACAATTATAGAAAAATCTACAGCAAGATGCAAGCTTAGACCAAAATTTTGTCACATTTCAATAGAGCAATTATTATCACAATTTATATGACATCCGTAAGTTCTTTCTGATGAATTATCTTTTACATACTTCCATTCATATCCACCAACAGTTCACGGACATGGCAAATACATTTCACTTCAGAACTCGAAAATAGCAATTATCAATCAAAAATCCATATATTTTCGCAAAATCTTTCAATTTACTATAAGTTCTCTATCAATCAATGACATATTACTACTTTATGGAGATGTCTTGAGTATCAACCCATTTCAATACTTGAATAGTGTAATTCTACGCAAACCTTTGAATATATCGCTTCACTTGTGTCATCGATAGCACGTTTTACGCATGAGAGGTGCTCATAGAACTGTAAAAACTAAATCTGGCAACAAGGGGGACGCCATCTCAAATATGAAGTGAAAGTATATATACGGAGAGGACGCCACTATAAACGCAATATGTAACGTATATTATTGACGCCACATTGATGTTATGATGAAAGGAGGTCATATTGTATAGGAAATGGGAACTCTGTGAATATTGCATGAAATGAAATGTCTGTGTGAAATCTGAAGAGCCCATGAGAAATTATGTAATATACTTCGATCAGATCTCAACTATACGCGATCCTTTCAGTAGACGCCAAAATGAACATCTTTGTAAGGACGTCAAATTGATAGGAGGATTTATATATATATATATATATATATATATATATATATATATATATATATATATATATATATATATTTCTGGTATACGGTGATTGTAAAAACATAACTTTAGTTTTACTAGAATTTAATTTTAGTTTATTACAATTCATCCAATTTAGAATTTAAGATAAGTCGTGGTTGACTTTGTGAATTAAGTCATTTTTATTATCACCGTCCAGATATACAAGAGTATCATCTGCGAAGAGATGTATTTTACAATTATCTAGTGAATTGGGTAGATCATTTATATATATGATGAATAGGAGTGGTCCTAATACACTACCCTGCGGCACACTAAATTCCACTGACAACAGAGAAGACACGACACTCTTTATTTTGACACATTGTTTCCTATCCTTTAAATAATTTTGGAACCACTGCAATGCTGTTCCTTTTATACCATGGGAAGAAAGTTTTTGTATTAGTATATCGCGATCAAGTGTTTCAAAAGCTCTTTTTGAATCGAGAAATACTGAGCAGACAATTTTGTTATCATCCAGATATAGTTTCCATTCATTAAGCAACAGATTAAGCGCAGTTTCACAAGAGTGATTTTTACGGAAACCTGACTGGACTGATACTAAAATATCATTATCATCTAGATAATTCACAAGCTGTCTGTGAACAACTATTTCGAGCAACTTTTTGCATAATGGTAACATATTTACTGGCCTGAATTCTTCGAGTTTAGTTGTACCACTGATTTTCGGTATCGGAGCAATAACAGACGTTTTTAATTGATTAGGTATCACACCTGACTCTAACGACATATTAATATATTCTAGTATAGGATAACCGACAATGTGAAAAAACTCTTTAAGAAAACTCGCATCAATACCATCTGTACTAAATTTATTTTGCTGCTGGAAAATAATTTCTTCCAGCTCAAATATTGTTATGGTATTGAGTTTGTCTAAATCATTATTATTAACAGGGATTAGGTAATCTAAAGCACTAATGTTAGTATATAATGGAATGGATGCTCTTATATCGATAATACTGTTTACAAAGTAGTTATTGAAAATATCGACTATTTGTACAGTGTTTTTATAGTTAATATTATTGAAGGAAATAATTTGAATTTCATCAGTAATTCTCACAGACGTCAAAGACTTCAAAGTTTTCCACATTAAGTTGGAATTATTGTTACATTGATCTATTTTTTTTAAATAAAATTCTTTCTTTTCTTTTTTAAAAATACTTATAACAGAATTTCGTGCACTTTTATATTCTATCCAATCATTTTCGATCCTAGTAAACAGGAATCTTTTGTACAAAACATCTCTTTTATGTATTGCTGTTTTTATCGTATTATTAAACCATAATATTTTATTAGAAAACCTAATCTTCATTTCTGTACAGCTATTTATATTTTCAATAATATTGTTGTGTAAATTCTGATAATATTCTTGTAAATCAGAAATATTATACTTCCAGTTGCATGAAAGAAGACAATGTTCTAGAAGCGAATTATTCATAGATCTAATCACCTTACTTTTATTATAATTAACATCAATAACTTCAGGTAAGCATACACAAACAAAACTATGATCCGTTATTCTAGGTGTATGTCTGATTTCCCAATTAATGCTGAAATCATTGCACAGTATATAATCAATTAAGGTATTAGATGTGCTAGTAATTCTCGTAGGTACATTTACAACTTGCTTAAAACCATAAAGTTCAATGATGTTTTTAAGCTTTTTAGTATTATAACTAGCGCTTGGCCTGCTACGCAGGCCTAAGCCCTAGGCTTCGCAGCTCGATATGTGAACCGCCTCCGGCAAAAATTCTGTCTCTATAAGATAAATTCCAAGTACATTTTTAGCCCACAAAACCCTCGTGCTCCGTATTATATTTGTGCATTTTTCTCTACTCGTGATTTCACTGTTTTTTATTGACAATCCTCAATATTATTCCATGTATTCATAAATCGGATAAATTGATTCCAACTCTTCTACGAATTACAAAGTCTAAATTCAAAACTTCACAGCGAGATAACATGTCTGTGCCATGTTTCGCATATTCTCAGTCATTGCTTTAATGTTTTTGAATACAAATCAGAGTATTAGTTATTACAACTCATGTGATCCTTCTGTTTCATTTTGACGACATACTTACATCCTTATAATTTGTTTCGCTCGTCAATTTGTATGTAATCACAATCTTTCTGTCTCCTTTGCAACTTTCACTATTATTTTGAATAAATATGGTTGATAATGCTGACTGAAATGATGCATTAACATTGAATATACAAAAAGATGGTTACTCCAGGTGGAACCAAGAATATCGAGTGGAAAAGTGAAATAGAATTTCAGTAGAAATTTTGTGTTATTCTAAATATTTCTCTCAGGAGAATCATTCAGTTGATTCCTTCCATGAATTAGCGTATCTGATTTCTGAGCTCAATTGCGAGATTGAAAGACCGACTATTTTCTCCGTAGTAAGATTGATCCTCATAGATTTCCTTCTAAATCACTGCTTTGAGTCTTAATCACTTAGCTCCAATGGTACATTCGGAGAAACATGCATGTTCCACGTTCCTATAGTAATAATTTTGGAGCTCATGCACTCTGCTATACTTTTGCTTTCCAAAAATATGTTTCTTATTCATTCAGGCACTACTCACAAGCCCACGCTACATGTTTTGACTCCTTGTACAGAGCTACAATATTCAATTTTCTCTGGAATTGTGATTTAACATGTATTGAAATCAATTCAACATTATTCATTAAATCAATATTAGCTATTCAAAGTGCCTATTCAATAGAATACAATATCAAGGAATTGATCAAAATAATGAAATTGATGAATGTAGCAATGAAAATGTGACAGCTGTTGTATCATCTGACTACTCGTCATCCGATTCCTTAATATACAACAAAAAACTCATGTTCTTCACAATTACAATATATTTCAATAACAGATATTATGAAAAACACTAAAAGAAAAATAATATCTGACTCTTATGCTGGGGCCACATTAACGTCTAATGTTATTAATTAAGGTGCTATTCAATAATGAACACATTGTCAATAACAATATGTCAATTCTCACATAACGCCTTATTTAACGGCATTAGACATAAATGTGGCCCCTGCATTACAAAATATCTCTTACGCACGCGCCTGCGCACGCGCACGCGAGCGTCAACGTCACACCTAACAATGTTACCAACTGTTGGAATAGATGTCTGTGTTGATTGTTCCAATGACATTCATTAAAATCAGCTGATTACAACAGTAAATTTTTATTTGCAGCAACCCGTATCATCTATCAACATTTTCCGCGAAGACCCTTTCTTGAATAACTACGTTTAATCTGAGAATAAAATATTGAATCTATCCATATCATGTGTCTCCTACACTTCTTGAGAAACTAATTTTTTTCAATCCCATATATGATTTCTCTCAACTATTACAATATATTTCAATAACTGATATTATGAACAAACGCTAAAAGAAAAATGATATCTGATTCTCACAAAATATCTCTATCCACTCTTTCTTACGCACGCGCCTGCGCACGCGCACCCAAGAGTCTACGTCACACCTAACAATGTTACCAACTGTTGGAATAGATGTCTGTGTTGACTGTTTCAATGACATTCATTAAAATCAGCTGATTACAACAGTAAAATTTCACTTGCAGCAACCCGTATCATCTATCAACATTTTCCGCGAAGACCCTTTCTTGAATAACTACGTTTAATCTGAGAATAAAATATTGAATCTATTTATATCTTGTGTCTCTTACATTTCTTGAGAAATTAATTTTTTCCAATCCCATATTTGATTTTTCTCATCGATATTACCGATTATTATTTAATTGGAAGTTCTAACCAATAATTCTCATTTCGTTTCATCTTCGTTCACGTCATCTACCATTTTATCGTATTTGTAGTTTTTAAATATAAAGATATATTTTGTTGACGTTTAATAAAATTGTACAATTTGAGGCAAAGAATATCCCAAAAGCCATGAATCTCGTTAATATTTAACAATTTGACAGGCCTGTATGTAAGTAGATGAATTAATTTGGTTCTAAAATCTTGTTCGTATATGTCTATTCTTACAAGGGTCTTATCTATGGGTTATTGAAATTTAGTCCTAAAATGTACCACTAATAGCAGTGATGCACGTTTTAACTTTCAATTTAAGATCTCATGGTACTTGCAATATATATGTCTATGTCTGATTTACTCATTTGAAACGTAAAGAGAGCAAAAATGTTCGAATTGAATAATTCGTACAACGTTATTATTGAAGACTTCTTCAAGAAGAGAATCATTTGAAAAAAGCATTATTCAGGTCCTTATCCTCTGTAGTCCATATAGGCTATGTTTGTTGTGTACAACCTGTGTACAATAATGAACTCATGATTCCAACAATCACACTCTAGTCTCTAGTGCATACATCAGAATTGCCTATACTACGTATTAAAACATTAACTCATGAAATGAATCAACATTAGAGCCTAGACTATTAGATGTCAAAAACTACAGATCAAAGTTTTAGAACCACTGAGATTTGCTACTCTCCCCAATGCACTTGTCATCAAGAAAATATTTCATATCCAATTTTGTATACCAATTGAATAGGAACATCCACACTAAATAAGAAATTAGTGACTTTTGATATTGTAATAAAATGATATGTATTATACAGAATATTTACGTACAGTTTATTTCAGTAATATGCTATAATTTACATTTTTCAAAATAAATTATGACAATCGATATTTTCATCATCGTTCTCACCCAAGCTCAGTGTGTTTCATCAGCTCAATGCCGCTTCTAGTAGAATTGCTCTCTACATAACCTTAAATACGAAGTTATTTAAGTTCATTGAGTGATGTATGATTAATATCTTTCAACAAGTACAAATTATTGATTGATGGCTCCATTATCGTAATATTATAATCAGTTGATTATTGCTTGTTTCATTGTTGACTCAAGCAAAATGTTCGATTGGCTGGGTTTATCAAGTCAACTCAAATTTATTCAACTGAAAGAGATGTGAGAATAGCATAAACTGAACTATTACCAAACAATATTGAAAATCTAAATAAATACTCGTGTATTGTTGAATATTTACCATATGTGCCAGCTAAACTATACTTGACATGTTTCAAACTTCAATTCAATCTTCAGTACTTATTTCATCCACAACAGAGAAACATCATGAATCAAAATATCTCTTGATTATAAGAATCGATTTCTTCATAACAATTATATGTTGAAATCATTCTATAACTTAGTCAACAACTAATCCATTTTGCGATCAGGCATATTCTGCGTTAAAAATGCATGAATATCGTGACATATTACTTTATTTCAAAAAATGTTTGAGCATAGCCTAAAAAATATTACATAAAATTGTCATCATGTTAATATTATTCAATTAAACTACTTACTTTCTATTTATCAGATGTGCACGTTGTTGAAAACTGGAATTGGAATTTTGCGTGAAAGCGAGTACGCATGTACATTCTTCGCTTGGAAAATAAGTTGGCAATACTGAATTTATTGAAATGTCAAAAAAATAGTAATTTTAATATTTAAGCATAATATTAGCTTAAAATGTATCACAAGTGATTTGCTCATGTTTGTTATAAATGTGTTAATACATAAATTTGTGAAAATTTTTCTCATCATGCAATATTCAATGAAATAATATTGAAACCTGAACGTCAAAACTGACAGATAACATCGATGTTCAACAATTATTTGTACATGGCTACTATTTTTACGTGAAAGCGAGTACGCATGTACATTCTTCGCTTGAGAAATAAGTTGGCAATACTGAATTTATCGAAATGTCAAAAAAATAAGAATTTTAATATTTAAGCATAATATTAGCTCAAAATGTATCACAAGTGATCTGCTCATGTTTGTAATAGATGTATTAATACATAAATTTGTGGAAATCTTTCTCATTTTGCAATATTCAATGAAATAATATTGAAACCTAAACGTCAAAGCTGACAGATGTCATCGATGTTCAACAATTATTTGTACATGCCTACTATGTCCAGGAGGAATTTTTGACGGTTTTTGATTTTTTACACGAAACCTATAAGACTGAAAAAATTGAGACCCCCAAAAGGCACTGCTTGACAAGAATATCAAATTTATAAAAAAAAAATCATGTTAATCAGAGTTCTCGTTTAGGCTGTAGCCGTGGCTAACTGAAAGTGTATCTTATGCCTTTTAGTATATGAGACTAGCGTTTCGACCTGCTTCGCAGGTCTAAGCGCTAGGCTTCGCAGCTCCATATGTGAACCGCCTCCGGCAAAAATAATTTTTCTATAAGATTAGTCCCAATCATAATTTCAGCGTACCGAATTCTCCTACTCCATATTATATTTCTGCATTTTTCCCTATTCGTGATTTCACTCTTTTTTATAGACAATTCTCAATGTTATTTCATGTATTTATCTGAAGAAAAATTATTGATTCCAACTTCTTCACGAATTACAGAGACTCTAGGCTTCGCAGCTCCAAATATGTACCGCCTCTCTGACAAGAATTCTTCCTTGACAAGATCAATCTCGGATGTAAATTGAGCTCACGTAATTTCCCTGATTTATATTATATTACTACACTTTTCTCTGCCCGTGATTCCATTGATTGACAGTTCCCAATCATATTTAGGTATAAATCCTTAAGAAAATCATCGATTTCATTCCCTTTAAGGATTAGCGACGAGATGGCAAGATTGTTTCTCTAGTAGAACTATCTTTTCAAAAGAACCACTCTTGCCGCACAATTTCCAATATTATACATAGGTCTTGATACTCACCAGTAAGGTTATTCATTATTGAAGCAGCTTATCAGTTATTCAAACTACTACAGACGGCGTTACGATCGACAAAATAAGTGTGCGAGGAAAACAGAAAATGTGCATCAGAAACACAAGAAACAGCGATTCGAATAATTCAAGTCTGGATTGAATAATTGATTTTACATCCCAAAATTCATTGATATATAGCACTCAATATCAATAATATTCAAAATATTGCTGCTAGTGTCAAGTCCTATATATAAGACCGTGGTGCGTGAATTAACATGCTCTATTCTTGCATCAAAAACTGCAAAAGTTTTTCAAATTGCTAAATTGCTACCCCTGTAAAAATACTTCACTTCATGTATTGAATTTGCAACAATGTAAGAGTTGGCGAACATCATTTATTTCTTGTACATTCATGTTGTTCCTTCTAATTTGCAACATGTTTTGTCGAACTCATCGTCAACGCTACCATCGTCAAACCTTGGCTTGCGACGTCCAAATATGAGTATAAATAACTCTTATTTCACATTGATAATAATTATTTCCCTACTTTCAAAGAATTTATCGAATTTTATAATAAATGAAATAAAACCGCAAATTATTTTGGGAAATGTTCCAGGTGAATGTTGTGCAAATTCATGAAGGAATCAATCTAAGTTATTTTTTATCACTCATGCAGAATGCGTACTACTTTGTCGCACGCAAACCATTTATCGCTCGGAAAAATAAGTGCAAAATAGTACTAATCCTGCATTCGTGATAAAAAATAGTATCCTCAACTTGTGCAGTATTGTCAATTGCTCACTTCGCTCTGGTGGGCAATCAAAAACTTATCGCACTTGTTGCACAATATACTATCATATTCTTGGATAAGTACTACCGTTTATGAAGTAAACGCAAAGAACTCTAAAGTTCCATCAAAGAAGTTTTGGTACCACCGATCGAATATATATTATTCATGAATATGAACCTATTTTTTTGATGAAAAACTTGAATGTGAAATTTTAGTCGAAGATTTCTAGCCGTTCTCAAGTTATCGTGCTTTTAGAAATAAACAAACACAACGACTGACTTTCTTTTAGATTACGTGTTTTTGAGTTCAGTAGGGTCTGAAACGTAGAGATTCATTGAAAGCGTTAACTGTCCTCATACTTTTTTGTGAATGCATCTCAGTGGTTGATTTTGATCTCAATTTTAAATGAAGTTGCATACCAATAGCGGAAAAAAATTGAGAGTAATTACAATAATACACATTTCTTCTCCATTGTCTTCTACACCTGATTTATAAGCCATTCAATAAGTTCATTTTCCTATCAATTTCGACCCTTGTAACAAAATCAGGATATACGATGTGACACAATGATCGAATTCAATAAGAAATTGCTCTTCCAGGTCTGAACAAAGAATAAGGGCGTTTTTTATCTTCAATGTAATTTTGAGAATTCAAACTTTTCTCGGGATGCTTATTTCCACACAAGCAAAAACGCTATGAACCTCACTTTCATATATTTGTGCGAAATTTTATTACAAAAAGCAAATTCGCTCCAAATACATCTCCAAGGATATTTTAAATCCGAAGCGAATTTGTCCAAATCAATTGGAAGTTAAGACTCAATTAAATCAATATTAGTTGTTCGAAGTGCCTATTCAATCGAATACAATATTTAGGGATTGATCAAAATGATGAAATCGATGAATGAAGCAATGAAAATGCTGACTGCTGTTCTATCATCTAACTACTCGTCATCCGATTCCTTTATATTCAACAAAACATTCTTGTTCTTCACAATTACAATATATTTCAATAACAGATATTATGAACAAACAATAAAAGAACAATAATATCTGACTCTTGCAAAACATCTCTATCCACTCTATATTACGCATGCGCACCCAAGCGTCTACGTCACACCTAACAATGTTACCAACTGTTGGAACAGTGGTCTGTGTTGATTGTTTGAAATCAGCTGATTACAACAGTGAATTCTTACTTACAGTAACCCGTATAATCTACCAACATTTTCCGCCAAAACTCTTTCTAGAATAACTACTTTTAATCTATTTATATCATGTGTCTCTTACACTTTTTGAGAAATTTTCAATATTGTAAAATGATTGTAGTAGGTATACAGAATAGGTATATATGTACAGTTTATCTAAGTATTATTTTATTATTTAAATCGTTCACATCCAAACTTATCGTGTTTCATCAGCTCAATGCAGTTTTTAGGAAGATCATCTTTTACATAACCTCAAATACAAAGTTAATCGAAATATTCATTTTTTCATTGCAGAATATTCACCACATATACCAAACTATAGTTACTTGACATATTCTAAGGGGCATTTATTCTTCAGTACTTATTTTACAGGGAAACAATATTGTAAATTAGAGTATAAATCGTATCTTTAAAATAGTATAATCAAATGATGGATCATCGGAGGATGGATGAATTAGTATTGGTGAACTAAATTCATATCACTTGAGCAAACATTTCAAATTTTATCAATTCTTCTTCAGTGCCTACGAATAATTGAATTTTCTTCAACAATATCACTTTGGAATCGTATTCATCAAGCATTCTGCTATACCAGCTTTCAATAAGTCCTTGAGCATAACCTTGAAAATATTACATGACGTTACACTTAAATTACAGAAATAAATCTCTTGATTATAAGAATCGATTTCCTTATAACAATTACATGTTAAAATCATCTTGAGACTTAGGCGATCGCTTGTTTGAAAGGATTTATAGTTTACAAAATATGCCTGTTTCCTATATTGTGCTGAAAATACATGGGCATTGTGACATTATACTTCATTCCAAGAAATGTTTGAGCATAGCCTAAAAAATATAACATGAAATTGTCATTTTGTTAATATCATTTAATTAAGCTACTCACATTATATTTATAAGATGTGTACATTGTTGTAAACTGGAATTGAAATTTTGCGTGAAAGTGAGTACGCATGTACAGTCTCTGTGTGGGAAATAAGTTGGCAATACTGACATTTCATTGTAAACACTCACGTTCTTTATAATTGCAATATATTTCAATAACAGATATTATAAACAAATACTAAAAGAAGAATAATACCTGACTCTTACAAAAGATCTCTATCCACTCTATCTTACGCATGCGCACTTGAGTGTCTACGTCATAATTAATAATAAGATCTAGTTGAATAAATTGATGTTATGCGTACATAATTTCATCAAGTACTTAATATGATCACTAAACATAACACATTCGAATAATTTCCGTATTATCTGCAGTAGTTTATATTTGGAGTAGGGATAACTGATCCGTGAACGAATGAACAAGAGCATAGTGAACCAGATCAGTTAGATCAGTACTCCGTGAACGAAAGAATACAGCTTTAATATGTCAGAATTGAAGGTAGAATCATCAAGAAAATATTTCATGTCCAAATTTATATACCATGTGAATAGGAACATCCAAACTGGATAAGAAATGTGTCACTTCTAATAATGCCTGTTCTTTGTTTTGTGTTGTAAATGCATAAATATTGTGACACATTACTTTATTCCAAAAAATTTCTGAGCATAGCCTGAAAAATATCACATAAGATTGTCATTTTGTTAATATTATTCATTCAAACTACTTACCTTTTATTTGTGAGATGTGTACATTGTTGTAAACTGGAATTGGAATTTTGCGTAAAAGCGAGTACGCATGTACATTCTTCCCTCAGGAAATAAGTTGGCAATACTGAATTTATTTAAACGTCATAAAAATAGTTATCTTATTATTTAAACATAATAGAAGCATAAAATGTATCAAGAATTATTCGCTCATGTTTGTAATTAATATGATAATACATAATATCCGTGGATAATATAGAAATTCTACAATATTTAATGTGATAATATTGAGATTCAAACGTCAAAACTGTCAGATGACATTGATGTTCAACAATTAAAAATTCCTGGCAACTGGATCTGATTTTTTTTGTCCAATTTTCGTCGGTTTTTGATTTTTTGCACAAAATCTATAGGACGGAAAAAATTTAGACCCTCAAAAGGCACTCCTCCTCAAGAATACCAAATTTGTGAAAAAAAAATCATAATAATCCGAATTTTGGTTTAGGCTGTGGCTTAGGGCAAAGTTTTTCTGTAATCCAAACACTTGGCCTTTTAGTATATAAGACTAGCGCTTGGCCTGCTACGCAGGCCTAAGCCCTAGGCTTCGCAGCTCGATATGTGAACCGCCTCCGGCAAAAATTCTGTCACTCTAAGATAAATTCAAAATATATTTTTAGCTCACAAAATCCCCCTGCTCTATATTATATTTGTGCATTTCCCCCTACTTGTGATTTAACTGCTTTTTATTGACAATTCTCAAAATTATTTTATGTATTCATCAATCGGATAAATTGATTCCAACTCTTCTACGAATTACAAAGTCTAAATTCAAAACTTCAAAGCGAGATAATATGTCTGTGCCATGTTTCGCATATTCTCAGTCATTGCTTAACTGTTTTCGAATACAAATTAGAGTATTAGTTATAACAACTCATGTAATCCTTCTGTTTCATTTTGACGACATACTTACATTCTTACAATTCGCTTCACTCGTCAATTTGTATATGATCACAATTTTTTTGTCTCCTTTGCAACTCTCAATATTATTTTGGATAGATATGGTTGATAATGCTGACTGAAATGATGCATGTACATCGAATATACAAAAAGATGGTTACTCCAGGTGAAACCAAGAATATCGAGTGGAAAAGTGAAATATAATTTCAGTTGAAATTTTGTGTTTTCATCACTTACTCCCATTATCCTAAATATTTCTCTCAGGAAAATCATTCAGTTGATTTCTTCCATGAATTAGCGTATCTGATTTCTGGGCTCAATTGCGAGATAGATAGACCGCCTATTAAGCAGGACTATTTTCTCCGTAGTAACATTCTTTCCTCATAGATTTTCTCCTAAATCACTGCTCTGAGTATGAATTACTCAGCTCTAATTGTGCATTCAAAGAAACATGCATGTTCCACGTTCCTCTAGTGACAATTTTGGAGCTCACGCACTTTGATATACTTTTGCCTTCTAAAGACATGTTTTTTATCCATTCAGTCACTACTCTGGCACTCAGAAGCCCACGCTACATGTTTTGACTCCTTTTATATAGCTTCAATATTCAATTTCCTCTGGAGTTGTGATATTACTTGTATTGAAATCAATTTAACATGTGTTCCAAATTTTTCTTTGATAAAAATAACAATTTCCCTCCAAAATAGCCAATAAAGAAAGAAATAACACCAAAGATCATCATAAAATCCACTTGGATTTATTTTAACTATTTTCTATTCCAATTGAGGGCACTTCAAAGTTATTATGGGACAACAATTCAATTATTTTGATTGGCCGATATATGAATCAATCTTACATAGGCGAAAGTATCGGCTTTGGCTATCTGTCAGTTGCATTAACTCATAGCCGTTCATTAATTATGATTAATGAATTTGTGCAGTATGAGAATTTAGTTTACATATAGTAATATGATTCTATTTTATTCATTGCACTCATTGAATGTATTCAAAAGAGCATTTAATGTAAAAAAATTGTGTTTATATCTCCACAAATCAGTAGGCCTAAATTGTGGTCCCATAGAAGTCTTTGCACCGTTCTCAGCTAGAATAAGCTATGAAATATTCCACATTACCTTGCAATGTACGTCCACCTCAAAAAAGAACCTGAAACTATTTCTGTTATGCGAATTATTTCTTTGAAATGTCAGAAAATTGAAACTGTTAAACGCTAATGGAATGCAATCACCAGAGTATTTATTTCTTTCTTCTACGCATTGGAACATTAGTAGAATATTAAGATCCAGAGATTGATAAATATTGGGGCCTAGATAATGAGATGCTGAGAACTCGAGATCCTAATTTTAGGAATTCTCACATGATTCTTGGGAATATTGGAAGCACATAGTTATGACAACTCCAAAATATCCAAACAAAATTGAACATTGTTGTGTGAGAGAAATGGAATATATAGTTTTGTCTCGGTGTAGGTATGCTGGCTTTGTGATTTGGAAGTCGTGGGGTCGAATCCTACCGACGTAGAAGAGGAATTTCTACTGGATTAAAATGTACTTTGTAGCGTACTCTCCAAGAGTAAGAACTGAGAGTACCCGTATTTTGACGAATGGTAACAGTACTCGCAGAGAATATCAGTCAATTTCACAGATTGCCTAGTGCACTCTTACCAGGTGAAAGACGTCACTGATATTCATTTACCTATTATATTTAAAATATACCGTTTTCTGAGAGAAACTATGCTTCAATAATTTTTTTCAAATTCATCAAACGTTGATAAAATCACTCGAATTGATTCCATTTATAGGAGAAATGATAAAAAATTCACAAGAAAAATTAAACTATGTCAACAATGAAACAGTTTTTCCGAAATATTACGTGGCTTTCTTAAGAGCTTCTAAGCATGCGGAATAAGTATTACTCTATTGTGACTGTAGAAAAATATTGTTTTGGTTCTTTCATCGGACTTACCAAAGTAGTATTCTATATTTCTCCCAAACTTATACAATCTGGGAAAATATTATCTAATGATATTGACTTCTCAATTCATTATTTTCCAATCTATGATATCACAAATGAATGTAAGATATGTTTACGGAATGAATCATATTGAATGTGAACACACCATTTCTTTCAGAACAACGCTGCTAGGGCTTTTACTTTATCAAATACAAAAACTTTGAGTATCTATTATCAACCAATCTCTTCTTGATTAGAGCTAAAAATTATTATAAATTCGAAATACCATCAATTCTTTTATAATCACAATGAATAATACACTAATTGTCCGACATACCAGTTAAAAACAGTCCAAGAGCTCTTATGGGACTACGATTCAATCTACCATGCTGACAAAAATACAGACACGATTCACTCCCACTAAATATACATAATTTGGACCACACTTTCTAAAAATTGGATCAAGTCATAAAAGCAATAGTTATATACATATACCATTCGAACAAATCCAATTTAAATCTTCCGCCCGCATACATTTGATGAAAATATTTGATGCACGACTAACAGTTGATGTTAGCCGAGTACGATTCTGTGCTGATGTGAAATTGGTTCGCATTTCTGCCTATCAGAGATCTCTATTCGGAGTCCTATGAGAGCCTTGAGCAGGTCTCAACCTAAATAGACTGTATTTTGATGAAAACAACATTATTCTCATGGTCATTTTGCTTAAGAACTCTCCAATGATTGTTATGGGACAACGATTCAAGCGTTCTGATTGACTTATATTTGAACTAATTTCACAATAGCACAATATAAGCACTCAGTCTGTCAGTTGCTCGTTAATTATCATGAACAGATTGGTTCAAAGATTGAAATTTGTATCCATTCAGATAATATGTAAGTATATTCCTTGCTTTTATTTCTTGAATTAATTCCCAGCAAAGTTGTTGTGAATTCTGGATACATTGTGAGTGAATCATGTTCGTGGCTCAGTCATTCAGAGGACTTGAATCTTAGTGTCGTGGGAGCCCTCGGACTGTTCTTGAAACACATGAACTATAGTCGAAAGCACTATTGATAACTTCTAACAATTATTCATTGGATTTGATACATTTTCTGCATCGTACTATTTCATACATTGTAACCTATTATACAAAATGATACATTCTTTTAGAATCTATTAATGTCTCATTTTCAATTTGGAACAGTTTTTCTGCCATGGCATTCTGGTATCTTTAAATATATGAAATTTTCTTTCCCTTGAGACGATGTTTTTGCAATTTTGGCCTTTTTATCCAAGCTGAAATTAAATATTTTTTGAAGAATGTCAATCCAATGTTTGTGAATTCAATTCATCAAAAAATGACAACAAATACTTTTCTTGACAACGTTAATGATCATGGAATCCTGCAGCATCTGCTTCTCTTACCGCAAGTTCATAATTCCTGCTTCAGGATCTCTACCGCGAGTTAACAATTCCTCAAGAACCCCGTAAATAAAACATAAGTCATCCTTAACACAATAATCATTGTATAAGCTATAAAATCTTCTATACAAAAAAAATGCAAATGGGAAATAACTTACGCTCTAATACATCAACAAAACTTTCACTCACATGGAATATTCAATAAAATTAGCTTCCGATAATCTCACTTCTAGACTACGTATACCTCTGCAGTATACAATCAGTCCAGAAGCATAGGACTTCAAAATGACTGAATCTCTGAGTCTTATGATCAGTACCCTGATCTTAAATTCCGATTCACAATGATTCTATTTCAATATTTTTATATATATCTAGTCTACATCTATTGGAATGGAGATGAACTATTATTTTGGCTTCATTCAGTCAATCAACAATAGCTTATTGTTCAGTCAAAAAACGTATTTTAAATCCAATATCTTATCATATTTGTAGTGTGTGGATACAAAGATATATGTTTATGTACAAATTTAAGCGAATATTATTTGAAAAGCCATAATAGTCCAATCTAAATAGACATTCAACCTTGCATAAATTCCCAAGAAGTTGAAAATTGGCATGAACGTTAGGGATACCATTATGATAAAGTTGTGGTAAGTCTCCATTGATCCTATATGTGCAAAAAAATTTATGCGAGGTCAAAGTTCGTAGTAATGGGTTTTTCGAATTTTGCAACGAATTGTCAGTTTTATGATAGGAATAGCTTAGACAAAAATTATAGATCTTCCAATTCTCTACGAAAAGGGTGCTCACTCTTTTTTATCAAGGCTCACCATTTCTGAGAAAATGCCATTCTAAAGCTATATTCTCCATGACATGCACACGTTTCCACGCCACCTATGAGGTAGTGTACTTGGCGCGTATTTTCCGTCGTGGCTTTGCCGGTAGTCCTATTCCACGGTCTTCATATTAAAGTTCAATATAATATTAAGTCTTGTTATTCAACTGCTTCTTGTTATTCTTCATTTTCCTGAGTTGACATAAATTGTTCCAACGGCGATACATCAGTTGTTTCGTCGTTGATGTAAGGATCATCTTCTGTTAGAAACTCAGTAATTGAACACGACTGGTCTTCACAACTGGTGCATGCTGGTGAACAAAGTAAGCCTATTTTTTTTAAGTTGCATTGCGAATCACATCCCATTTTGCAGTTGAAAAAAATAGTATCAGAGAGCTTTTCTGGTGCAGGTAGAAGTAGAGTGTGGATTGGTTGCAATACATCATCAATTAGCTTCCATCCCCATTCTTCTGGGTTTAGCTGATTATCAAGCCATCCATGAACTCGATAAAAATGTTGATGAGCAGAAGCCAAGATTAGAGGAAGACAACCCAATTGAACACCGTTTTTATTGCGTGTATGTTTTGCAAAAGATACGTAGCGTAATTAATCATTGCAAATAATTTAAAGTAAGTAACAGACGGGCACATGTACAGAGGCAGCGTAATCATGCATATTATTGAAAATATAACTTTAGAATGGCTTTTTCTCAGAAATAGCAAGTCTTGGTAAAAAAAGTGTGAGCACTATTTTTGTAGAGAATCGGAAGATCTATAATTTTTGTTTAGGCTATTTCTATCATAAAACTGACAATTTCGTTGAAAATTTGAAAAACACATTTCTATGAGACTTAAACCTGAATAAAATTTTTTGCACACATGGGATCGATGGGGACTTCTTACAACTTCATCATAATGGTATCCCTAACGTCCGTGCCAATTTTCAGCTTCTTGGGAATTTATGCAAGCGTATCCATATTTTTAGGGCCAACTTGACCGGACTATAAATAATTGGATAGAATTAGCATATCTTGAAGAGAAGTAATTTCTATTTTTCATTCATAAGTTCATAGCATGACAGATAACATATCCCATTTGTCATTTTTTGCCATTTTTTCGAAAATCCATAACTTGTATTGTATTTGTTATGTAGACTTCAAATTCTGACAGAATGTGGGTAAAGAATGATTCTAACACATGCATCAAATTTTCAGAAGATCAACTGTGAACTTTTGGAGATATGTTGAAAAAACTAAAAGAAGGCTTTTCCGGAAAACGGCCATTGAGAAGTTGTTAGATAACGTACTCTATTTTTACAAAAAGCTTTTATTTTTTCAAGAAATACTCTACAATGTACCCGAATGGCGTTCCTTTTGAGCAAGTGAGAGTATGACGCCATCTAGTTACTTTGTAGAGTAACTCTTGACAAAGGAAATGCAATCTGTGAAATTGATCTTTGTTGGCTAACCATTTTTTATGGCCGTTTTTCGGCAGGGCCTTTTTTTAGCTTTTTCAACATTTCTTAAAAAGTTCAAGTCGATCTACTGAAAAATTTGATGGTTATGTTCAAAGCTACTCTATCCACATTCTGTCAAAATTTTGAGTCCCAATAACAGATACAATGCAAGTTATGAATTTCCGAAAAAATGGCAAAATAATTACTATTTTTGCAATCAACCCAAAAGCAGCTGGACTAATCAAGATTCAAGAGAACTTATACGATCCGTCTCTCTATTGCGTACGTTTTTCAGCGGAACAATATTTTCTGTCAGATGCGTGGTTTTTTTAGTAAAACGCAAAAAACTGTTTTTGGCAGCTTTTGACCTCTTTTTTGACAGCCTTTCTGACATTGTAGCCGCGTACTAATGAAATATGTTATTCGTCACGTCATGAACTAACAAATACAGAAAAATAGATTTCAAATTATCAATTTTCTTGATTTTAGCATATATTCACGCTAATTCTGCCCGACTTAAATCTCATCATCATTAACCAGAATGACAGACCTATATAAAAATTAATGAGCTGAATCTAATTCTGAGATCTAGCTCGTATATGTCTATTACTGCAAGGGTCGTATCTAAAAGTTATAAAAATTTGATTCTAAAATCTGTCACTACGGGCAGTGATGCGCGTCCTAACTTCTAGTTTCTGATTTTATGGTCTTTGCAGTATATTTGTCTATGTCCTTATCAAAAACTGATTCATCAATTTGACACGTTCAATTGGAATGAAACGTACAATATTATTATTAAGAATTCCTACAAGAAGAGTATCTTTTGGAAAAAATATTTGTCCGAGTACATATTTTTCTGTTTGTTTTGTACAACAATTAACTCTTGATTCCAACAATTACACTCTAGTACCTGGTGTTCACCTCGAAATGGGGTATTCCACTATTATCAAAATTGGAGAAATTTTCATGAAAATATGAAAATATGGCATGAATAATAGGTATAAGTAATGAACATGATATTGAATATTGCTCCGTTTCAATGAAAAGACGATTTAATACTTATATGACGTCATGATGACGTCTAAAAGTCTATTGTGGTCCTCAAACAGTGGACTTCATAGGTGTACAAGTTCCTACAAGATTTGTTCATATTCATAAAAAAAATATTGTTGCGTTGCAATTTGATGTACTCATAAATTATTGGAAACGTATCGAAATAGTTGAAATATGTATCATCTCTATTTTTCGAATGCTGTTCAGAAACATTTTGAGAGGCCTCCAAGTTTCACAGGCATGCGCATTGAGTAAATATGACTGGTATTGTTTGGTCAAAAGAAACGTGATTTTCATAACTGAATTTGATAACTGTATAATTTATTCAGCTCGTGTTCTTACTGACAATAATAAAAATAATTTGGATGATGTTAAATAAGCTAAACACTATCGCCACCTATTTTACTTCACGTCAATATTCTCAAAATGTTTGATGATGGATAAGACCAACCGTTTGAGTGACACAATAGACTTTTGGACGCCACGGCAGATTTTTAAAAAGACTCAGGAAAAACTCTGATAACTCGCTGTTAACGCAAAATTGTGTGCATTTGAGGACGGATTCATGCGTAGTATGTTGTATTGGATAGATTTATGTGATTTGCGATACTTTCAAACTGCTCAGAATGTGATAATTTTGACTTATTTCAAACTTCATAAAACTGCAGATAGCGCTCTGAAAACACAAAATATGATGTTTTTGTTGATAGATTCATACATATTATGAGGTCCTGAATAGGAATATGAACTTTTTGATTGTGAAAATCTGGGCGGAGAAGCGTGATTTCGACTTATTCCAAAGTTTGTAAAACTGCTTCTCAAGTACTACAATATTTTTTTGAATCGCATTTTCACTAATACTTTTATCTATTCATGTCCAATTGGATAAGAGAATGAAAAAAAAAAACAGTGGAATACCCTTATGAGAAGAATAAAAATTAAAGCCCAGAATATTAGATGACACAAACTTTAGATCCAGATTTTAGAACAACTGGGTATGCTGCCCTGTCCAAAAGATGACAGTTAACAGTAAACTCCAAATGAATATCTGCAGCTTATGTATATTGATCAAATTTCCAGGATCGAAAGCAGGTTCATCGGAAAACTATCTTATATCCAGTTTCATACTCAAATTGAAATAAGTCACTTGCCATATATTGGATGTTATATATTTGAGTACTTGTGGATTATTATTCAGAATAATGTAGGTACAGTTCATTGAGTGATGTATGATTTATAATTTATAACAAATTAAATATGATGATTGATGACTCTATTGTCGTAATCAGATGTCATAACTCAATATGACTCAGTTTTATGATACAGACTGATAATTCTCACAATTTTTTATTAATGTAAACTCTCATTTGTTCATTCGTTGGAATTTTCAAAGTGCTGGCTTCATTGATAGCAAAAGGATATTATAGTCAGCTCTTGATTGCTTGTTCTATTGTTGTATTTGGACAGAATGTTTGATTCACTGGGTTTATCAAGATCCAAATTCAAATTTATCCAACTGAAAGAAGTGTGATATTAGTTTGAACCAAACTATCAATGAACAATATTGAAAATCAGATTAGATATCCGTGTATTGTTGAATATTTACTACATGTATCCACCAAACTAATTTCATTCAATCTTCAAATTTTTTCCATCCTCAACAGAGAAATATCGGTTTCAGAAGATAGTATAATTAAATGATGGATCTTCAAATGACAGATAATCAATATCAGTAATTGAAATTTACATCACTTGAGCAAGCGTTTTGAGCCTTATGATTATTCTTCAGTGCCTAGGAACAGTTAGGTTTCTTCCAACAATATCATCACAAATCAATTACTGATTGTACCACTTCTTCAATCTCTTGAATTCATTGTATGCACGTTTCCTAAGATATTTGTGAATGTGATACAAATTTTCCAGTGTATTAATAACAACATGCTCATATTCCACTATTCTCCAAGATTTTTTCCAAGAATTTATCCAATTCTACGGTACGGAATACAAATTTAGTTGAATAATTATGTATACATACCCTTGAATAACCTTTTTTTGTTCCATCTTCGATTATCCACTATATTCATCAAGTAAGAATGATATTTATCCGAAATGATCCTCAAAACTCATGTATTTGTTTTCAAAAATATCTTAAAATGTCAAAAAGTTGAGATGTCATTTCAACAATTGAATGTTAACATCAAGTCGCAATGATCAGAGCAGGACCAGCCACATTGGAACGATATTAAATGCTACGTACCCCGCAGCTTGTGATATTCACGCACAAACGCCTGATGGAATGTAAAAAAAAAATGTCTCAATCGAGTTGGGACCATAAAAGTATTTTTCCGAATCAAGTTAGGGCCTCAAGATGAAATTTGCTACAGAACGCAGGCTGACTTAATCCGGCGCTGTCGCAGAAGCCACGTTTACATTAGAGCGAAACAACTAATAAATGTTGGAAATATAAATTATTTAAAACAACTTTCCAGTAAATAAAATGCATCAGATGACATTTGCTCATGACTATTATGTACTCAACTATAATTCAAATTCATGTAAACTCAGTAGATTTTATGGAATCTACCAAAATATTTTTCAGTTTGACATGTCAAAGTGACGTTTTCGAGATACAGTAAAAAGCATGAATCACAGTAGAGCGACAAAATTTATAAAAGTTGTACTTATAAATTATTTAAAATACCTTTTTAACAATTGAATTGTATCACAGGACATTTGCTCATGCATATTAAACATTAAACTAATGTTAAAATGGACGTAAAAATAACAGAAATAATAAAATTTATAAAAATGTTTTCGAAATTGAAATGTCAAAATGACGTGTGATTTTGTATACCCCTGTGAAATAGATGAGTAAAAGATAGGGGCACGCTGATCAACGCAAATTTTCGTCGTTTTTAATTTTTCCTGCAAATACTATAAGTACCAAAAATATGAGACCCCCGGAAGGCACTCGTCCTAATGAATATCTATCAAATAAAAAAAATTTCATAAAAATCCATCAATAAATACGACCTGTAGAAATGCGCAAAAAAGTGACGAATCTATACCGAGAGTGGAACATAAGGCTTTTAGTATATTGTAAACTAGCGTTTCGACCTGCTTCGCAGGTCTAAGCGCTAGGCTTCGCAGCTCCATATGTGAACCGCCTCCGGCAAAAATAATTTCTTGATAAGATTAGTTCCGATTAGAATTTTAGCGTACAGAATCCTTCTGCTCCATATCATATTTCTGCATCCTCTCTCATTCGTGATTTCACTGTTTTTTATAGACAAATCCCAATTTTTTTTTTATGTATTTATCTGGAGAGATATCATTGATATCAACTCCTTCACAAACAACAGAAACACTAGTCGTCGCAGCTCCATATATGTACCGCCTCTCTGACAAGAATTCTTCTTTTACAAAATCAATCTCGAATGTGAATTGAGCTCACATAATTTCTCTGATTCATATCATATTTCTACACTTTTCTCTGCCCGTGATTTAATTGATTGACAGTTTCCAATGATATCTAGATAAAATTCCTTGAGAAAATCATTGATTTCATTCCCTTTAAGGATTAGCGACGAGATGGCGAAATTGTTCCTCTAGTAGAACCATCTTTTCAACCGGGCCTGAGACAATTATTATGAGTAGATATATAATCATCAAATACAATATATCACATCTTGAGGAACTAATAATAGCTAAATCCTCCAATAAGAGTCAATCTCTTATCAATGGTAGTAAGATGCTAGTGCCAAGACCTGTATATAAGACCGTGATGCGTGAATTCACATGCTCTATTTCTGCATGGGAAACTGCAAAAGTTTTACAAATTGCCAATACCACTGTGAAAATAATTTACTCCATGTATTAAGTTTGCAATAATTTAAGGGTTAGCGGACATAATTTTTTACTTATATATTCATGTTGTTCTTTCTTATTTGCAACGTTTTTCGTCTAACGCATCGTCAACGCTACCATCGACAAACCTTGGTATGCCACGTCCAAATATAAGTATAAAAAATTCCATCTTGCATTGATAATAATTATTTCCCTACTTTAAAAAAATTCATCGAACTTCATGATAAATGAAATTAAACCGCTAATAATTTAGGGAAATGTTCCAGGTGAATGTTGTGCCAATTCATTTGGGGATCAATCCAAGTTATTTTATTTCTCTTGATTAATACCACCGTTGATAAAATAAAGGCAAAAAACTCAAACATTCCATCAATGAAGTTTTGGTATTACAGATTGAAAGTACCTTAATTATAAATATGAACTAATTTTTCGGATAAAAAACTTGAATATGAAATTTCAGTCAAAGATTTCTAGGCGTTCTCAAGTACTCGTGTTTTGAGACATAGACAAACAACGACTGACTCCCTTTTGAATCATGTTTTTGGGCTCAGTAGGGTCTAAAAAGTGAAGATTCATTGAAAGCGACAACTGTCCTTATACTTTCTTGTAAATGCGTCTCAGTGGTTGATTTTAATTTTAATTTTGAATGGAGTTGCATACCAATATATACATCAACTACCTAAACAGATCTAATTTGAATCTTCTGACTGCATGAATTCAGTTATGATGTTATTGATGTCTGATGCATGACTAACAGTAGATGGAACTGTCTGATAGTAAAGTACAATTTTGTGCTATTGTAAAACTGGTTCAGAAGACTTAAATCGAAGTAGCACATTTCTAACTGAAATAGATCATAATTTTAATAGAACAACAATAATTCTATAATACATTTTGGTTAAGAACGGTCCAAAGATTCTTATGGGACTATGATCCTAGCCTTCCGATTGACCATGATGCGAACCAGTTTCACAGAAGCACAATAACACTTGACTATGTGTCAGTTGCATCATTTATCAGTTGCTTATCGATCATCATAAACAGATAATTTTGAAGATTCAAATTTGCTTCCATTCGGTTAATATGTGACTATATTTGTTGCTCCTATTTCTTGACTTTATTTTTAGCAAACTTGTTGTGAAACCTATATTCATTGTGAGTGTATCATATTCGCATTTCAGTCTATTGAAAGACTTAAATCGTAATGCCGTAAGAGCCCTTGGACCATTCATGACATAAATGAACCATAGAAAAAAATACTTTTGATCACTTCTAACAATTATTCATTGAACTTGATACTTTCCCTGCAATATACTATTTCATACATTGTTATCCATTATATAGATTGATACAATATTTTAGAATCTGCTGTCTCATTAAGAATTTAAAATATTTTCATGTCACGACATTCTGATTTTTCGTGAACATATAAAATTCCATTTTCTCACATCGCTAAAACAATAAGTATTGTAAAAGCTGTAGAATATTTGATAGAAAAAAATACGAATACAAATTACGGCTCACTTTTATGCTAGGAACCTAGTGACGTGCGCATGCGCGTACCTTGTACATGTATTGCTATAGTCAGTGGCTTTCAAACAAAGAGCATTCCACCCAAATACGTACAAGTGTGTGGCTCGCTGACAATAATGAATCTTTTTCAATACTAGTTGGCTTATAAAGCTTGGTTTAGGTTTGATTCTGGCTGTTTTTTTTTTTGATCTGAAAAAACACTAATTTACTGTTTTCCAATACTACTTGACCTTAAAAAGCTTGGTTTAGGTTAAGTTTTGTATTTTTTGAACTAAAAAACACTGATTTACTGTTTTCCAATACTAATTGACCTGGAAAGCTCGTTTTAGGTTATGTTAAAGTTGCTTTTTCCTGAATGTAAAATTCTAGTCCCCACCGTTCTAGTGCCACTGGAAAATTTATTTGAATATCTGTGGCGCCATCTCTTTTTACTTTTATAACTACCACTAGGTTCCTATTGTAAAAATCTACCCAAATTACTTATGGTCTAATGGAAGACTCTATTCGCATACGAAAGTTTAATAGAATAACATCACTTCTAGATTTCAAATTAGTTTGCAGCAACAGATTAATAATTGACAATTGACGCATGCGCACAAACGGTTTAGAAGTGTATGCGTACGTTCCGTTTGTATCTCAAAATTTGAGAAAGAATGAATTATGACAAATGATACTTTCATCATCGTTTTCACCCAAGCTTATGGTGTTTTATCAGCTCAATGCAGCTTTAAGGAGAAATATAGAAATACTACAAACACGAAATTGATAGAACTCTGTATACTATAATATGAATTTGTGTCATCATATTGTAACATGATCTATTTGATAATTCATAGATTATTGCACAAAATATTTAGGTACAGTTAGTTCCTCAAGAAATATTGGATTTATATTCTTAAATAAATAAAAAATTCAGATTGATGGCCCCATTGTCGTAATCTGATGTCATTACTCTATTTGATCCATTGTTAGGTGACGGACTGATGGTTCTCACCAATTTTGATCATTGTAAACTCCTATCCGTTGATTCAATTGAATTTTCAATGTATTGGCTTCATTGATTGAAAGGGATTTTATAATCTGCTGATGATTGCATGTTTCATTGTTGTACCTCAACAAAATGTACGATTGGATTGGTTGGTCCTTGCAATATATGTGTTAATGTCTGATTTATACATTTAAAA
Source organism: Dromius quadrimaculatus (assembly GCA_963989225.1). Taxonomy (NCBI): domain Eukaryota; kingdom Metazoa; phylum Arthropoda; class Insecta; order Coleoptera; family Carabidae; genus Dromius; species Dromius quadrimaculatus. The sequence continues at coordinate 248,011 of CAXDIG010000341.1, read as the reverse complement.
CGTAGAAAGAGCACCTCACTAATATTTTAATGGAATATTATGTACAAAATTATCATTGAGAACTCCTCCAAGTTGAGTATCTTTTGGTACATATCTTCTGTGATCCATATAGGCTACATTTGTTGTGTATAACCTGTGTACAACAATGAACTCTTGAATTCAACAATGCCATTCAAGTCTCTAGTGCATACATCAGATTTATCTACTACGCATTGAATCATTAGCTCATGAATAAACATTAGAGCCTAGGCTATTAGATGTCAGAAACTTCAGATCGAAATTTTAGAACTACTAGGATTTGCTACTCTTTTCAATGAACTTGATATAGCCAAGGATCTTCCAACGGTATATAGCAGTATGATATAATTGTCTTTATATCAAACTTTGAATGAATATTTGCAGTATATGTACATCGATCGAATTTTTGGGATCGAAAGCAGAATCATCAAGTGATTATCTCTTATCATTTTCCATTTCATTTACCCAGTGGATAGGAACATCCATAATAAATATCAAATTGGTCACTTTTTTATACTATACAAAATATATACGTTTAATCTATTCGAGTATTATTTTATTATTTGAATCGTCCACACCCAAGCTTATCGTGTTCCATCAGCTCAATGCAGTTTTCAGGAGAATTAAATTTCCACATAACCTCAAATAAAAAGTTGATGAGAATATTCATTTTTTTATTGCAGAATATTTATCACATGTACCAAACTATAGTCACTTGAGATATTTCAAGGGGCATTTATTCTTCAGTACTTGTTTGACAGGAAATCAATACTGTATATCAGGATATAAATCGTATCTAGAAAATAGTATATTCAAATGATGAATCGTCAGAAAATGGATGAATCAGTATTAGTGAATTAAATTCATATCACTCAAGCAGACGTTTCAAATCTTATTAATTCTTCTCCAGTACCTACAAATAATTGGATTTTCTTCAATAATATCACCACAAAACTATAATTATGTGATTAGATATGTAGGTACCAAGTAGACTGACTGAACTTCTCTTCAACCTGCAGCGCTAATCATGAATTTATTGTATGCATGTTTCTGAAATATTCTTAAATATAAGATAAATTGTCTAGTGTATTCATGAATACATGCTTATGGTCCATTCATCTCAAATACTTTTCTTGATGATTTATTCGACTCTACGATATAAAATACGGAGTTAGTTGGATAATTATGAATACATACCAATGAATAACATTATTCCGTTGATGATCCTGAATGGATATATTCGATTTGAGAAATATCTAAGAAAATTTGTCGCAAAAGCCAGAATACTTTTTATAAATAAGGCTGGGCAACAACGATCATTACCACTATTACCAGTTCAATAATATGAAAGAGTAATTGATGGTGTGTTAATACAATAACGACGATGATTGAAATGTTATGCTCGTCCTCATGGTGGTAATAGAGCAGAACTTATTGATACGCTAGGATGACAATTATTTTCATATTAGGCTCAAATTATTCAATATAATATTAATTCTGAATACGGAGGGTAATAATAGAAAAATTCAGTAATAGATCACATTTAACACATTCTGGACATAATTTCAGATACTTTTGCTTCGTTGATTTGATAAGTTTTCGACGAAATTCAAGACAAGGCTTTGGGAAGCTAATTAAATAATATTAATTGTCCAAGAATCACTTACTACGTATATCGCTGTGACATATTCCATAACAACAGCGCTATTCTGCCCCTTTGTGAACTGATAACAATATATATTTTCATTAAAAAGCTTGTATCATGATTTTACTGTAAATATATATCAAAATTGTAATAAATATGAATTTCCTAAAATCTCACATTGAAAACATAGTATCAACGGCTTATCTAAGTATTAAATGCCCAAGAAACATGGCGGATGTCCAGGCATGCGCACAAAAAATTCCAATTATGAAAAGAGCTATTGTAGGCATCTCATATAAAAGTAAGTTTCTTGATTGAAAGAATTGATTTCCTGATAACAAATGGAATCGTAATCATCGAGCATTCTACTATAACAACTTCTAGTAAATCCTCAAGCATAACCTAAAAAATATTACATAAATTACACTCTAATTACAAAAATAAGTTTCTTGATTACTAGAATTGATTTTCTCATAACAATTACATGTTGAAATCATCTTGGAACCTATGCGATCACTTGTTTGAAAGAATTTATATTGTACAAAATATGCCTGTTTTCTATTTTATGTTGAAAATGCATTAGTATTGTGACATTATACTTTATTCCAAGAAATGTTTGAGTATAGCCTGAAAAATATTACATAAGATTGTCATTTTGTTAATAATATACAATTAAACTACTTACTTTCTATTTATCAGATGTGTACATTGTTGTGAACTGGCATTGACATTTTGCGTGAAAGCGAGTACGCATGTGCAGTTTCTGCTCATGAAATAAGTTGGCAATACTGACGTCCTATTGAATGTCAAAAAATTTATTTCTATTAAAATAAGCTTGATGGAAGCTTCAAATACATTACAAATTATCCATTTGAATATTTTATTTATATAACAATACATAATATGTATATTGAATAGTGAATTTTGTGATATTTTGAGAAATATTTCAAATACCTGTATGTCAAACTTGACAGAAGCGACCCGATGTTCATCAATTTTTTGTCAGGGATAACTTGAGAATATTCTGACGGCCGGTGAACTGTCATTTTTGACAATTGTAATCGATGGTTTTGGACTTCTCCTGTGATTACTATATATGTGATGGTATTCAAATATATAAAAGGCACTAGTCCTCATTAAGATGTATTGAATAGAGAAGAAATGAACAAAATTAAATATACCGTTTAAGCTGTAGCGATGGATAAAAATTTTTTTGGGAACATACAACTGACAGTTCTAATTCAAAAAATTTAAGCAAATTAGTATATAGGACTAGCGCTTGGCCTGCTACGCAGGCCTAAGCCCTAGGCTTCGCAGCTCGATATGTGAACCGCCTCCGGCAAAAATTCTGTTTCTATAAGATAAATTCCAAGTATATTTTTAGCCCACAAAATCCTCCTGCTCCATATTATATTTGTGCATTTTTCCCTACTCGTGATTTCACTGTTTTTTATATATATATATTTGTGCATTTTTCCCTACTCGTGATTTCACTGTTTTTTATTGACAATTCTCGAAATTATTTCATGTATTCATCAATCGGATGAATTGATTCCAACTTTCCTACGAATTGAAAAGTCTAAATTCAAAACTTCACAGCAAGATATGTATCGCATATTCTCAGTCATTGCTTCACTGTTTTCGAATACAAGTTAGAGCATTAGTTATTACAACTCATGTAATCCTTCTGTATAATCTTGACGACATACTTACATCCTTTCATTTCGCTTCGCTAGTCAATTTGTATGTGACCACAATCTTTCTGTCTCCTTTGCAACTCTCAATTATTATTCTGAATAGATATGGTTGATAATGCTGACTGAAATGATGCATGTATATCTAATATACAAAAAGATGGTCACTCCAGGTGAAACCGAGAATATCGAGTGGAAAAGTAAAATAGAATTTCAGTTGAAATTTTGTGTTTTCATCACTTGCACCCATTATCCTAAATATTTCTCTCAGGAGAATCATTCAGTTAATTCCTTCCATGAATTAGCGTATCTGATTTCTGAGCTCAATTGCGAGATTGATAGACCGCCTATTAAGCTGGACTATTTTCTCCGTAGTTACATTTTTTTCTCAAAGAAACTATGCTTCAATAATTGTTTTCAAATTCATCAAACGTTGATAAAATTACTCGAATTGATTCCATTTTTGGAAGAAATGATGAAAAATTAACAAAGAAAATTAGACTATGCCAACAATGAAACAGTTTTTTAGATATAACGTGGCTTTCTTAAGAGCTTCTAAGCATGCGGAATAAGTATTATTCTATTGTGACTGTAGAAAAATATTTTTTTGGTTCTTTCACCTCATTTACCAAAGTGGTATTCTCTATTTCTCCTAAAGTTATACTATCTGGAAAAATAGTCTCTAATAATATTGACTTCTCAATTCATTAATTTCCAATTTATGATATCACAAATGAATGTAAGACATTTTCACGGAATAGATCATATTGAGTGTGAGCACACTATTTCTTTCAAAACAACGCTGTTAGGGCTTTTACTTCATCAAATACAAAAACTTATTGTATCCATTCTCAACCAATGTCTTCTTGATTAGAACTAAAAATTATTATGAATTTGAATCAAAATTAATTCTTCCATAATCGACCTGAATAATACACTAATTGTCCGATATGCCAGGTAAAAACAGTCCAAGAGCTCTTATGGGACAACGATTCAATCTACCATGCTTGTAAAAATACAGATACGATTCACTCCCAGTAAATATATATAATTTGGACCACACTCTCTAAAAATTGGATTAAGTCATAAGAGCAATAGTTATATACATATACCATTCGAACAAATTCAATTTGAATCTTCCGGTCTGCATACATATGATAAGAATATTTGATGCACGACTAACAGTTGATGTTAGCCAAGTACGATTCTGTGCTGATGTAGAATTGGTTCGCATTTCTGCCTATCAGAGATCTCCAATCGGAGTCCTATAAGAGTCTTGAGCAGGTCTCAACTGAAATAGACTGTATTTTGATGAGAACAACATTATTCTAATGGTTATTTTGGTTGAGAACTGTCCAAAAATTGTTATGGGACTACGATTCAAGCGTTCTGATTGACTTATATTTGAACTAATTTCACAATAGCACAATAATAGCACTTAGTCTGTCAGTTGCTTATTAATTATCATGAGCAGATTGGTTCAAAGATTGAAATTTGTATCCACTCAGGTAATATGTGAGTATACTCTTTGCTTTTATTTCTTGGATTCAATCACAGCAAAGTTGTTGTGAACTCTGGATTCCTTGTGAGTGAATCATGTTCGCGACTCAGTCATTCAGAAGACTTGAATCTCAATCCCGAGGTAGCTCTTGGACTGTTCTTGAAACACATGAACCATAGGCGAAAGTACTATTGATAACTTTTAACAATTATTCATTGAACTTGATACATTTTCTGCATCGTACGATTTCATACATTGTAACCTATTATACAGAAGGATATAATCTTTTAGAATCTATTATTGTCTAATTTTCAATTTGAAACAGTTTTTCTGCCACGGCATTCTGGTATCTGTAAATATATAGAATTTTCTTCTCCTAAAGACGATGTTTTTGCAATTTTCGGCCTTTTCATCCAAGCTGAAATGAAATATCTCTTGAAGAATGTCAATCCAATGTTTGTAAATTCAATTCATCAAAAAGTGACAACGAATACTTTTCTTGACAACGTTAATGATCATGGAATCCTGCAGCATCTGCTTTTCTTACCGCAAGTTCATAATCTCTGCTTCAGGATCTCTACCGCGGGTGGACAATTCTTCAAGAACCACGTTAACAAAACATAAGTCATCCTTAACGCAATAATCATTGTATAAGCTACAAAATCTCCCATAGAAAAAAATGCAAATGGGTAATAACTTACGCTCTAATACATCGACAAAACTTTTATTCACATGGAAAAGTTCAATAAAATTAGGTTCCGATAATCTCACTTCCAGACCACGTATACCTCTGCAGCAGTCGATTTGCAATGGACGACTGACGCATCCGCACAAACAGTCCAGAAGCATAGGCCTTCAAAATGACTGAATCTTTGAGTCTTATAATCAGTACCCTGATCTTAAATTCTGATTCACAATGAATCTATTTCAATATTTTGATGTATATCTATACTCGAGTCAAGTTAAGAATGCAGCAGATCTGCGCTGAGGCATGCGGCGTAAAGAGGAATAGATGAAGTACAGCAGTGCTGTGCTATGAGAATGAAATGCAAGCAGGGTTGGCTTAATTTGAATCAGTGCAATTTTTTTGAAAAAAAAACTCCAATTTGAATCGATTGGAAATTTTCTCTTTTGTTTTTAATTATTCCAGTTATATTTCTATTGCACAACAGAATCAGCATTCGAATCAAATTATTATTTAGTATGATTATTAAAAATTGAATTCTTTAAGAAATATTTTGAAGAATCTACATTGTTTTTCAGAATTACATTAAAAATGATTGGTTTTTGGTTTACGTTCTGTATATTTTTTATTAAAGCTTCAACGTTTTGACCCTTTAACTAAGGGTCTTCGTCAGAAAACAAAGATATAAAAATAAACAAGGCAACTATATAGATAATTGAAAAATTAAAAGGTCCAAACATCGAAACTTTAAGAAGAAATATACAAAATTCAAATCAAAAACCGATCATTCAACATTCTAATGGTTTTTAGTGGAACATTAAGCTCATAACTTTTGAACAGGCTCATTTTATATTCGACCTATAGTTTTAAATGTTCATGATAATCCAAATAAGAACTAATCATGTTTCAAATGTATTCATCATACTTATAAATGATCTAATATCAATGAATTTACTTCATTTTCTGATGTTATTTCAAAAAATTGAGAAAATTAATTTCATAAAAATCCAAATGAAACCAATATCGATCAATGTTCTATGAAAATGTCTTTTGGTCAAGGTTATTCAATATGATTTTCTCACGTTTTCCAAGTGTATTTACGGAAAATTATGAGACTGATAAAAATAGTTGAAGGATCATAAAACAAATTATGTATTAATTGATAGAATTTTTTTTATCTTGATTTTAAAGGTACTTGTACTCAATGGAAAATGAGATAAAAAAATAGATGTTTCATGCACTTTGTATTCTATCACTTGTAATACAAAAAATATATTTGAAAAAAATTTCACTGACAACTCACTAATTTTCAAAAGCAACTTGGATTACACGCGAAAAATCGGGGGAGCTCGAGATAATAATTAATACGGACCTGGGATGAGAAGCGATTGAAAGGAAAAGTGAGAGTCTCCTACCAAGGAAATTGGGCGGAGACATGCGCGTGACCGACCGTTTTCCGAAGATCGTGCTGCATTCTTAACTTGACTGAAGTATAGTCCACATCTATTGGAATGGAGATGAACTATCCCAAGTAACAATTATGACCAAATATGACGTCGATACGACGTCACATTTTTAGTCATAATCGCGTCAGCAAGACGTCAATGCGTGGAGCTATATGACGTCATATCATGACGTAAGTTTGACGTCATATTATGACATAAGTTTGACGTCATATAATGACCTAAGTTTGACGTCAAATTATGACCTAAGTTTGACGTCACATTATGACCTTATTTTGACGTCATATTATGACTTGAATTCAACATCACTTTATGATCTCAGTCATCAAATGTTCCTCAAGAAGTAAATAATAATAAAATAAGTAATATAGAACATCATAATGTCATATGGTAACATTATTACGTTGCATATCACCTGTTTGAATACTATTTATTCAAGGAACTTCTAGATAATTAGTGAATAATGAAACATCATTGTATTTTCAATTGATTTATTCAAAATACAAATATATTACAGGTAATAAAGAACTATCAAGTAAAAGAAAATCATATGTATCAAAACCCAAAAAAAAATTAGTCACCATGAAAAGAAAAAACTGATCGTCAAGCATCTGTGAATTCTGGACCAATTTTTGTAAACCTTCAGGTTATTTATTCGAATGTTCTGACCATGACGATCGTGTCAACAGCTGGCACTGCAGCAATTGAGTCGAAATTTGAAAAAATGCACCATTATATACAGTCATCCTGGAAAACAATTTCATATGATTTTCAATAATTCAAGATTCAACACTATTATTCAGATCCTATCAATCATCAGCTTTGTAGCTAGAAAAATTTTCAATAACAGTTATGAAATTCGGAAATATCTTTTATGATACATTTGTTTCTAGATTTCAAAATTCTTCAAAATTGATAGCAAATTATTCTATGTGTTGGATATACAATGAGTCACCTTTTTCTAATTTTAATATAGATACCTACCTTCCAATAACTTCAACAAAATTCTTGAGTGGAGCAATATCATGTAAACAAACAAATGAACCTCCCTGAACTGAACTACAAAAGAAAGACGATTGGTTTGGTGATAGCTTGATATAATAATAAAGATTTCCGAACTGTTGTAGAAGATGCGGGAAGCCTCCGAGCAAAAAGTCAAATATGTTACCTTCTGAATGCTTGTAACCCAAATAAATAGAGGATCAGGCTCTTCACTTTTATTGATAGACTGCTAAGAGAAATTCATAGGAATAAATAAGATTTTATCTTCACTGGAATATAAAAGTCGAACACACCTAATTTATATTTCATAACTTAACTCGTTCATAATTTCCATAATTGAACATTGATCTCTATATAATAATTTATTGCTTCATATCTGGATAACCGATACTCATAATGTCGAATTTGAGTCATAAAATTAATGCTGGGATAAAAATGTTACACACGTCACAACATGACGTCAAACTTACGTCATAAAGTTACGTTGAGTTGAAAAATGAGACTCAATTGATTGAAAACGTAAGCGCAAAGTTCACTGATTAAAAAAAATATATTTAAAGAATTATTATATAAAGCATAAGTATGATTTCTCAAAACGCTGAAACATAACGTCAAATTATGACGTCTGTTCAACATTTTATGACGTCAAGAAATGACGTCAATTTATGACCACAATTTAACTTAAAATGTGACGTCGAAATATGACCGTCAGCTTATGACTTCATTATGACCAAAATCTGAGGTCACATCTGGTCGAGGGTCAGTCATTGTTACTTAGGATTATTCTGGCTTCATTCAGTCAATCAACAATAGATAATTGTTCAGTCAAAAAATGTATTCCAGATCCATTATCTTATCATATTTGTAGTGTGTGGATACAAAGATATATGTTTATGTACAAATTGAGGCGAATAATATTTGAAAAGCTATAAATAGTCGGATAGAATTAGCATATCTTGGAAGAAAGTAATTTTTATTATTCATTTGTCAGTTCATAACATGGCAGATAACATATCCCATTTGTCATTTTTTGCCATTTTTTCGAAAATTCATAACTTGTTTTGTGTTCGATAATCAGGCTTCAAATTTTGACAAAATGTGAGTAAAGAATGATTCTAACACATGCATCAAATTTTCAGAAGATCGACTGTGAACTTTTGAAGATATGTTGAAAAAACTAAAAGAAGGCTCTTCCGAAAAACGGCCATTGAGAAGTTGTTAGATAACGTACACTAATTTTACAAAAAGCTTTCATTTTTTGAAGAAATACTCTACAATGTACCCGAATGGCGTTCTTTTTGAGCAAGTGAAAGTATGAAAAAAATCGATTGCAAAAAACCGCACTTCTGCGATAACGATTTTTGGAGTATCAACAATTATAGAGAAGGCTTCATGAGTCGTTATTGTGTTATTGTACATTGACCATTCAAACAACATTCTCAATAGTCAGAATGTGTGTAGTCGGACCGAATCCACGCGAATTGGAAATGGCCCCCCGAGCGTAGCGGCATCCTACCACTTGCCACCGGTCAGAGCGCAAAAATACGGTTTCTTTAGCAATGCTTCTATCGCAACGTTATGATTCTTCACATGAGCAGTAGAATGACGGAGACTGACTGATTTTCGAACGACACTGATTCTTCCCTCACCAAACAGCCTTGATTGCTGCTGCTGCTCTCCAACTCTCTTCTCTCTCTTGCCTCTATCCAAACGGCCTCTAATATTGCTGCTTGATGTCGTTCCCCTCTCTCTACCTCTCACCTGAGCGGCCAATACAACAAGTGAATGACGCGTGGCAATAATACTGCTCTTTCGTAATTCATCGTAACATATTATACCAAACTTAAATCTAGTTCCAATTTTCACATGATTTTTCGTTGGAGAAGGCTTCATATACACTTATTTGACTTCCAATTATATAATAAATATAAGTAGTACATTGCTTTTCACAAAAAACTACGGAAACTATTTCTTGTATTGGTGAAATACGATTTTTGCAATCGATCTTTTCTATACTCACATTTGCTCAAAAGAGACGCCATCTAGTTACTTTGTAGAGTAACTCTTGACAAAGAAAATGCAATCTGTGGAATTGATCTTTGCTGACTAACCATTTTTATGTCCGTTTTTCGGCAGTCTTTTTTTTGGTTTTTCCTACATTTCTCAAAAATTTCACGTTCGATGCTCTGAAAAATTTGATGCGTATTTTAAAAGCTACTCTACCCACATTCTGTCAAAATTTCAAGTCCCAATAACAGATAAAATGCAAGTTATGAATTTCCGAAAAAATAGCTAAAAAACTGCAATCAACCCAAAAGCAGCTGGACTGATCCGTCTTCCTATTGCGTACTTTTTTTAGCGGAACACTATTTTTCGTCAGATGCGTAGTTTTTTAGTAAAACGCAAAAAACTATTTTTGCAGTTTTTCACCTTTTTTGACAGCCTACCCGACATTGTAGCCGCGTACAAATGGAATATGTTATTTGTCACGTTATGAACTAACAAATACAAAAAAAAGATTTCAAATTATCAATTTTCTTGATTTTAGCATGTTTTTGCGCTAATTCTGCCCGACTTAAATCTCATTATCATTAACCAGAATGACAGACCTATATATAAATTGATGAGCTAAGTCTGATTCTGAGATCTAGTTCGTATATGTCTATTACTGCAAGGGTCGTATCTAAAAGTTATGAAAATTTGATCCTAAAATCTGCCACTACGGGCAGTGATGCGCGTCCTAACTTCTAGTTTCTAATTTTATGGTCTTTGCATTATATTTGTCTATGTCCTTATCAAGAACTAATTCATTCATTTGACACGTAGAGAGAGCACTCTTCAAATGTTCAGATGGAATAAAACGTACAATATTATTATTAAAGATTCCTACAAGAAGAGTATCTTTTGGAAAAAATATTTGTCCGAGTACATATTTCTCCGTTTGTTTTGTACAACAATTAAATCTTGATTCCAACAATCACACTCTAGTACCTGGTATTTACCTCGAAATTGTATACTACGCCCTCCAAAAACATAAGCTCATGAAAAGAATAAAAATTAGAGCCCAGAATATTAGATGACAGAAACTTTAGATCCAGATTTTAGAACTACTGGGAATGCTGCTCTGCCCAATGTTCCCAATATGACAGTAAAAGATGACAGTTAACAATAAACTCTGAATGAATATCTGCAGTCTATGTATATTGATCAAATTTCTAGGATCGAAAGCAGAATATTATTCCATATACCAAGTGAAAAAATACATTCATACTAAATCATCTACATAACCTAAAACACGAAGTTGATGAAAAAACCTATACTCGAATAGAAATAAGTCACTTGTCATACATTGGATGTTATATATTTCAATACTTGTGGATTATTATACAGAATAATGTAGGTACAGTTCATTAAGTGATGTATGATTTATAATTTTTAACAAATCAAATATGATGATTGATGACTCAATTGTTGTTATCAGATTTTATTACTCAATTTGACTCAGTTTTATGATACAGACTGATGATTTTCACAAATTTTGATTGATGTAATCTCCTATTTGTTCATTCGTTGGAATTTTCAAAGTGCTAGCTTCATTGATAGCGAAAGGATATTATAGTCAGCTCTTGATTGCTAGTTCTATTGTTGTATTTGGACAGAATGTTCGATTGGCTGGGTTTATCAAGATCCAAAGTCAAATTTATCCAACTGAAAGAAGTGTGAGTTTAGTATAAGCCAAACCAGCAATGAACAATGTTGAAAATCAGAGTAGATACTCGTGTATTGTTGAATTTGTACCACATGTATCTACCAAACTGTACTTGGAATGTTTCAAATTCAATTCAATCTTCAATACTTATTCTATCCACAACAGAGAAACATCGTGAATTGAAATATCGTATCCAGAAAATAGTATAATTAAATGATGGATTTTTGAATAACAGATAATCAGTATCAGTAATCAGAATTTACATCACTTGAGCAAGCGTTTTGAATCTCTTATGATTATTTTCCAGTGTCTACGAACAGTTAGGTTTCCACTAACAATATGATTACAAATCAATTACTGCATGTATCACTTCTTCAATCTCTTGAATTTATTGTATGCACGTTTCCCAAGATATTTGTGAATGTGATATGAATTGTCCAGTGTATTAATAACAACATGCCTATATTCCACTATTCTTCAAGATTTTTTCCAAGAATTCATCCAATTCTACGGTACGGAATACAAATTTAGTTCAATAATTATGTATACATACCCTTGAATAACCTATTTTTTTGTTCCATCTTCAATTATCCACTAAATTCATCAAGTGAAAATTTTATTTATCTGAAATGATTCTCAAAATTTATGTATACGCTTCCAACAATATCTTAAAATGTCAAAAAGTTGAAATGTCATTTCAACAATTGAATATTAACATCAAGTCGCAATGATCAGAGCAGGACCAGCCACATTGGAACGATAATCAATGCTACAGACATCGCAGCTTGTGATATCCACGCACAAACGCTTGATAGAATGTAGAAAAAAAATGTCTCAATCGGGTTGGTACCATAAAAGTATTTTTCCTAATCAAGGTAGGGCCTGTAGATAGAATTTGCTACAGAACGCAGGCTGACTTAATCCGGCGCTGTCGCAAAAGCCACGTTTACATTAGAGCGAAACAGCTAATAAAAGTTGGAGATATAAATTATTTAAAACAACTTTTCAGTAAATAAAATGCATCAGATAACATTTGCTCATGACTATTATGTATTAAACTATCATTAGAATTCATGTAAACTCAGTAGATTTTATGAAATCTTTCAAAATATTTTTCAATTTGACATGTCAAAGTGACGTTTTCGAGATTCAGTAAAAAGCATGAATCACAGTAGAGCGACAAAATTTATAAAAGTTGTACTTATAAATCATTTGAAATACCTTTTTAACAATTGAATTGTATCACAGGACATTTGCTCATGCATATTAAACATTAAACTAATGTTGAAATTCACGTAAATGTAACAGAATTGATAAAATTTATAAAAATGTTTTCGAAATTGAAATGTCAAAATGATTTGTGATTTTGTATACCCCTGTGAAATAGATGAGTAAAAGATAGGGGCACGCTGATCAACGCAAATTTTCGTCGTTTTTAATTTTTCCTGCAAATACTATAGGTACTAAAAATATGAGACCCCCGGAAGGCACTCGTCCTAATGAATATCTATCAAATAAAAAAAATTTCATGAAAATCCATCAATAAATACGACCTGTAGAAATGCGCAAAAAAGTGACGAATCTATACCGAGAGTGGAACATAAGGCTTTTAGTATATAGTAAATACTAGCGCTTGGCCTGCTACGCAGGCCTAAGCCCTAGGCTTCGCAGCTCGATATGTGAACCGCCTCCGGCAAAAATTCTGTCTCTATAAGATGAATTCCAAATATATTTTTAGCCCACAAAATCCTCCTGCTCCATATTATATTTGTGCATTTTTTCCTACTCGTGATTTCACTGTTTTTTATTGACAACTCTCAATATTATTTCATGTATTCATCAATCGAATAAATTGATTTCAACTCTTCTACGAATTTCAAAGTCTAAATTCAAAACTTCACAGCGAGATAACATGTCTGGTGCATGTTTTGCATATTCTCAGTCACTGATCTACTGTTTTCAAATACAAATTAGAGTATTAGTTATTAAAACACATGTAATCCTTCTGTTTTATCTTGACGACATACTTACATCCTTACAATTCGCTTCGCTCGTCAATTTGTATGTAATCTCTATCTTTTTATCTCGTTTGCAACTCTCAATATTATCTTGAATATATATGGTTGATAATGCTGACTGAAATGATGCATGTACATCGAATATACAGAAAGATGGTTACTCCAAGTGAAACCGAGAATATCGAGAGGAAAAGTGAAATATAATTTCAATTGAAATTTTGTGTTTCCATCACTTACTCCCATTATCCTAAATATTTCTCTCAGGAGAATCATTTTGTTGATTTCTTCCATGAATTAGCGTATCTGATTTCTGAGCTCAATTGCGAGATTGATAGACCGCCTATTAAGCAGGATTATTTCCTCCGTAGTAACATTTTTTCCTTATAGATTGTATTCTAAATCACTGCTCTGAGTCTGAATTACTCAGCTCCAATTGTGCATTCAAAGAAACATGCATGTTTCACGTTCCTCCAGTAATAATTTTGGAGCTCACGCACTTTGATATACTTTTGCCTCCCAAAGACATGTTTTTTATCCATTCAGTCACTACTCTGGCACTCAAAAGCCCACGCTACATGTATTGACTCCTCATACATAGCTACAATACTCAATTTCCTCTGGAATTGTGATAATTCTTGTATTAAAATCAATTCAACATGTGTCTCAAATCCTTCTTTGATAAGAATAACATTTTCCCACCAAAATATCTAATAAAAAAAAAAATCCACTTGGATATATTTCAACTATTTTCTACTCCAATTGAGGGCTCTTCAGAGTTATTATGGGGCAACGATTCAAGTATTTTAATTGGCCGATATACGAATCAATCTTACATAGGCGAAAACATCGGCTTTGGCTATCCGTCAGTTGCATCAACTCATAGCCGTTCATTAATCATGATAAATGAATTTGTGCAGTATGAAAATTCAGTTAACATATAGAAATATAATTCTATTTTATTTATTTCATCCATTGAATTTATTCAAAAGAGCATTTATTGTAAATAAATTGTGTTTATATCTCCGCCAATCAGTAGGCTTTAATCATGGTCCCATAGAAATCTTTGCACCGTTCCCAGCTAGAATAAGCCATGAAATACTCCATATCACTTTGCAATGTACGTCCACCCCAAAAAAAAGCCTAAAACTATTTCTGTTGAACGATTTTTTTTTTTTTTGAAATGTCAGAAAATTAAAACTGTTATACGCTAATGAAATGCAATCACCAGAGTATTTATCTCTTCCTCAACTACGCATTGGAACATTAGTTGAATATTAGGATACATGGATTGATGAATATTGGGGCCTAGATAATGAGATGCTGAGAACTCGAGATCCAAATTTTAGAACTTCTTACATGATTCTTGGGAATGTTGGAAGCACAAAGTTATGACAACTCCAAAATGTCCAAATAAAATTGAACATTGTTGTGTGAGAGAAATGGAATATATAGTTTTGTCTCAGTGTAAGTATGCTGGATTTGTGATTTGGAAGTTGTGGGATCGAGTCCCACCGACGTAGAAGAAGTTGGTAGAATTTCTACTGAATTATAATGTACTTTGTGGCGTACTCTCCAAGAGTAAGAACTGAGAGTACCCGTATTTTGACGAATGATAACAGTACTCTCAGAGAATATCAGTTTATTTCACAGATTGTCTGGTGCACTCTTACCAGATGAAAGGCGTGACTGATATTCATTTACCTATCATATTTAAAATATACCGTTTTCTGAGAGAAACTATGCTTTAATAATCTTTTTCAAATTCATCAAACGTTGATGAAATTACTTGAATTGATTCCATTTTTGGAAGAAATGATGGAAAATTTACAAGAAAAATTAAACTATGCCAACAATGAAACAGTTTTTTCGAGATATTACGTGGCTTACTCAAGAACTTCTAAGCATGCGGAATAAGTATTATTCTATTGTGACTGTAGAAAAATATTTTTTTGGTTCTTTCACCTGATTTATCAGAAAAGTACTCTATATTTCTCCCAAAGTTATACAAAGTGGAAAAATATTCTCTAATAATATTGACTTCTCAATTCATTATCTTCCAATTTATGATATCACAAATGAATGTAGGACAAATAGACTTTTTTGGTTTTAACTCTGTATATTTAATTTTATTTTTGACGTTTCGACTTTCTAACCAAAAATTTTCATCAGAAAAAATGATACAAAAATAAACAAGGCAAGAAGGTATCTAGGTATCAGATACCTTCTTGCCTTGTTTATTTTTGTATCATTTTTTCTGATGAAGATTTTCTGTTAGAAAGTCGAAACGTCAAAAATAAAATCAAATATACAGAGTTAAAACCAAAAAAGTCTATTTATTATGATATAACTCTGAAAATATGTATAGATCATTAAATGTAAGACATTTTCACGGAATAAATCATATTGAGTGTAAGCACACTATTTCTTTCAAAACAACGCTGCTAGGGCTTTTACTCCATCAAATACAGCAACTTTAAGTATTTATTCTCAACCAATGTTTTCTTGATTAGAACTAAAAATTATCACAAATTTGAATTGACATCAATTCTTTCATAATCACCCTAAATAATACACTAATTGTCCAATATTCCAGTTAAAAACAGTCCAAGAGCTCTTATGGGACAACGATTCAATCTACCATGCTGGTAAAAATACAGACACGATTCACTCCCAGTAAATATACATAATTTGGACCACACTCTCTAAAAATTGGATTAAGTCATAAGAGCAATAGTTATATACATATACCATTCAAAAAAATCCAATTTGAATCTTCCGTCTGCATACATTTGATAAAAATATTTCATGCACGACTAACAGTTGATGTTCGCCAAGTACGATTCTGTGCTGATGTAAAATTGGTTCGCATTTCTGCCTATCAGAGATCTCTAATCGGAGTCCTATAAGAGCCTTGAGCAGGCCTCAACTGAAATAGACTGTATTTTGATGAGAGCAACATTATTCTAATAGTCATTTTGATCAAGAACTGTCCAACGATTGTTATGTGACTACGATTCAAGCGTTCTGATTGACTTATATTTGAACTAATTCCACAATAGCACAATAATAGCACTTAGTTTGTCAGTTGCTCATTAATTATCATGAACAAATTGGTTCAAAGATTGAAATTTGTATCCATTCAGGTAATAAGTGAGTATACTCCTTGCTTTTATTTCTTGGATTCAATCACAGCAGAGTTGTTGTGAACTTTGGATTCATTGTGAGTGAATCATGTTCGCGGCTCAGTCATTCAGAAGACTTGAATATTAATGCCGTGGGAGCTCTTGGACTGTTCTTGAAACACATGAACTATAGGCGAAAGTGCTATTGATAACTTCTAACAATTATTCATTGGACTTGATACTTTTTCTGCAACGTACTATTTTATACATTGTAACCTATTATACAAAATGATACAATCTTTTAGAATCTATTATTGTCTCATTTTCAATTTGAAACAGTTTTTCTGCCATGGCATTCTGGTGTCTGTGAATATATAAAATTTTTTCCTTCTAATAACGATGTTTTTGCAATTTTTGGCCTTTTTATCCAAGCTGAAATGAAATATTTCTTGAAGAAAGTCAATCCAATATTTGTAAATTTAATTCATCAAAAAGTGACATTGAATACTTTTCTTGACAACGTTAATGATCATGGAATCCTGCAGCAGCTGCTTCTCTCACCGCAAGTTCATAATTTCTGCTTCAGGATCTCTACCGCGGGGGAACAATTCCTCAAGAATCACGTAAACAAAACATAAGTCATCCTTAACACAATAATCATTGTATAAGCTATAAAATGTATCACAGAAAAAAATGAAAATGGGAAATAACTTACGCTCAAATACATCAACAAAACTTTCATTCACATGGAAAAGTTCAATAAAATTAGCTCCCGATAATCTCACTTCTAGACTACGTATACCTCTGCAGCAGTCGATTTGCAATGGACGACTGACGCATCCGCACGAACAGTCCAGAAGCATAGGCCTTCAAAATGACTGAATCTTTGAGTCTTATAATCAGTACCCTGATCTTAAATTCTGATTCACAATGATTCTATTTCAATATTTTGATGTATATCTAGTCTACATCTATATTGGAATGGAGATGAACTATCCCAAGGAACAATTATGACCAAATATGACGTCGATACGACGTTACATTTTTAGTCATAATCGCGTCAGCAAGACGTCAATGCGTGGAGCTATATAACGTCATATCATGACGTAAGTTTGACGTCATATTATGACGTAAGTTTGACGTCGTATTATGACCTAAGTTTGACGTCAAATTATGACCTTAGTCTGACGTCACATTATGACCTAATTTTGACGTTATATTATGACTTGAATTCAACATCACTTTATGATCTTAATCATCACCTAAAAGTTCCTCAAGAAGTAAATAATAATAAAATAAGTAAAATAGAACATCATAATGTCATATGGTAACATTATTACGTTGCATATCACCTGTTTGAATACTATTTATTCAAGGAACTCTTAGATACTTAGTGAATAATGAAACATCATTGTATTTTCAATTGATTTATCCAAAATACAAATATATTACAGGTAATAAAGAACTATCAAGTGAAAAAAAATTATATGTATCAAAACCTAAGAAAAAATTAATCACCATGACAAGAAAAAAACTGATCGTCAAGCATCTGTGAATTCTGGACCAATTTCTGTATACCTTCGGGCTATTTATTCAAATGTTGTGACCATGACGATAGTGTCAATAGCCGGCACTGCAGCAATTGAGTCAAAATTTGAAAAATGCACCATTATATACAGTCATCCTGGAAATCAATTTCATATGATTTTCAGTAATTCAAGATTCAACACTATTATTCAGATCCTATCAATCATCAGCTTTGTAGCTAGAAAAATTTTCAATAACAGTTATGAAATTCGGAAATATCTTTTATGATACATTTGTTTCCAGATTTTAAAATT
Organism: Dromius quadrimaculatus; assembly: GCA_963989225.1. Lineage (NCBI taxonomy): Eukaryota > Metazoa > Arthropoda > Insecta > Coleoptera > Carabidae > Dromius > Dromius quadrimaculatus. The sequence goes on along the minus strand of CAXDIG010000341.1, from coordinate 229,313 downwards.
CTTTTAAATCGATAGCAAATTATTCAATGTGTTGGATATACGATGAGTCACCTTTTTCTAATTTTAATATCGATACCTTCCTTCCAATAACTTTAACAAAATTCTTGAGTGGAGCAATATCATGTAAACAAACAAATGAACCTCCCTGAACTGAACTACAAAAGAAAGACGATTGGTTTGGTGATAGCTTGATATTTCAATAGTCCGAATCTTACCAAAGATTTCCGAACTGTTGTAGAAGATGCGGGAGGCCTCCGAGCAAAAAGTCAAATATGTTACCCTTTGAATGCTTGTAACCCAAATAAATAGAGGATGAGGCTCTTCACTTTTATTGATAGACTGCTTAGAGAGATTTAAAGGAATAAATAAGATTTTATTTACACTGGAATATAAAAGCCGAACACACCTAATTTATATTTTATAACTTAACTCGTTCATAATTCCCATAATTGAACACTGATCTCCATATAATAATTTATAACTTCATATTTAGATAACCGATACTCATAATGTCGAATTTAAGTCATAAAATGAATGCTGGGATAAAAATGTTACATACGTCACAACATGACGTCGAACTCACGTCATAAAGTGACGTTGAGCTGAAAAATGAGACTCAATTGGTGGAAACGTAAGCGCAAAGTACACTGATTGAAAAAATATATTTAAAGAATCATTATATAGAGCATAAGTATGATTTCTCAAAACGCTGAAACATAACGTCAAATTTTGACGTCTGTTCAACATTTTATGACGTCAAGAAATGACGTCAATTTATGACCACAATTTGACTTGAAATATGACGTCGATTCAACGTCTTATGACGTCGAAATATGACCGTCAGCTTATGACTTCATTATGAGCAAAATCTGACGTCACATTCTGGTCGAGGGTCAGTCATTGTTACTTGGGATTATTCTGGCTTCATTCAGTCAATCAACAATAGATTATTGTCAGTCAAAAAACATATTCCAAATCCACCATCTTATCATATTTGTAGTGTGTGTATACAAAGATATATGTTTATGTACAAATTGAGGCGAATAATATTTGAAAAGCCATAAATAGTCGGATAGAATTAGCATATCTTGGAAAAAAGATAACATATCCCATTTGACATTTTTTGCCATTTTTTCGAAAATTCATAACTTGTATTGTATTTAATATCTAGACTTCAAATTTTGACAAAATGTGAGTGAAGAATGATTCTAACACATGCATCAAATTTTCAGAAGATCGACTGTGAACTTTTGAAGATATGTTGGAGAAACTAAAAGAAGGCTCCTCCGAAAAACGGCCATTGAGAAGTTGTTAGATAACGTACACTAATTTTACAAAAAGCTTTCATTTTTTAAAGAAATACTCTACAATGTACCCGAATGGCGTTCTCTTTGAGCAAGTGAAAGTATGAAAAAAAATCGAATGCAAAAAACCGCACTTCTGCGATAACGATTTTTGGAGTATCAACAATTATAGAGAAGGCTTCATGAGTCGTTATTGTGTTATTGTTTATTGACCATTCAAACAACATTCTCAATAGTCAGAATGTATGTAGTCGGTCCACGCGAATTGGAGATGGCCCCCCGAGCGTAGCGGCATTCTACCACTTGCCACCGGTCAGAGCGCAAAAATACGATTTCTTAAGCAATGCTTCTATCGCAACGTTATGATTCTTCACATGAGCAGTAGAATGACGGAGACGGACTGATTTTTGAACGACACTGATTCTTCCCTCACGAAACAGCCTTGATTGCTGCTGCTGCTCTCCAACTCTCTTCTCTCTCTTGCCTCTATCCGAACAGCCTCTAATACTGCTGCTTGATGTCGTTCCCCTCTCTCCACCTCTCACCTGAGCGGCCAATACAACAAGTGAATGACGCATGGCAATAATACTGCCCTTTCGTAATTCATCGTAACATATTATACCAATCTTTAATCTAGTTCTTATTTTCACATGATTTTTTGTTGGAGAAGGCTTCATATACACTTATTTGACTTCCAATTATATGATAAATATAAGTAGTACATTGCTCTTCACAAAAAACTACGGAAACTATTCCTTGTATAGGTGAAATGCGATTTTTGCAATCGATCTTTCCTATACTCACACTTGCTCAAAAGAGACGCCATCTAGTCACTTTGTGGAGTAACTCTTGACAAAGGAAATGCAATCTGTGAAATTGATCTTTGCTGGCAACATTTCTCAAAAAGTTCACAATCGATCTTCTGAAAAATTTGATGCGTACTTTAAAAGCTACTCTAACCACATTCTGTCAGAATTTTGAGTCCCAATAACACATACAATGCAAGTTATGAATTTCCGAAAAAATGACAAAAAAATAACGATTTTTTGCAGTTAATCCAAAAGCAGCTGGACTGATCCAAATTCAAAGGGACTTACTTGATTCGTCTTTCTATTGCGTACTTTTTCTAGCAGAACACTATTTTTTGTCAGATGCGTAGTTTTTTAGCAGAACGCAAAAAACCGTTTTTGCAGTTTTTTACTTTCTTTTGACAGCCTTTCTGACATTGTAGCCGCGTACAAATAGAATATGTTATTTGTCACGATAGGAACTAACAAATACAAAAAAATATTTCAAATTATCAATCTTCTTGATTCAAGCATGTATTTGCGCTAATTCTGCCAAGCTAAAATCTCATTTTCATTTAACAGAATGACAGACCTATATATAAATTGATGAGATAAATCTGTTTTTGAGATCTAGTTTGTATATGTCTATCACTGCGGGGGGTCGTATCTAATAGTTATAGAAATTTGATTCTAAAATCTGCCACTACGGACAGTGATGCGCGTGCTAACTTCTAGTTTCTGATTTTATAGTCCTTGCAGTATATTTATCAATGTCCGTATCAAAAACTAATCCATCCATTTGACACGTAGATAGAGCACTCTTCCAATGTTCAAATGGAATAAAACGTACAATATTATTATTTAGGATTCCTACAAGAAGAGTATCTTTTGGAAATATATTTGTCCGAGTACATATTTCTCAGTTCGTTTCGTACAACAATTAACTCTTGATACCAACAATCACACTCTAGTACCTAGTGCTCATGAAAAGAATAAAAATTAGAGCCTAGAATATTAGATGACAGAAATTAGATGTCATAACTTAATATGACTCAGTTTTTTGATACAGACTGATGATTCTCACAAATTTTGATTATTGTAAACTCTTATTTGTTCATTCGTTGGAATTTTCAAAGTGTTAGCTTCATTGATAGCAAAAGGATATTATAGTCAGCTCTTGATTGCTTGTTCTATTGTTGTATTTGGACGGAATGTTCGATTGGCTGGGTTCATCAAGATCCAAATTCAAATTTATTCAACTAAAAGAAGTGTGAGATCAGTAAAAACCAAACTATCAATGAACAATATTGAAAATAAGAATAGATACTCGTGTATTGTTGACTTTGTACCACATGTATCCACCAAACTGTAATTGACATGTTTCAAATTCCATTCAATCTTCAATACTTATTCCATCCACAACAGAGAAACATCGTGAATTGGAATATCGTATCCAGAAAATAGTATAATTAAATGATGGATCTTCGAATGACAGATAATCGGTATCAGTAATTGAAATTCACATCACTTGAGCAAGCGTTTTAAGTCTCATTGATTATTCTTTAGTGCCTACGAACAGTTAGGTTTCTTCCAACAATATCATTACAAATGAATTACTGAGAGTACCACTTCTTCAATCTCTTGAATTTATTGTATGCACGTTTCCTACAATATTTGTGAATGTGAAATAAATTGTCCAGTGTATTAATAACTACATGCCCATATTTCACTATTCTTCAAGATTTGATCCAAGAATTTATCCAATTCTCCGGTACGAAATACAAATTTAGTTTAATAATTATGAAATCATACCCATGAATAACCTTATTGTGTTCCGTCTTTGATAATTCACTAAATTCATCAAGTGAAAATTTTATTTATCCGAAATGATTCTCAAAATTTATGTATACGCTTTCAACAATATCTTAAAATGTCAAAAAGTTGAAATGTCATTTCAACAATTGAATATTAACATCAAGTCGCAATGATCAGAGCAGGACCAGCCACATTGGAACGATATTAAATGCTACAAACCCCGCAGCTTGTGATATCCACGCATGAACGCCTGATAGAATGTAAAAAAAAAAATGTCTTAATCGAGTAGGGACCATAAAAGTATTTTTCCGAATCAAGGTAGGGCCTCTAGATAGAATTTGCTACAGAACGCAGGCTGACTTAATCCGGCACTGTCGCAGAAGCCACGTTTACATTAGAGCGAAACAACTAATAAATGTTGAATATATAAATTATTTAAAAAAAGTTTTCAGTGAATAAAATGCATCAGATGACATTTGCTCATGACTATTATGTACTAAACTATCATTTAAATTCATGTAGACTCAGTAGATTTTATGAAATCTATAGAAATATTTTTCAGTTTGACATGTCAAAGTGACGTTTTCGAGATACAGTAAAAAGCATGAATCACAGTAGAGCGATAAAATTTATAAAAGTTGTACTTATAAATTATTCAAAATACCTTTTTAACAATTTAATTGTATCACAGGACATTTGCTCATGCATATTAAACATTAAACTAATGTTAAAATTGACGTAAAAATAACAGAAATAATAAAATTTATAAAAATGTTTTCGAAATTGAAATGTCAAAATGACGTGTGATTTTGTATACCCCTGTTGAATAGATGAATAAAAGATAGGGGCACGCTGATCAACGCAAATTTCCGCCGTTTTTAATTTTTCCTGCAAACACTATAAGCACCAAAAATATGAGACCTCCGGAAGGCACTAGTCCTAATGGGGATGTATAAAATAAAAAAAATTTCAGAAAAATCCATCAATAAATACAGGCTGTAGAGGTGGACAAAAAAGTGATGAATCTATACATAGAGTGGTACACTAGACGATTAGTATATAGTAACTAGCGCTTGGCCTGCTACGCAGGCCTAAGCCCTAGGCTTCGCAGCTCGATATATGAACCGCCTCCGGCAAAAATTCTGTCTCTATAAGATGAATTCCAAATATATTTTTAGCCCACAAAATCCTCCTGCTCCATATTATATTTGTGCATTTTTTCCTACTCGTGATTTCACTGTTTTTTATTGACAACTCTCAATATTATTTCATGTATTCATCAATCGGATAAATTGATTTCAACTCTTCTACGAATTTCAAAGTCTAAATTCAAAACTTCACAGCGAGATAACATGTCTGGTGCATGTTTTGCATATTCTCAGTCACTGATCTACTGTTTTCAAATACAAATTAGAGTATTAGTTATTAAAACACATGTAATCCTTCTGTTTTATCTTGACGACATACTCACATCCTTACAATTCGCTTCGCTCGTCAATTTGTATGTAATCACTATCTTTTTATCTCGTTTGCAACTCTCAATATTATCTTGAATATATATGGTTGATAATGCTGACTGAAATGATGCATGTACATCGAATATACAGAAAGATGGTTACTCCAAGTGAAACCGAGAATATCGAGAGGAGAAGTGAAATATAATTTCAATTGAAATTTTGTGTTTCCATCACTTACTCCCATTATCCTAAATATTTCTCTCAGGAGAATCATTTTGTTGATTTCTTCCATGAATTAGCGTATCTGATTTCTGAGCTCAATTGCGAGATTGATAGACCGCCTATTAAGCAGGACTATTTTCTCCGTAGTAACATTTTTTCCTTATAGATTGTATTCTAAATCACTGCTCTGAGTCTGAATTACTCAGCTCCAATTGTGCATTCAAAGAAACATGCATGTTTCACGTTCCTCCAGTAATAATTTTGGAGCTCACGCACTTTGATATACTTTTGCCTCCCAAAGACATGTTTTTTATCCATTCAGTCACTACTCTGGCACTCAAAAGCCCACCCTACATGTATTGACTCCTCATACATAGCTACAATACTCAATTTCCTCTGGAATTGTGATAATTCTTGTATTAAAATCAATTCAACATGTGTCTCAAATCCTTCTTCGATAAGAATAACATTTTCCCACCAAAATATCTAATAAAAAAAAATTCACTTGGATATATTTCAACTATTTTCTACTCCAATTGAGGGCTCTTCAGAGTTATTATGGGGCAACGATTCAAGTATTTTAATTGGCCGATATACGAATCAATCTTACATAGGCGAAAACATCGGCTTTGGCTATCCGTCAGTTGCATCAACTCATAGCCGTTCATTAATCATGATAAATGAATTTGTGCAGTATGAAAATTCAGTTAACATATAGAAATATAATTCTATTTTATTTATTTCATCCATTGAATTTATTCAGAAGAGCATTTATTGTAAATAAATTGTGTTTATATCTCCGCCAATCAGTAGGCTTTGATCATGGTCCCATAGAAATCTTTGCACCGTTCCCAGCTAGAATAAGCCATGAAATACTCCATATTACTTTGCAATGTACGTCCACCCCAAAAAAAAGCCTAAAACTATTTCTGTTGAACGATTTTTTTTTTTTTTAAATGTCAGAAAATTAAAACTGTTATACGCTAATGGAATGCAATCACCAGAGTATTTATCTCTTCCTCAACTACGCATTGGAACATTAGTTGAATATTAGGATACATGTATTGATAAATATTGGGGCCTAGATAATGAGATGCTGAGAACTCGAGATCCAAATTTTAGAACTTCTCACATGATTCTTGGGAATGTTGGAAGCACAAAGTTATGACAACTCCAAAATGTCCAAATAAAATTGAACATTGTTGTGTGAGAGAAATGGAATATATAGTTTTGTCTCAGTGTAAGTATGCTGGATTTGTGATTTGGAAGTTGTGGGATCGAGTCCCACCGACGTAGAAGAAGTTGGTACTGAATTATAATGTACTCTGTGGCGTACTCTCCAGGAGTAAGAACTGAGAGTACCCGTATTTTGACGAATGGTAACAGTACTCTCAGAGAATATCAGTTTATTTCACAGATTGTCTGGTGCACTCTTACCAGATGAAAGGCGTGACTGATATTCATTTACCTATCATATTTAAAATATACCGTTTTCTGAGAGAAACTATGCTTTAATAATATTTCTCAAATTAATCAAACGTTGATAAAATTACTTGAATTGATTCCATTTTTGGAAGAAATGATGGAAAATTTACAAGAAAAATTAAACTATGCCAACAATGAAACAGTTTTTTCGAGATATTACGTGGCTTACTCAAGAACTTCTAAGCATGCGGAATAAGTATTATTCTATTGTGACTGTAGAAAAATATTTTTTTGGTTCTTTCACCTGATTTATCAGAAAAGTACTCTATATTTCTCCCAAAGTTATACAAAGTGGAAAAATATTCTCTAATAATATTGACTTCTCAATTCATTATCTTCCAATTTATGATATCACAAATAAATGTAAGACAAATAGACTTTTTTGGTTTTAATTCTGTATATTTAATTTAATTTTTGACGTTTCGACTTTCTAACCAAAAATTTTCATCAGAAAAAATGATACAAAAATAAACAAGGCAAGAAGGTATCTAGGTATCAGATACCTTCTTGCCTTGTTTATTTTTGTATCATTTTTTCTGATGAAGATTTTCTGTTAGAAAGTCGAAACGTCAAAAATAAAATTAAATGTACAGAATTAAAACCAAAAAAGTCTATTTATTATGATATAACTCTGAAAATATGTATAGATCATTAAATGTAAGACATTTTCACGGAATAAATCATATTGAGTGTAAGCACACTATTTCTTTCAAAACAACGCTGCTAGGGCTTTTACTCCATCAAATACAGCAACTTTCAGTATTTATTCTCAACCAATGTTTTCTTGATTAGAACTAAAAATTATCACAAATTTGAATTGACATCAATTCTTTCATAATCACCCTAAATAATACACTAATTGTCCAATATTCCAGTTAAAAACAGTCCAAGAGCTCTTATGAGACAACGATTCAATCTACCATGCTGGTAAAAATACAGACACGATTCACTCCCAGTAAATAAACATAATTTGGACCACACTCTCTAAAAATTGGATTAAGTCATAAGAGCAATAGTTATATACATATACCATTCAAAAAAATCCAATTTGAATCTTCCGTCTGCATACATTTGATAAAAATATTTCATGCACGACTAACAGTTGATGTTCGCCAAGTACGATTCTGTGCTGATGTAAAATTGGTTCGCATTTCTGCCTATCAGAGATCTCTAATCGGAGTCCTATAAGAGCCTTGAGCAGGACTCAACTGAAATAGACTGTATTTTGATGAGAGCAACATTATTCTAATAGTCATTTTGATCAAGAACTGTCCAACGATTGTTATGGGACTACGATTCAAGCGTTCTGATTGACTTATATTTGAACTAATTCCATAATAGCACAATAATAGCACTTAGTTTGTCAGTTGCTCATTAATTATCATGAACAAATTGGTTCAAAGATTGAAATTTGTATCCATTCAGGTAATAAGTGAGTATACTCCTTGCTTTCATTTCTTGGATTCAATCACAGCAGAGTTGTTGTGAACTTTGGATTCATTGTGAGTGAATCATGTTCGCGGCTCAGTCATTCAGAAGACTTGAATCTTAATGCCGTGGGAGCTCTTGGAGTGTTCTTGAAACACATGAACTATAGGCGAAAGTGCTATTGATAACTTCTAACAATTATTCATTGGACTTGATACTTTTTCTGCAACGTACTATTTTATACATTGTAACCTATTATACAAAATGATACAATCTTTTAGAATCTATTATTGTCTCATTTTCAATTTGAAACAGTTTTTCTGCCATGGCATTCCGGTATCTGTGAATATATAAAATTTTTTCCTTCTAATAACGATGTTTTTGCAATTTTTGGCCTTTTTATCCAAGCTGAAATGAAATATTTCTTGAAGAAAGTCAATCCAATATTTGTAAATTTAATTCATCAAAAAGTGACATTGAATACTTTTCTTGACAACGTTAACGATCATGGAATCCTGCAGCAGCTGCTTCTCTCACCGCAAGTTCATAATTTCTGCTTCAGGATCTCTACCGCGGGGGAACAATTCCTCAAGAATCACGTAAACGAAACATAAGTCATCCTTAACACAATAATCATTGTATAAGCTATAAAATGTATCACAGAAAAAAATGAAAATGGGAAATAACTTACGCTCAAATACATCAACAAAACTTTCATTCACATGGAAAAGTTCAATAAAATTAGCTCCCGATAATCTCACTTCTAGACTACGTATACCTCTGCAGCAGTCGATTTGCAATGGACGACTGACGCATCCGCACAAACAGTCCAGAAGCATAGGCCTTCAAAATGACTGAATCTTTGAGTCTTATAATCAGTACCCTGATCTTAAATTCTGATTCACAATGATTCTATTTCAATATTTTGATGTATATCTAGTCTACATCTATATTGGAATGGAGATGAACTATCCCAAGGAACAATCATGACCAAATATGACGTCGATACGACGTTACATTTTTAGTCATAATCGCGTCAGCAAGACGTCAATGCGTGGAGCTATATAACGTCATATCATGACGTAAGTTTGACGTCATATCATGACGTAAGTTTGACGTCGTATTATGACCTAAGTTTGACGTCAAATTATGACCTTAGTCTGACGTCACATTATGACCTAATTTTGACGTTATATTATGACTTGAATTCATCATCACTTTATGATCTTAATCATCACCTAAAAGTTCCTCAAGAAGTAAATAATAATAAAATAAGTAATATAGAACATCATAATGTCATATGGTAACATTATTACGTTGCATATCACCTGTTTGAATACTATTCATTCAAGGAACTCTTAGATACTTAGTGAATAATGAAACATCATTGTATTTTTAATTGATTTATTCAAAATACAAATATATTACAGGTAATAAAGAACTATCAAGTGAAAAAAAATTATATGTATCAAAACCTAAGAAAAAATTAATCACCATGACAAGAAAAAAACTGATCGTCAAGCATCTGTGAATTCTGGACCAATTTCTGTATACCTTCGGGCTATTTATTCAAATGTTGTGACCATGACGATAGTGTCAATAGCCGGCACTGCAGCAATTGAGTCAAAATTTGAAAAATGCACCATTATATACAGTCATCCTGGAAATCAATTTCATATGATTTTCAGTAATTCAAGATTCAACACTATTATTCAGATCCTATCAATCATCAGCTTTGTAGCTAGAAAAATTTTCAATAACAGTTATGAAATTCGGAAATATCTTTTATGATACATTTGTTTCCAGATTTTAAAATTCTTTTAAATCGATAGCAAATTATTCAATGTGTTGGATATACGATGAGTCACCTTTTTCTAATTTTAATATCGATACCTACCTTCCAATAACTTTAACAAAATTCTTGAGTGGAGCAATATCATGTAAACAAACAAATGAACCTCCCTGAACTGAACTACAAAAGAAAGACGATTGGTTTGGTGATAGCTTGATATTTCAATAGTCCGAATCTTACCAAAGATTTCCGAACTGTTGTAGAAGATGCGGGAGGCCTCCGAGCAAAAAGTCAAATATGTTACCCTTTGAATGCTTGTAACCCAAATAAATAGAGGATGAGGCTCTTCACTTTTATTGATAGACTGCTTAGAGAGATTTAAAGGAATAAATAAGATTTTATTTACATTGGAATATAAAAGCCGAACACACCTAATTTATATTTTATAACTTAACTCGTTCATAATTCCCATAATTGAACACTGATCTCCATATAATAATTTATAACTTCATATCTAGATAACCGATACTCATAATGTCGAATTTAAGTCATAAAATGAATGCTGGGATAAAAATGTTACATACGTCACAACATGACGTCGAACTCACGTCATAAAGTGACGTTGAGCTGAAAAATGAGACTCAATTGGTGGAAACGTAAGCGCAAAGTACACTGATTGAAAAAATATATTTAAAGAATCATTATATAGAGCATAAGTATGATTTCTCAAAACGCTGAAACATAACGTCAAATTTTGACGTCTGTTCAACATTTTATGACGTCAAGAAATGACGTCAATTTATGACCACAATTTGACTTGAAATATGACGTCGATTCAACGTCTTATGACGTCGAAATATGACCGTCAGCTTATGACTTCATTATGACCAAAATCTGACGTCACATTCTGGTCGAGGGTCAGTCATTGTTACTTGGGATTATTCTGGCTTCATTCAGTCAATCAACAATAGATTATTGTCAGTCAAAAAACATATTCCAAATCCACCATCTTATCATATTTGTAGTGTGTGTATACAAAGATATATGTTTACGTACAAATTGAGGCGAATAATATTTGAAAAGCCATAAATAGTCGGATAGAATTAGCATATCTTGGAAAAAAGATAACATATCCCATTTGACATTTTTTTGCCATTTTTTCGAAAATTCATAACTTGTATTGTATTTAATATCTAGACTTCAAATTTTGACAAAATGTGAGTAAAGAATGATTCTAACACATGCATCAAATTTTCAGAAGATCGACTGTGAACTTTTGAAGATATGTTGGAGAAACTAAAAGAAGGCTCCTCCGAAAAACGGCCATTGAGAAGTTGTTAGATAACGTACACTAGTTTCACAAAAAGCTTTCATTTTTTAAAGAAATACTCTACAATGTACCCGAATGGCGTTCTCTTTGAGCAAGTGAAAGTATGAAAAAAAATCGAATGCAAAAAACCGCACTTCTGCGATAAAGATTTTTGGAGTATCAACAATTATAGAGAAGGCTTCATGAGTCGTTATTGTGTTATTGTTTATTGACCATTCAAACAACATTCTCAATAGTCAGAATGTATGTAGTCGGTCCACGCGAATTGGAGATGGCCCCCCGAGCGTAGCGGCATTCTACCACTTGCCACCGGTCAGAGCGCAAAAATACGATTTCTTAAGCAATGCTTCTATCGCAACGTTATGATTCTTCACATGAGCAGTAGAATGACGGAGACTGACTGATTTTTGAACGGCACTGATTCTTCCCTCACGAAACAGCCTTGATTGCTGCTGCTGCTCTCCAACTCTCTTCTCTCTCTTGCCTCTATCCGAACGGCCTCTAATATTGCTGCTTGATGTCGTTCCCCTCTCTCCACCTCTCACCTGAGCGGCCAATACAACAAGTGAATGACGCATGGCAATAATACTGCCCTTTCGTAATTCATCGTAACATATTATACCAATCTTTAATCTAGTTCTTATTTTCACATGATTTTTTGTTGGAGAAGGCTTCATATACACTTATTTGACTTCCAATTATATGATAAATATAAGTAGTACATTGCTCTTCACAAAAAACTACGGAAACTATTCCTTGTATAGGTGAAATGCGATTTTTGCAATTGATCTTTCCTATACTCACACTTGCTCAAAAGAGACGCCATCTAGTCACTTTGTGGAGTAACTCTTGACAAAGGAAATGCAATCTGTGAAATTGATCTTTGCTGGCAACATTTCTCAAAAAGTTCACAATCGATCTTCTGAAAAATTTGATGCGTATTTTAAAAGCTATTCTAACCACATTCTGTCAGAATTTTGAGTCCCAATAACACATACAATGCAAGTTATGAATTTCCGAAAAAATGACAAAAAAATAACGATTTTTTGCAGTTAATCCAAAAGCAGCTGGACTGATCCAAATTCAAAGGGACTTACTTGATTCGTCTTTCTATTGCGTACTTTTTCTAGCAGAATACTATTTTTTGTCAGATGCGTAGTTTTTTAGCAGAACGCAAAAAACCGTTTTTGCAGTTTTTTACTTTCTTTTGACAGCCTTTCTGACATTGTAGCCGCGTACAAATAGAATATGTTATTTGTCACGATATGAACTAACAAATACAAAAAAATATTTCAAATTATCAATCTTCTTGATTCAAGCATGTATTTGCGCTAATTCTGCCAAGCTAAAATCTCATTTTCATTTAACAGAATGACAGACCTATATATAAATTGATAAGATAAATCTGTTTTTGAGATCTAGTTCGTATATGTCTATCACTGCGGGGGGTCGTATCTAATAGTTATAGAAATTTGATTCTAAAATCTGCCACTACGGACAGTGATGCGCGTGCTAACTTCTAGTTTCTGACATTATAGTCCTTGCAGTATATTTATCAATGTCCGTATCAAAAACTAATCCATCCATTTGACACGTAGATAGAGCACTCTTCCAATGTTCAAATGGAATAAAACGTACAATATTATTATTTAGGATTCCTACAAGAAGAGTATCTTTTGGAAATATATTTGTCCGAGTACATATTTCTCAGTTCGTTTCGTACAACAATTAACTCTTGATACCAACAATCACACTCTAGTACCTAGTGCTCATGGAAAGAATAAAAATTAGAGCCTAGAATATTAGATGACAGAAATTAGATGTCATAACTTAATATGACTCAGTTTTTTGATACAGACTGATGATTCTCACAAATTTTGATTATTGTAAACTCTTATTTGTTCATTCGTTGGAATTTTCAAAGTGTTAGCTTCATTGATAGCAAAAGGATATTATAGTCAGCTCTTGATTGCTTGTTCTATTGTTGTATTTGGACGGAATGTTCGATTGGCTGGGTTCATCAAGATCCAAATTCAAATTTATTCAACTAAAAGCAGTGTGAGATCAGTATTAACCAAACTATCAATGGACAATATTGAAAATAAGAATAGATACTCGTGTATTGTTGACTTTGTACCACATGTATCCACCAAACTGTAATTGACATGTTTCAAATTCCATTCAATCTTCAATACTTATTCCATCCACAACAGAGAAACATCGTGAATTGGAATATCGTATCCAGAAAATAGTATAATTAAATGATGGATCTTCGAATGACAGATAATCGGTATCAGTAATTGAAATTCACATCCCTTGAGCAAGCGTTTTAAGTCTCATTGATTATTCTTTAGTGCCTACGAACAGTTAGGTTTCTTCCAACAATATCATTACAAATGAATTACTGAGAGTACCACTTCTTCAATCTCTTGAATTTATTGTATGCACGTTTCCTACAATATTTGTGAATGTGAAATAAATTGTCCAGTGTATTAATAACTACATGCCCATATTTCACTATTCTTCAAGATTTGATCCAAGAATTTATCCAATTCTCCGGTACAAAATACAAATTTAGTTTAATAATTATGAAATCATACCCATGAATAACCTTATTGTGTTCCGTCTTTGATAATTCACTAAATTCATCACGTGAAAATTTTATTTATCCGAAATGATTCTCAAAATTTATGTATACGCTTTCAACAATATCTTAAAATGTCAAAAAGTTGAAATGTCATTTCAACAATTGAATATTAACATCAAGTCGCAATGATCAGAGCAGGACCAGCCACATTGGAACGATATTAAATGCTACAAACCCCGCAGCTTGTGATATCCACGCATGAACGCCTGATAGAATGTAAAAAAAAAATGTCTTAATCGAGTAGGGACCATAAAAGTATTTTTCCGAATCAAGGTAGGGCCTCTAGATAGAATTTGCTACAGAACGCAGGCTGACTTGATACGGCACTGTCGCAGAAGCCACGTTTACATTAGAGCGAAACAACTAATAAATGTTGAATATATAAATTATTTAAAAAAACTTTTCAGTGAATAAAATGCATCAGATGACATTTGCTCATGACTATTATGTACTAAACTATCATTTAAATTCATGTAGACTCAGTAGATTTTATGAAATCTATAGAAATATTTTTCAGTTTGACATGTCAAAGTGACGTTTTCGAGATACAGTGAAAAGCATGAATCACAGTAGAGCGATAAAATTTATAAAAGTTGTACTTATAAATTATTCAAAATACCTTTTTAACAATTTAATTGTATCACAGGACATTTGCTCATGCATATTAAACATTAAACTAATGTTAAAATTGACGTAAAAATAACAGAAATAATAAAATTTATAAAAATGTTTTCGAAATTGAAATGTCAAAATGACGTGTGATTTTGTATACCCCTGTTGAATAGATGAATAAAAGATAGGGGCACGCTGATCAACGCAAATTTCCGCCGTTTTTGATTTTTCCTGCAAACACTATAAGCACCAAAAATATGAGACCTCCGGAAGGCACTAGTCCTAATGGGGATGTATAAAATAAAAAAAAATTCAGAGAAATCCATCAATAAATACAGGCTGTAGAGGTGGACAAAAAAGTGATGAATCTATACATAGAGTGGTACACTAGACGATTAGTATATAGTAATTCATTATCCAGCCAGTCTTTATTAAAATCACCAACTATTAAAATAGTTTCACCTGCTCCCTCATTACTTTCGAACCAGTCAGCTAAAAACGCTATAAAATCTGCACTGCTACTACTTGGTGATCTATACACAGATACTAATTTATATAATTTATTATTATAACTGAACGACACTGATAACCACCACCAGTTATTGAAATTTTTAATTACTTCACCTTTTTTAAATTTTTGGTCTGATCTAATCAAAATTAAAACACCACCGGTATGTCTTGTTGTAGAGTTGCAATGCACTACGCAGTAATTTTGGATACAAAGTTCCGAATCATTCATATTATCAGTTATTCTTGCTCCTGTTAAACAAAGTACCAAAGGTTTTTCATTATAAAGGAAACTCTCAACTTCATCCTTATGGGCCAGGTAGCTCTGAGCGTTCATACAAATTATCCATGAAGAGTCATATATATTCTGTCGTGGCTATGAATATTTTATTTGATTCTTATGCTTTTCAAAAATTCTCAAGAATGCAGCACAATTTTCATCTAGTGCATTATGGTCCGTTTTCAAATTTAATTTCAATTTTTCATTCGCTTTCATACAATTTCCACATGATTCAAATTGTGATTTACACTCCGTATATTTGTGATTTTGTCCACATTTACTACATATTATATTATTTTTACAAACACCTGATTTGTGTCCAAAACCTAAACATTTCTAGCATCTAAGTATGTTCAGCTCATCATAAACGGCACACCTATCCCAACCTATATTAATTTTTCCTTCTTCCATAATCTGACCAAATGTTATAGCATCTACTTCAGTAATCATTGAAATCTTATTATTTTTCTGCCATCTATGCTTTATGTTGAATCTGGAATCCGAATTGACTGTTTCGTTTTGAGCAATTAAATTTTCAATGATTTCTACATCCGACAGCTTTTCTGTTAGACCAACAATTTTTATTTGAGGATTTTTTAAATCACTGATTTTAACCTCATATTTTTGTCCAAGTTTTTTTGTCACCTCATTTTCAAGTTTATTGAACTTTTTGATTGTGAAAATCTGCGCGAAAAGCGTAATTTCGACTTATTCCAAAGTTTGTAAAACGGCAAATAGCACTCTAAAAACACGAAATATGATGTATTTGGTGCAAGATTCTGCCATATAACGCATTTTTGAAGCAAAATCTTATTTCTGAGCTGATTTACAGGATCAAAGATTCCTCAACGAGACTCTGAAAGAACGCTGATTACTCGCTGAAGACGCAAAATTTGTGCATTTGAGGACTGATTCATGCGTATTATGTTGTATTGGATAGATTTATGTGATTTGCGATACTTTGAAACTGCTCAGAATGTGGTAATTTTGACTTATTTCAAACTTCATATAACTGCAGATAGCGCTCTGAAAACACGAGATATGATGTTTTTATTGATAGATTCATACATATTATGAGGTCCTGAATAGGAATATGAACTTTCTGATTGTGGAAATCTGTGCGGAAAAGCGTGATTCTGACTTAATCCAAAGCTTGTAAAACTGCAAATAGCACTCTAAAAACACAAAATATGATGTATTTGATGCTAGATTCAGCCATATAACGCATTTTTAAGGCAAAATCTTGCTTCTGAGCAGATTTACAGGATCAAAAATTCATCAACGAAGCTCAGAAGAAACGCTGATAACTCACTGGAAACGCAAAATTTTGTGCATTTTTGGACGGATTCATGCGTATTATGTTGTATTGGATAGATTTATGTGATTTGGGATACTTTGAAACTGCTCAGAATGTGGTAATTTTGACTTATTTCAAACTCTATATAACTGCAGATAGCGCTCTGGAAACACGAGATACGATGTTTTTGTCGATAGATTCATACATATTATGAGGTCCTGAACAGGAATATTAACTTCTTGATTGTGAAAATTTGCGCGGAAAAGCGTGACTTCGACTTATTCCAAAGTTTGTAAAACTGCAAATAGCACTCTAAACTCACAGTATATGATGTACTTGGTACTAGATTCGGCCATATAAAGCATTTTTGAAGCAAAATCTTGCTTCGGAGCAGATTTACAGGATCAGAATTTTCTCAACGAGACTCAGAAAAGACGCTGATAACTCGCTGAAAACTCAAAATTTTGTGCATTTTTGGACGGACTTATGCGTATGATGTTGTATTGGATAGATTTATATGATTTGCGATACATTGAAACTGCTCAGAATGTGGTAATTTTGACTTATTCCAAACTTCATATAACTGTAGATAGCGCTCTGGAAACACGAATTATGATGTTTTTGTTGATAGATTCATACATATTATCAGGTTTAGAATAGGAATATGAACTTTTTGATTGTAAAAATCTGCGCGGAAAAGCTTGATTTCGACTTATTCTAATGTTAGTAAAACTGCAAATTGCGCTCTAAAAACACGGAATATGATAAATTTGGTGTTACATTCTGCCATATAACGCAGTTTTGAAGCAGAATCTTGCTTCTGATTAGATTAACAGGATCAAGAATTTCCCAACGAGACTCAGAAATAACGCTGATAACTCGCTGGAAACGAAAAATTTTGTGCATTTTCGAACGGATTCATGCGTATTATGTTGTATTGGACAGATTTATGTGATTTGCGATACTTTGAAACTGCTCAGAATGTGGTAATTTTGACTTATTTCACACTCAATATAACTGCAGATAGCGCTCTGAAAACACGGAATACGATGTTTTTGTCGAAAGATTAAAACATATTATGAGGTCCTGAATAGAAATATGAACTTCATGATTGTGAAAATTTGTGCGGAAAAGCGTGATTTTGACTTATTCCAGGGTTTGTAAAACTGCAAATAGCACTCTAAAAACACGAAATATGATGTATTTGGTGCTAGATTCTGCCATATAACACATTCTTGGAGCAAAATCTTACTTCTGAGCAGATTTACAAGATCAAAAATTTCTCAACGAGACTCAGATATAACGCTGATAACTCGCTAAGAACGCAAAATTTTGTGCATTTGCGGACGGAGTCATGCATATTATGTTGTATTGGATACATTCATGTGATTTGCGATACTCTGAAACTGCTCAGAATGTGGTAATTCTGACTTATTCCTAACTTCATATAACTGCAGATAGCGCTCTGAAAACACAAGATACGATGTTTTTGTCGATAGATTTATACATTATATAAGATCCTGAATAGGAATATGAACTTTTTGATCGTGAAAATGAGCGCGGAAAAGCGTGATTTCGACCTATTCCAAAGTTTGTAAAACTGCAAATAGCACTCAAAAAACACGGAATATGATGTATTTGGTGCTAGATTCTGCCATATAACGCAGTATTGAAGCAAAATCTTGCTTCTGAGTAGATTAACAGGATCAAGAATTTCTCAACGAGACTCAGAAATAACGCTGATAACTCACTGGAAACGAAGAATTTTGTGCATTTGAGGACGGATTAATGCGTTTAATGTTGTATTGGATAGATTTATGTGATTTGCGATACTTTGAAACTGCTCAGAATGTTGTAATTTTGACTTATTTCAAACTTCATATAACTGCAGATAGCGCTCTGAAAACACAAGATACGATGTTTTTGTTGATAGATACATACATATTATGAAGTTTTGAATAGGAATATAAAATTATTGATCGTTGAAATCTACGCGGAAAAACGTGATTCCGACTTATTCCAAAGTTTGTAAAACTGCAAATAGCACTCTAAAAACACGAAATATGATGTATTTGGTGCTAGATTCTGCCATATAACGCATTTTTGAAGCAAAATCTTGGTTCTGAGCAGATTTACAGGATCAAAAATTTCTCAACGAGACTCAGAAAAATCGCTGATAACTCGATGAAAACGCAAAATTTTGTGCATTTGAGGACGAATTCATGCGTATAATGTTGTATTGGATAGATTTATGTGATTTGCGATACATTGAAACTGCTCAGAATGTGGTTATTTTGACTTATTTCAAACTTCATATAACTGCAGATATCGCTCTGAAAACACAAGATACGATGTTCTTGTCGATAGATTTATACATATCATAAGGTCCTGAATGGGAATATGAACTTTTTGATTGTGAAAATTTGCGTGGAAAAGCGTGATTTCGACTTATTCCAAAGTTTATAAAACTGCAAATACCACTTTAGAAACACGAAATATGATGTATTTGGTGCTAGATTTTGCCATATATCGCATTTTTGGAGCAGAATCTTGCTTCTGAGCAAATTCACAGGATCAAAATTTTCTCAACGAGACCCAGAAAAAACGCTGATAACTCGCTGAAAACGCAAAATTTTGTGCATTTGAGGACGGATTCATGCGTATCATGTTGTATTGGATGGATTTATGTGATTTGCGATACTTTGAAACTGCTCAGAATGTTGTAAATTTGACTTATTACAAACTTCATATAACTGCAGATAGCGCTCTGAAAACACGAGATACGATGTTTTTGTCGATAGATTCATACATTTCATGATATCCTGAATATGAATATGAACTTTTTGATTGTGAAAATCAGCGCTGAGAAGCGTGATTTCGACTTATTCCAGAGTTTGTAAAACTGCAAATAGCACTCTAAAAACACGAAATATGATGTATTTGGTGTTAGATTCTACCATATACGCATTTTTAAAGCAAAATCTTACTTCTGAGCAGATTCATGATCAAACATTTCTCAACGAGACTCAGAAAAAACGCTGATAACTCGCTGGAAACGCAAAATTTTGTGCATTTGAGGAAGGATTCATGCGTATTATGTTGTATTGGATAGACTCATGTGATTTGCGATACTTTGAAACTGCTCAGAATGTGGTAATTTTGATTGATTTCAAACTTCATATAACTGCAGGAGGCGCTGTGAAAACACGATATACGATGTTTTTGTCGATAGATTCATACATATTATGAGGTCCTGAATTGAAATATGAACTTTTTGATTGTGAAAACCTGCGCGGAATAACGTGATTTCAACTTATTCCAAAGTTTGTATATCTGCAAATAGCACTCTAAGAATACAAAATGTTATGTGTTTGGTGCTAGATTCTGCTATTTAACGCATTTTTACAGCAAAATCATGCTTATGAGCAGATTTACCGAATCAAAAATTTCTCAACGAGACTCAGAAAGAAACCCTGATAACTCGCTGGAAACGCAAAATGTTGTGCATTTAAGGACGAATTCATGCGTATGATGTTGTATTCGATAGATTTATGTTATTTGCGATACTTTAAAACTGCTCAGAATGTGGTAATTTTGACTTATTTCAATATTATAATATTCATTATCCAGCCAGTCTTTATTAAAATCACCAACTATTAGAATAGTTTCACCTGCTCCCTCATTACTTTCGAACCAGTCAGCTAAAAACGCTATAAAATCTGCACTGCTACTACTTGGTGATCTATACACAGATACTAATTTATATAATTTATTATTATAACTGAACGACACTGATAACCACCACCAGTTATTGAAATTTTTAATTACTTCACCTTTTTTAAATTTTTGGTCTGATCTAATCAAAATTAAAACACCACCGGTATGTCTTGTTGTAGAGTTGCAATGCACTACGCAGTAATTTTGGATACAAAGTTCCGAATCATTCATATTATCAGTTATTCTTGCTCCTGTTAAACAAAGTACCAAAGGTTTTTCATTATAAAGGAAACTCTCAACTTCATCCTTATGGGCCAGGTAGCTCTGAGCGTTCATACAAATTATCCATGAAGAGTCATATATATTCTGTCGTGGCTATGAATATTTTATTTGATTGCTTTTCAAAAATTCTCAAGAATGCAGCACAATTTTCATCTAGTGCATTATGGTCCGTTTTCAAATTTAATTTCAATTTTTCATTCGCTTTCATACAATTTCCACATGATTCAAATTGTGATTTACACTCCGTATATTTGTGATTTTGTCCACATTTACTACATATTATATTATTTTTACAAACACCTGATTTGTGTCCAAAACCTAAACATTTCTAGCATCTAAGTATGTTCAGCTCATCATAAACGGCACACCTATCCCAACCTATATTAATTTTTCCTTCTTCCATAATCTGACCAAATGTTATAGCATCTACTTCAGTAATCATTGAAATCTTATTATTTTTCTGCCATCTATGCTTTATGTTGAATCTGGAATCCGAATTGACTGTTTCGTTTTAAGCAATTAAATTTTCAATGATTTCTACATCCGACAGCTTTTCTGTTAGACCAACAATTTTTATTTGAGGATTTTTCAAATCACTGATTTTAACCTCATATTTTTGTCCAAGTTTTTTTGTCACCTCATTTTCAAGTTTATTGAACTTTTTGATTGTGAAAATCTGCGCGAAAAGCGTAATTTCGACTTATTCCAAAGTTTGTAAAACGGCAAATAGCACTCTAAAAACACGAAATATGATGTATTTGGTGCAAGATTCTGCCATATAACGCATTTTTGAAGCAAAATCTTATTTCTGAGCTGATTTACAGGATCAAAGATTCCTCAACGAGACTCTGAAAGAACGCTGATTACTCGCTGGAGACGCAAAATTTGTGCATTTGAGGACTGATTTATGCGTATTATGTTGTATTGGATAGATTTATGTGATTTGCGATACTTTGAAACTGCTCAGAATGTGGTAATTTTGACTTATTTCAAACTTCATATAACTGCAGATAGCGCTCTGAAAACACGAGATATGATGTTTTTATTGATAGATTCATACATATTATGAGGTCCTGAATAGGAATATGAACTTTCTGATTGTGGAAATCTGTGCGGAAAAGCGTGATTCTGACTTAATCCAAAGCTTGTAAAACTGCAAATAGCACTCTAAAAACACAAAATATGATGTATTTGATGCTAGATTCAGCCATATAACGCATTTTTAAGGCAAAATCTTGCTTCTGAGCAGATTTACAGGATCAAAAATTCATCAACGAAGCTCAGAAGAAACGCTGATAACTCACTGGAAACGCAAAATTTTGTGCATTTTTGGACGGATTCATGCGTATTATGTTGTATTGGATAGATTTATGTGATTTGGGATACTTTGAAACTGCTCAGAATGTGGTAATTTTGACTTATTTCAAACTCTATATAACTGCAGATAGCGCTCTGGAAACACGAGATACGATGTTTTTGTCGATAGATTCATACATATTATGAGGTCCTGAACAGGAATATTAACTTCTTGATTGTGAAAATTTGCGCGGAAAAGCGTGACTTCGACTTATTCCAAAGTTTGTAAAACTGCAAATAGCACTCTAAAATCACAGTATATGATGTACTTGGTACTAGATTCTGCCATATAAAGCATTTTTGAAGCAAAATCTTGCTTCGGAGCAGATTTACAGGATCAGAATTTTCTCAACGAGACTCAGAAAAGACGCTGATAACTCGCTGAAAACTCAAAATTTTGTGCATTTTTGGACGGACTTATGCGTATGATGTTGTATTGGATAGATTTATATGATTTGCGATACATTGAAACTGCTCAGAATGTGGTAATTTTGACTTATTCCAAACTTAATATAACTGTAGATAGCGCTCTGGAAACACGAATTATGATGTTTTTGTTGATAGATTCATACATATTATCAGGTTTAGAATAGGAATATGAACTTTTTGATTGTAAAAATCTGCGCGGAAAAGCGTGATTTCGACTTATTCTAATGTTAGTAAAACTGCAAATTGCGCTCTAAAAACACGGAATATGATGTATTCGGTGTTACATTCTGCCATATAACGCAGTTTTGAAGCAGAATCTTGCTTCTGATTAGATTAACAGGATCAAGAATTTCCCAACGAGACTCAGAAATAACGCTGATAACTCGCTGGAAACGAAAAATTTTGTGCATTTTTCGAACGGATTCATGCTATTATGTTGTATTGGACAGATTTATGTGATTTGCGATACTTTGAAACTGCTCAGAATGTGGTAATTTTGACTTATTTCACACTCAATATAACTGCAGATAGCGCTCTGAAAACACGGAATACGATGTTTTTGTCGAAAGATTAAAACATATTATGAGGTCCTGAATAGAAATATGAACTTCATGATTGTGAAAATTTGTGCGGAAAAGCGTGATTTTGACTTATTCCAGGGTTTGTAAAACTGCGAATAGCACTCTAAAAACACGAAATATGATGTATTTGGTGCTAGATTCTGCCATATAACACATTCTTGGAGCAAAATCTTACTTCTGAGCAGATTTACAAGATCAAAAATTTCTCAACGAGACTCAGATATAACGCTGATAACTCGCTAAGAACGCAAAATTTTGTGCATTTGCGGACGGAGTCATGCATATTATGTTGTATTGGATACATTCATGTGATTTGCGATACTCTGAAACTGCTCAGAATGTGGTAATTCTGACTTATTCCTAACTTCATATAACTGCAGATAGCGCTCTGAAAACACAAGATACGATGTTTTTGTCGATAGATTTATACATTATATAAGATCCTGAATAGGAATATGAACTTTTTTGATCGTGAAAATGAGCGCGGAAAAGCGTGATTTCGACCTATTCCAAAGTTTGTAAAACTGCAAATAGCACTCAAAAAACACGGAATATGATGTATTTGGTGCTAGATTCTGCCATATAACGCAGTATTAAAGCAAAATCTTGCTTCTGAGTAGATTAACAGGATCAAGAATTTCTCAACGAGACTCAGAAATAACGCTGATAACTCACTGGAAACGAAGAATTTTGTGCATTTGAGGACGGATTAATGCGTTTAATGTTGTATTGGATAGATTTATGTGATTTGCGATACTTTGAAACTGCTCAGAATGTTGTAAATTTGACTTATTACAAACTTCATATAACTGCAGATAGCGCTCTGAAAACACGAGATACGATGTTTTTGTCGATAGATTCATACATTTTATGATATCCTGAATATGAATATGAACTTTTTGATTGTGAAAATCAGCGCTGAGAAGCGTGATTTCGACTTATTCCAGAGTTTGTAAAACTGCAAATAGCACTCTAAAAACACGAAATATGATGTATTTGGTGTTAGATTCTACCATATACGCATTTTTAAAGCAAAATCTTACTTCTGAGCAGATTTACATGATCAAACATTTCTCAACGAGACTCAGAAAAAACGCTGATAACTCGCTGGAAACGCAAAATTTTGTGCATTTGAGGAAGGATTCATGCGTATTATGTTGTATTGGATAGACTCATGTGATTTGCGATACTTTGAAACTGCTCAGAATGTGGTAATTTTGATTGATTTCAAACTTCATATAACTGCAGGAGGCGCTGTGAAAACACGATATACGATGTTTTTGTCGATAGATTCATACATATTATGAGGTCCTGAATTGAAATATGAACTTTTTGATTGTGAAAAACCTGCGCGGAATAACGTGATTTCAACTTATTCCAAAGTTTGTATATCTGCAAATAGCACTCTAAGAATACAAAATGTTATGTGTTTGGTGCTAGATTCTGCTATTTAACGCATTTTTACAGCAAAATCATGCTTATGAGCAGATTTACCGAATCAAAAATTTCTCAACGAGACTCAGAAAGAAACCCTGATAACTCGCTGGAAACGCAAAATGTTGTGCATTTAAGGACGAATTCATGCGTATGATGTTGTATTCGATAGATTTATGTTATTTGCGATACTTAAAACTGCTCAGAATGTGGTAATTTTGACTTATTTCAAACTTCATATAACTGCAGATAGCGCTCTGAAAACACGAGTTACGATGTTTTTGACGTTGAATTCATACATATTATGAGGTCCTGAATAGGAATATGAACTTTTAGATTGTGAAATCTGC
This sequence comes from Dromius quadrimaculatus, assembly GCA_963989225.1. NCBI lineage: Eukaryota > Metazoa > Arthropoda > Insecta > Coleoptera > Carabidae > Dromius > Dromius quadrimaculatus. The sequence goes on along the minus strand of CAXDIG010000341.1, from coordinate 204,200 downwards.
GCGGAAAAGCTTGATTTCGACTTATTCCAAAGTTTGTAAAACTGCAAGTAGCACTCTAAAAACACAAAAAATGATGGATCTAGTGCTAAATTCTGCCATACCTGAGGCAAAATCTTGCTGTTGGGCAGATTTACAAGATCAAAAATTTGTCAACGAGACTCAGCAAAAACGCTAATGACTCGCTGGAAACGCAAATTTTGTGCATCTGAGAGCGGTTTCATGCGTATTATGTTATATTGGATAGATTTATGCGATTTGCGATACTTTGAAACTGCTCGGAATGTGGTAATTTTGACTTATTTCAAAGTTCATATAACTGCAGATAGCGCTCTAAAAACACGAGATACGATGTTTTTGTCGATAGATTCATACATTTTATGAGGTCCCGAATAGGAATATGAACTTTTTGATTGTAAAAATTTGCGCGGAACAGCGTGATTTCGACTTATTCCAAAGTTTGTAAAACTGCAAATAGCACTCTTAGAAAACGAAATATGATGTATTTGGTTTTAGATTCTGCCATATACCGCATTTTTAAAGATAAATCTTGCTTCTGAGCAGATTAACAGAATCAAAAATTTCTCAACAAGACCCAGTAAAAACGCTGATAACTCGCTGGAAACGTAAAATTTTGTGCATTTGAGAACGGATTCATGCGTATTATGTTGTATTGGATAGATTCATGTGATTTGCGATACTTTGAAACTGCTCGGAATGTGGTAATTTTGACTTATTTCAAACTTCATATAACTGCAGATAGCGCTCTGAAAACACAAGATACGATGTTTTTGCCATTAGATTCATACATATTATGAGGTCCTGAATAAGAATATGAACTTTTTGATTGTGAAAATCTGCGCGGAAAAGCGTGATATCGACTTATTCCAGAGTTTGTAAAACTGCAAATAGCACTCTAAAAACACGAAATATGATGTATTTGGTGCTAGATTCTGCCATATAACGCATTTTTTGAGCAAAATCTTGATTCTGAGCAGATTTACAGGATCAAAAATTTCTCAACGTAATTCTGACTCATTCCTAACTTCATATAACTGCAGATAGCGCTCTGAAAACACAAGATACGATGTTTTTGTCGATAGATTTATACATTATATAAGATCCTGAATAGGAATATGAACTTTTTGATCGTGAAAATGAGCGCGGAAAAGCGTGATTTCGACCTATTCCAAAGTTTGTAAAACTGCAAATAGCACTCAAAAAACACGGAATATGATGTATTTGGTGCTAGATTCTGCCATATAACGCAGTATTAAAGCAAAATCTTGCTTCTGAGTAGATTAACAGGATCAAGAATTTCTCAACGAGACTCAGAAATAACGCTGATAACTCACTGGAAACGAAGAATTTTGTGCATTTGAGGACGGATTAATGCGTTTAATGTTGTATTGGATAGATTTATGTGATTTGCGATACTTTGAAACTGCTCAGAATGTTGTAAATTTGACTTATTACAAACTTCATATAACTGCAGATAGCGCTCTGAAAACACGAGATACGATGTTTTTGTCGATAGATTCATACATTTTATGATATCCTGAATATGAATATGAACTTTTTGATTGTGAAAATCAGCGCTGAGAAGCGTGATTTCGACTTATTCCAGAGTTTGTAAAACTGCAAATAGCACTCTAAAAACACGAAATATGATGTATTTGGTGTTAGATTCTACCATATACGCATTTTTAAAGCAAAATCTTACTTCTGAGCAGATTTACATGATCAAACATTTCTCAACGAGACTCAGAAAAAACGCTGATAACTCGCTGGAAACGCAAAATTTTGTGCATTTGAGGAAGGATTCATGCGTATTATGTTGTATTGGATAGACTCATGTGATTTGCGATACTTTGAAACTGCTCAGAATGTGGTAATTTTGATTGATTTCAAACTTCATATAACTGCAGGAGGCGCTGTGAAAACACGATATACGATGTTTTTGTCGATAGATTCATACATATTATGAGGTCCTGAATTGAAATATGAACTTTTTGATTGTGAAAACCTGCGCGGAATAACGTGATTTCAACTTATTCCAAAGTTTGTATATCTGCAAATAGCACTCTAAGAATACAAAATGTTATGTGTTTGGTGCTAGATTCTGCTATTTAACGCATTTTTACAGCAAAATCATGCTTATGAGCAGATTTACCGAATCAAAAATTTCTCAACGAGACTCAGAAAGAAACCCTGATAACTCGCTGGAAACGCAAAATGTTGTGCATTTAAGGACGAATTCATGCGTATGATGTTGTATTCGATAGATTTATGTTATTTGCGATACTTAAAACTGCTCAGAATGTGGTAATTTTGACTTATTTCAAACTTCATATAACTGCAGATAGCGCTCTGAAAACACGAGTTACGATGTTTTTGACGTTGAATTCATACATATTATGAGGTCCTGAATAGGAATATGAACTTTTAGATTGTGAAATCTGCGCGGAAAAGCTTGATTTCGACTTATTCCAAAGTTTGTAAAACTGCAAGTAGCACTCTAAAAACACAAAAAATGATGGATCTAGTGCTAAATTCTGCCATACCTGAGGCAAAATCTTGCTGTTGGGCAGATTTACAAGATCAAAAATTTGTCAACGAGACTCAGCAAAAACGCTAATGACTCGCTGGAAACGCAAATTTTGTGCATCTGAGAGCGGTTTCATGCGTATTATGTTATATTGGATAGATTTATGCGATTTGCGATACTTTGAAACTGCTCGGAATGTGGTAATTTTGACTTATTTCAAAGTTCATATAACTGCAGATAGCGCTCTAAAAACACGAGATACGATGTTTTTGTCGATAGATTCATACATTTTATGAGGTCCCGAATAGGAATATGAACTTTTTGATTGTAAAAATTTGCGCGGAACAGCGTGATTTCGACTTATTCCAAAGTTTGTAAAACTGCAAATAGCACTCTTAGAAAACAAAATATGATGTATTTGGTTTTAGATTCTGCCATATACCGCATTTTTAAAGATAAATCTTGCTTCTGAGCAGATTAACAGAATCAAAAATTTCTCAACAAGACCCAGTAAAAACGCTGATAACTCGCTGGAAACGTAAAATTTTGTGCATTTGAGAACGGATTCATGCGTATTATGTTGTATTGGATAGATTCATGTGATTTGCGATACTTTGAAACTGCTCGGAATGTGGTAATTTTGACTTATTTCAAACTTCATATAACTGCAGATAGCGCTCTGAAAACACAAGATACGATGTTTTTGCCATTAGATTCATACATATTATGAGGTCCTGAATAAGAATATGAACTTTTTGAATGTGAAAATCTGCGCGGAAAAGCGTGATATCGACTTATTCCAGAGTTTGTAAAACTGCAAATAGCACTCTAAAAACACGAAATATGATGTATTTGGTGCTAGATTCTGCCATATAACGCATTTTTTGAGCAAAATCTTGATTCTGAGCAGATTTACAGGATCAAAAATTTCTCAACGAGACTCAGAAAAAACGCCGATAACTCGCTGGAAACGCAAAATTTTGTGCATTTGAGGACGGATTCATGCCTATTATGTTGTATTGGATAGATTTATGTGATTTGCAATTCTTTGAAACTGCTCAGAATGTGGTAATTTTGACTCATTTCAAACTTCATATAACTGCAGATAGCGCTCTGAAAACACGGGATACGATATTTTTGTCGATAGATCCATACATATTAGGAGGTCCTGAATGGGAATATGAACTTTTTGATTGTGAAAATTTGCGCGGAAAAGCGTGATTTCGACTTATTCCAGAGTTTGTAAAACTGCAAATAGCACTCTAAGAACACAGAATATGATGTATTTGATGCTAGATTCTGCCATATAACGCATTTTTGGAGCAAAATCTTGCTTCTAAGCAGACTTACAGGATCAAAAATTTCTCAATGAGACTCAGAAAAAACGCTGATAACTCGCTGGAAACGCAAAATTTTGTGCATCTGAGGACGGATTCATGCGTATTATGATGTATTGTATAGATTTATGTGATTCGCGATACTCTGAAACTGCTCAGAGTGTGGTATTTTGACTTATTTCAAACTTCATATACCTGCAGATAGCGCTCTGACAACACGTGATATGATGTTTTCATTGATAGATTCATACATATTATGAGGTCCTGAATAGAAATATGAACTTTCTGATTGTAGAAATTTGTGCGGAAAAGCGTGATTCCGACTTATTCCAAAGCTTGTAAAACTGCAAATAGCACTCTAAAAACACAAAATATGATGTATTTGGTGCTAGATTCAGCCATATAACGCATTTTTAAGGCAAAATCTGGCTTCTGAGCAGATTTACAGGATCAAAAATTCCTCAACGGAGCTCAGAAGAAACGCTGATAACTTACTGGAAACGCAAAATTCTGAGCATTTTTGGACGGATTCATGCGTATTATGTTGTATTGGATAGATTTATGTGATTTGAGATACTTTGAAACTGCTCAGAATGTGGTAATTTTGACTTATTTCAAACTTCATATAACTGCAGATAGCGCTCTGGAAACACGAGATACGATGTTTTTGTCGATAGATTCATACGTATTATGAGGTCCTGAACAGGAATATGAACTTTTTAATTGTGAAAATTTGCGCGGAAAAGCGTGATTTCGACTTATTCCAAAGTTTGTGAAACTGCAAATAGCACTCTCAAATCACAGAATATGATGTACTTGGCGCTAGATTCTGCCATATAAAGCATTTTTGAAGCAAAATCTTGCTTCGGAGCAGATTTACAGGATCAGAAATTTCTCAACGAGACTCAGAAAAGACGCTGATAACTCGCTGGAAACGCAAAATTTTGTGCATTTTTGGACGGGTTTATGCGTATCATGTTGTATTGGATAGATTTATATGATTTGCGATACTTTGAAACTGCTCAGAATGTGATAATTTTGACTTATTCCAAACTTCATAAAACTGCAGATAGCGCTCTGAAAACACGAGATACGATGTTTTTGTTAATAGATTCATACATATTATTAAGTTTAGAATAGGACTATGAACTTTTTGATTGTGAAAATCTGCGCGGAAAAGCGTGATTTCGACTTATTCTCAAGTTAGTAAAACTGCAAATAGCACTCTGAAAGCACAAAATATGATGTATTTGGTGCAAGATTCTGCCATATAACGCATTTTTAAAGCAAAATCTTGCTTCTGAGCAGATTTACAGGTTCAAAAATTTCTCAACCAGACTCAGAAAAAACGCTGATAACTCGCTGGAAGCGCAAAATTTTGTGCATTTGAGGACGGCTTCATCCGTTTCATGTTGTATCAGATAGATTTATGTGATTTGCGATACTTTGGAACTGCTCAGAATGTGGTACTTTTGACTCATTTCAAACTTCATATAACTGCAGATAGCGCTGTGAAAACACGAGATACGATGTTTTTGTCGATTGATTCATACATCGGCGCGGAAAAGCGTGATTTCGACTTATTTCAAAGTTTGAAAAACTGCAAATAGCACTCTAAAAACACGAAATATGAAGTATGCGGTGTTATATTCTGCCATATAACGCATTTTTGAAGCAAAATCTTAATTCTGAGCAGATTTACAGGATCAAAAATTTCTGAACGAGAACAGAAAAACGCTGATAACTCGCTGGAATCGCAAAATTTTGTGCATTTGAGGACGGATTCATGCGTATTATGTTGTATTGGATGGATTCATGTGATTCGCGATACTTTGAAACTGCTCAGAAAGTGGTAATTTTGACTTATTTCAAACTTCATATTACTGAAGATAGCGCTCTTAAAACACGGGAAATGATATTTTCGTCGATAGATTCATACATATTATAAGGTCCTGAATAGAAATATGAACTTTTTGATTGTGAAAATCTGCGCGGAAGAGCGTGATTTCGACTTATTCCAAAGTGTGTAAAACTGCAGAAAGCACTCTAAAAACACAAAATATGATGTAACTGGTGCTAGATTCTGCCATATATTGCATTTTTGAAGCAAAATCTTGCTTCTGAGCAGATTTACAGGATCAAAAGTTTCTCAACGAGACTCAGAGGAAACGCTGATAACTCGCTGGAAACGCAAAATTTAGTGCACTTGAGGACGGATTCATGCGTATTATGTTGTATTGGATATATTCATGTAATTTGCGATACTTTGAAACTGCTCAGAATGTGGTAATTTTGACTTTTTCCAAACTTCATATAACTGCAGATAGCGCTTTGAAAACATATGATACGATGTTTTTGTCAATAGATTCAGGAATATTATGAGGTCCTGAATAGGAATATGAACTTTTCGATTGACAAAATCTGCGCGGAAAAGCTTGATTTCGATCTATTCCAAAGTCTGTAAAACTGCGAATAGCACTCTAAAAACACGGAATATGATGTATTTGGTGCTGTATTCTGCCATATAACGCATTTTTGAAGCAAAATCTTGCTTCTGAGCAGATTTACAGGATCAAAAATTTCACAACGAGACTCAGAAAAAACGCTGATAATTCGCTGGAAACGCAAAATTTTGTGCATTTGAGGACGGATTCATGAGTATTATGTTGCATTTGATAGATTTATGTGATTTGCGATACTTTGAAACTCTTCAGAATGTGGTAATTTTGACTCACTTCAAACTTTGTATAACTGCAGATAGCGCTCTGAAAACACTAGATACGATGTTTTTGTTGATAGATTCATACATATTATGGGGTCCTGAATGGAAATATGAACTTTTTGATTGTGAAAATCAGCGCGGTAAAGCGTGATTTTGACTCATTCCAAAGTTTGTAAAACTGCAAATAGCACTCTGAAAACACGAAATATGATGTATTTGGTGCTAGATTCTGCCATATAACGCATTTTTGAAGCAAAATCTTGCTTCTGAGAAGATTTACAGGATCAAATATCTCCCAACGAGACTCAGAAAAAACGCTGATAACTCGCTGGGAACGCAAAACTTTGTGCATTTGAGGACAGATTCACGCGTATTATGTTGTATTGGATAGATTTATGTAATTTGCGATACTTTGAAACTGCTCAGATTGTGGTAGTTTCGACATATTGCAAACTTCATATAACTGCAGATAGCGCTCTGAAAACACGAGATACGATGTTTTCGTCGATAGATTCATACATATTATGGGGTCCTGAATAGGAATATGCACTTTTTGATTGCGAAGATATGCGCAGAAAAGCGTGATGTCGACTCATTCCAAAGTTCGTAAAACTGCAAATAGCACTCTAAAAACTCGATATATGATGTATTTGGTGCTAGATTCTGCCATATAACGCATTTTTGAAGCAAAATCTTGCTTATGAGCAGATTTACAGGATCAAAAATTTCTCAACGAGACTCAGAAAACACGCTGATAACTCGCTGGAAACGCAAAATTTTGTGCATTTGAGGACGGATTCATGCGTATTATGTTGTATTGGATAGATTCATGTGACTTGCGATACTTTGAAACTGCTCAGAATATGGTAATTCTGTCTTATTTCAAACTTCATATAACTGCAGATAGCGCTCTGAAAACACGAGATACGATGTTTTTGTCGATAGATTCATACATATTATGAGGTCCTGAATAGGAATATGAACTTTTTGATTGTAAAAATCTGCGCGGAAAAGCGTGATTTCGACTTATTCCAAAGTTTGTAAAACTGCAAATAGCACTCTAAAAACACGAATTATGATGTATTTAGTGCTCGATTCTGCCATATAACGCATTTTTGAAGCAAAATCTTGCTTCTGAGAAGATTTACAGGATCAAATATCTCCCAACGAGACTCAGAAAAAACGCTGATAACTCGCTGGGAACGCAAAACTTTGTGCATTTGAGGACAGATTCACGCGTATTATGTTGTATTGGATAGATTTATGTGATTTGCGATACTTCAAAACTGCTTAGAATGTAGTAATTTTTACTTATTTCAAACTTCATATAACTGCAGATAGTGCTCTGAAAACACGAGATACGATGTTTCCGTTGATAGATCCATACATATCATGAGGTCCTGAATAGGAATATGAACTTTTTGATTGTGAAAATCTGCGCAGAAAAGAGTGATTGCGACTTATTCCAAAGTTTGTAGAACTGCAAATAGCACTCTAGAAACACGCAATATGATGTATTTGGTGCTAGATTCTGCCATATAACGCATTTTTGAATCAAAATTCCGCTTCTGAGCAGATTAACAGGATCAAAAATTCCTCAAAGAGACTATGAAGAAGCGCTGATAACTCGCTGAAGACGCAAAATTTTGTGCATTTGAAGACAGATTCATGCGTATTTTGTTGTATTGGATAGATTTATGTGATTTGCGATACTTTGAAACTGCTTAGAATGTGGTAATTTTGACTTATTCCAGTAGTAGAGCAAGGAGAGTACGGGATCATGGGGCGGTTTCTGAGGGGGGTATAGAGTTCAAGGGGTAAGACGGGAGGGGGAGTTCAAGGGGTGGGTTGGGAGGGTGGTGCGGACCGGCCGCTGCGGCAGCTTGCGAAGACGTTGACTGACGTTGGCTGAAGGCGTTGGCTGAAGGCGTTGGCTGAAGGCGTTGGCTGAAGACGTTGGTTAAATCTTGAGACATAGACGTTGACTGACGTTGGCTGAAGGCGTTGGCTGAAGACGTTGGTTGAATCTTGAGACATAGACTTGAAGACGTTTTTGTTAGTATTGATTTTTGAATTTTAATTTATGCACCCCAACCAGCATTGGTTATACTTATTAATTAACACGTGTGTCTGGACTCCAAGAGATGACTTATCATATTCATGCACCCTAATTAATTAAACCCTCAATTGCACTGGAATTAGCAAACCGTTTAACCCTCGATTTCTCCATATGTTATTGGATGTTAACCCGCATTGGTTTTGCTTATTTATTAACACGTGCTGTCTGGATTGCAAAAGATGACTCCCCCTAATTGCGAATCGTTTAGCACTCGATTTACCACCTCATGAAATTTATGTACCCTAATTTTTATACTCACGCACAAAAGTCTATCATTTACAAACAGTGACGAATTCTCACATCTGTATCAATTAACAAATAATCTATACGCATTTCGGAGGGAAGGAAATTAAGAAGATGAAATGAAACACAATATTATATATAAATAATTTTATTCACACATACATATCACACAATATAGTAATACATTTCAAGTTCTCTCAAAACTCTATCAATACAAAGCATAAATTCTTGGAATATCAATAATTGTTTTTGATTGGAAAGGCGATTCAGGATTGTTCATATATTTTTGCTTCCACACAGAACGCATATAATACACTACGTTGTCGTTGGATAACAATTCTCAATCAGTTTTTGTGAAATATGCTCTGTCGCGGGGGGCACAAATCCAGGACCTCTGGTTTTCATTACCTATCACCTGAGCTACGACAGAGCATATTGCGACTTACATCATAGTTAAATCAACTTTGGGGGACGATTGTAAAATTTCATCAACGTCCCTGCACATCACGCACAAACACAACACATTGTCTCAACTTGAGGTGTGATTTAAGGTTGTCAAATTTCACTTGAATAATTGTCAATCTCTGCGCACAGCACACAGCGACACACTACGTCGTCCATTATTAATAAATCCCAATTTGGAATACGATGTACTCTTGAAGGCTTCTCCTGTTGATCTTCTCCTTGTATATAATCTTCTTTTATTTCTTGAACAGTGCCATTGTTTTTAGTAGCCATGTTACTTAACAGTTCAATGCAACTAAACTAATGAAATAACTTTCTGATGCCTCTTTCATAATATTTTTATAATTCGCAACTATGAATTATACTGGTGCTAAACGTTGAAATATGATTTTATCATGGAATAGGAGGTAACTTTTAGTTTGCATATTCAATATGGTCCAGTACAAATGCATCGCAAGCTACACCAACCAGTCAATGGCAAATTGCTAACATCAGAAAGAATAAAAGGGTCTACACCGAACCGAGCCATATAAGAAGGGTAAAACCAAGAATATCTGGAAGAGACACACCAATACCGACAGAAAACCGTTTCCAACCTCTCAGCATAACAACTGAAAGCGAAAATCAAGAAGATGAAGCTACAAAAACTCCAAAACCACCACCGATATTTGTTCCAGATGTTACAGATATCAATCCGCTGAAAAAACTGATTGAAGAAACAATCGAGAACTACTACATGAAAACTACCGGAAACAATCAAGTGAAAATCCAATCCAAAAATATTGAAACTTACAGAAAACTTGTTGATATACTTAATAAAAACGAAGTAAAATATCATACCTACCAACTGAAGCAAGAACGTTCATACCGAGCCGTTATAAAAAACTTGCACCACACTACGGACATTAATGAACTTAAAACTGAGATCGAAGAAAAAGGACATAAAGTGAAAAACATACATAACATAAAGCACAGAATTGAGAAGCATCCATTACCGATCTTTTTTATCGAATTACAATCAAATACGAACAACAAAACAATATACGATGTACAATATCTCCAACATACCAAGGTCGTCATAGAACCTCCTAGGACAAAAAAAGACATTCCCCAATGCATAAGATGCCAGAGATACGGGCACACAAAAGCCTACTGCACAAGACAAGCGCGCTGCGTCAAATGTAGTGAAAACCACGAAACTAAGGATTGTAAAAGAGATGATAAAACACCTGTGAAATGTGTACTGTGCAACGGCAATCATCCAGCAAACTATAAAGGATGCTCAGTATATAAAGAAATATATCAAAGAAAATACCCACAACTTAGACAAAGACCGACCCTAGGGCAAACACTAACACAACATTCACAGAAAGTAGATCCAAACATCTCCTACGCACAAAAAGTCAGTACCCATTCCGCACCGGAACAATCATCTCAGAATAAAGCAACAAATCCATCAAGTCACAACAAACTAGAAGATATGATGGCTCAATTGATGGGAAGAATGGATACGATCCTAAATCTTCTCACAACGCTCATCTCTAAGCTTCCATAATGTATCGAAACCTAAAAATTGCATTATGGAACGCCAATGGCTTGGCCAATCATAGCCAAGAGTTAAAAGTTTTTCTTGCAGAACACAACATAGACGTAATGCTTGTCTCAGAGACCCATTTTACTGGAAAAACGTATTTTAAAATACCACAGTACACTATATACGACACCAAACATCCTGATGGCACCGCACATGGTGGCACAGCGATCATCATAAAGAACACCTTAAATTACTACGTGCTGCCTGAGTATACGATGGACCATCTCCAATCAACAACTATACTAATTGAGGAATGGTCGGGACCAATTACTCTTTCGGCTATATATTGTCCGCCAAGGCACAATATAAAAAAAGAAGATTTTGAACTATTCTTAAGCACTTTAGGCAACAAGTATATCCTAGGGGGGGATTATAATGCCAAACATACCTCCTGGGGCTCTCGACTGATCACGACGTGCGGCAGAGAATTACTGAAAACAATTCAAAACAATAATCTTACATACCATTCTACTGGACAGCCAACTTACTGGCCCACATATACAAATAAAACCCCAGACCTCTTGGACTTTTATATAATGAAGAATATCACACAAAACAACATACAAATTGAAACAAACTTAGATTTATCCTCAGACCACACACCAGTAATGCTAGAACTGAAATCCAATCCAATCAAAAAAATAAAAGCTCCTGTCTTGCATAATGATCACACAGATTGGGAATACTTTCGGCATCTCATAAATGAAGATATAAATTTGAAAACGCCTTTAAAACAGACTAAAGATATTGATGACGGAGTCGAACACCTAATTCAAAACATACAGCAAGCTGCTTGGAAAGCAACTCCTCTGACAACTGAACAAACCCAAGAAATACCTATTCCAAACACAATCAAAGAAGCTATACAGCAAAAGCGGCGTCTGCGTAGAACATGGCAACAAAGCCACAACCCAATTGATAAAAACAGACTAAACCGCGCAGAAAGAGAAATAAAAGCATGCTACGTGATTGGAAAAATAAGAACGTCGAACTATATTTGACCAATCTTACGAATACACAATCTACGGATTACTCGCTATGGAAAGCTACCAAGTACCTGAAACGGCCAATACAGAGAAAACAGGACAACACATGGGCAAGAAGTGATAAAGAAAAGTGCGAGAGTTTCGCCGAGCACTTGACACAAGTATTCAAACCCTTCCCAATGAACGAAAACACAGATGAAGAACGGGAAATTCTACGATTTCTAGAAACCCCCGACCAAATACCTCAATCTGCAAAAGAAGTGAACATTCACGATGTGGAAGAAATAATTAAAGGTGTGCACCTGAAAAAAGCACCAGGATATGACCTTATCACTGGGAGAATCCTTAAAGAACTACCGAAAACAGCCATAAAACTAATAACTAACATTTTTAATGCAGTTTTGAGACTCTGCCACTGTCCTTCTCAGTGGAAGGTGGCACAAGTCATCCTCGTACTAAAACCTGGGAAACCACCTTAAGAGCCAGCATCATATCGACCAATTAGCTTGCTCCCAATACTCTCAAAAGTATTCGAGAAGATATTACTCAAGAAACTAAAACCAATTCTAGAAAGTAAAAACTTAATTCCACAGTACCAATTTGGATCCAGGGTAAAACATGCCACGATCGAACAAATTCACAGAATAACCAGCAGAATTAAAAGTGACCTTGAAGCAAAACGGTACTGCTCAGCTGCATTTTTAGACATCACGCAAGCCTTCGATAAGGTGTGGCATGAAGGTCTCTTATATAAAATTAAAAAGAACCTACCCAGCACATATTATCAACTCCTTAAGTCCTATCTTAGTGGAAGATTCTTCCAAATTAAATTTCAAAACGAATACTCGGAATTAAGCCCCATTAATTCAGGTGTACCTCAGGGAAGCGTCTTAGGTCCAGTGCTCTATTTAATTTACACAGCTGATCTGCCTACGTCTCCACTCATCACGACCTCTACTTTTGCAGATGATACAGCCATATTGGCTTCACATGAAGATCCACAAGTAGCGTCACAATTACTTCAACAAAACCTATTTGATATAGAAAAATGGTTACAAAAATGGAAAATCAAAGTCAACACAACAAAATCAGCACAGATCACCTTCACAACCAGAAGAGAAACGTGTCCGATCGTATATCTCAACGATCTCCCACTACCGCAAGTTGACGAAGTCAGATATTTAGGACTGCACTTAGACAGAAGACTAACGTGGAAAAAACACATACAAACCAAAAGGAAACAACTAAATTCAAAAACCAAGCAAATGTACTGAATGATCGGCAGAAATTCAAAACTTTCCACCGACAATAAATTACTTTTGTACAAAACAATGCTAAAGCCAATTTGGACATATGGCATTCAGATATGGGCCACCGCAAGTAACTCTAACCTAGATATCATACAAAGATATGAATCTGAAACATTAAGAACAATACTGAATGCCCCATGGTATATGAAAAACTTAAGTATATATAAGGATCTTAACATGAAAACAGTAAGAGAAGAAGCGAAACACATCAGCGAGAAATATCTAAGTCGCCTGGCAAAACACCCAAACTACACTGCAGTAAATCTTCTCGATAATAGCATGGACAGCTACAGATTGAAACGCCATACTGCACTTGTCCTACCATACAGATTTTAATAAGAAAAAGAGAAAATTAAGTTAACTATGTTACTCATTAGTTTATAAACAGGAACGCGTGTCAATGGACACAAATTCCTTCATGATATAATTGCACTTATTACAAAATCTACTTATTGTTACCTGTAACAGATTGTGGATAAAATACCAAATAAATAAAAAAAAAAAGAATATTCAATATGTATACAAGTGGCAATAAAATCATCTGAGTGTTGCGAAAACAAACTAGAGATTAAGCAAGGGGTGAAATTGAAGTGGGGGAGTTATACAATAAAAGTTTACTTTTCATCATCATAATTCAGTTAACATTTGAAAATCATCGAGTGAACATCAATAACAGTAACAAAATGAAAAATGTCTCTTTTCAGAAAACTAAACACAGTTGCTTAAGTTAAAGAGCCTCTTCCTTTGGAAAATTTGAAAAAAGGAAAAAATATAAAATTTTGAACTGCCAGCGGACTACTACAACATTTGGAGATCGAATAATTCTGGAACTTGGGGACAACATCCTATTCCTGGGGGCAAGGTTTAATAAGCTGTCCGATGAAGATCTGCAAGACGTGAACAAACAGGCTGCAGAAGGTCAAATATACATCGTGTCCAAAGGAAAAAATGGGAAAACTGTGGATCTTGAATTCCAAAGTTCTTGAACAGTGAATTAAAATTGCTAATAACAGGCTGCTGCATGTTAACTATACATTGTGCCCAAAGGGAAAAATTGAAGCACTGTTATCTTGAATTTCAAAGTTCTTAAACAGTGAATTAAGAAGTGCTTTTAATGAACATTTGTTAAAACTTACACAATTAAAAACAGATATAGATACGTTTTGTGCTACAAGAAATTCACGCGAAAATTTCAAGCAATTAAGTATTGAAGATGAGTGTACATGTAAAATTTATTACATGATAACATGGGGAACTCGAAGACAACATCCTGGGGGCGAGGTTTGATAAGCTGTCCGATGAAGATCTGCAAAACGTGGACAAACAGACTGCAGAAGGTCAAATATACATCGTGTCCAAAGGAAAAAATTGAAGCACTGTGAATCTTGAATTTCAAAGTTCTTAAACATGAACAGTGGATTAAAAAGTGCTATTAATAAACATTTTTTAAGACTTAGACAAATAAAAACAGATATAGATACGTTTTGTGCTACAAGAAATTTATGTGAAAATTTTAAGCTATTAAATAATAAAGATAAGTGTACATGTACAATTCAACGATACTGTCAAAATTCATCACATGATAACATGGGCTTTTGCTTCAGAAATGCCAGAAAAGGTCCGTGGATTGAAAAGGTTATTGATAGAGAAAGATTCAAACGTGAAATTAATACTTATTATGCATGTATTCTCAATCCTATATTAGAAAATAAGATAGGTATACTGAAATGTAACAGTTGTTAAAGAATTATATGAGTATATGTATTTTGATCATAATACCATGATTTTATTGTCAATAAATGATTATTAATAATAATTTTTTTACTCAACCTTCACCTGCTTATCCAAACAAATATATGTGATTAGGTTTATTGAAATTAGAACAAAACTTTCCTTTTCATGAAATCATTTATTTATTAATATTAATACAATAGAATAATTAATTACAATACGTATTAAAAATTACATTGTATACAATTCTTCCTTAACGGAAGTAATCCACCTATTTGGTCTTTAGTATTAATTTCTGAATGTTCAGTACAGCAGCGGTATTTTCTAAATTCTTCATTTTCCCGCCATATCTTCGGAAACTAGTTCCATCAACTATCGATTTGCCGCTCTGCATAAACCATGATAAACTCCATAGGTAAACAGGCAATTTCTTCTTGTAACATAAAGTGTAAAATTCCACATTCATGAAATTTTTGAAAAGATGTCAGAGAATTAAACTTATTTTCATACCACTTTTTTAAGGCATGTACATTTAGTACAGCACAGTTTTTAGTATGTGACGTGCAAAGATAGGGTTTTGAAGATTTGCATATTTTTCTAAATTTTGGACAGTTAAAACTCCCAATATTTCTGATATTTATTTCATAAGGCTTTAATATATCATCTAGCTATCTAACTTCATCATTACCTTTTACATATATTGTTTCGACATTCATAAAAACAGATTTTATACTTTTTTCCAAATCACTATATACAATTGTACCGTAATTCCAATCTAAATTATGATATTCATTAGTTAGCCACGTGACATTTCTTCTACTTTTTGTATTCAATTTACTCAAAGGGAAGGGTGGTAGGAATATTTCTGTAAAATATTCACCACTTTCTAAATTCAAAGCTGCAAATTCTTTACAAATAAAATGAACTTTATTATCACGAAATATTTTGAAACCTTGTAAATCAACCATGAGGACAGACATGTTTTAACCAGTTGATGTTCAAGATATAATTGAGAAAAAATTTATTCTATATTATTTTTATGTATCCAATTATTATGGGCGGAGCTAGATCCCAACCATTTAACATACACTTTGTCACCCTTCCGTTTGATTACTTTCTCAACAGGATAAATATCAGGGTATTTTACTTTTTGCAGTTCATGTTCAAAAAATCCACCTTTAACAAGTTGCTCAATTTGATCCTTGAGAACATATGTTATTGGGTTCGTCATTTGTACTTGATGTATAATTAAAATTTCATTTGACCAATTAGGAGTGTAACCCTTCACAAAAGCCTTTCTGTGTTTACTTATACGTACAAAATCACCTACTTTTAATTTTGCTGTTCCAACAATCTTAATTTTGCTATAAACACTATTAAGAAGAGCCTTTTCATTCTTTTCACTCACATTAACAGGTTTCATTTTGATGGTCGTATGAATTGAATCATCATATTTCTCAGTCAATTTTGGTAATAAATACAACCATTTATATGTTCCTTGCAAGCTAAATTCTTCCCACATCAATGATTTCAAAGTCCTATTAACACGCTCAACCACAGATGCTTTTTTAGTACTAAAAGATGAATAGTGAATAATGCTATGATTTTTCATTGAATTTTAAAAATTTTGGTTATAAAACTCTTTTCCCTGGTCTGTCTGAAGATTACGAGGAATTTGGTTACTTTTGCTCAAAATACTTTCCATAGCTTTAGTAATTTCTACACCTGATTTAGTTTTGACAGGTTAAGTCCGAAGATATTTAGAGAATACGTTAATAACAACTAAAATATCTCGATATCCTTCATTCATTCTAGCATTAAGAATCATTTCTACTAAATCTGCTTGAAATAAATCATTCAATCTTTTTACTATTATTCGTCTCCTAGGAAAATTTATACGTGCAGCTTTATGTAGCTCTTCTACAACATCACGTTTAATTTTCGACATAGTATACTGGGGTTTCTAATAATAATTCAATATATAATAATGGTGTATCTCAACTCAATTTTCCACGTTTAATTTGTAATCTATCGCCTCGAGTAACTTTTTTATTAATTTAATCAAAATGGTAGATATTGTTGATGGAATAATTGAGAAGTTCTTTTGGATTATTTAGTCTAACATCAATTATTTTTCCACTGCAGGGTGAAATGTAAGTTGTTCTATCTGAACTATTTTTTATTTCATACTCTTGACTTGTAATTCTAAAATAAAATTTATTACAACAATATTCTTGAAATTTGTTTTTAATAGCTCTGATCGAATACTAACTTCAATTTTTTCTACTTCCTTCAGCAGACTAATTTTCAAATTATCAATGTGTTTCTTTATTTTGTAATGCTCAAAATGTCGTCTGAAGCGGTCGAGAGTCATAATTGAAATGAAACTATTCTATAACTTGTGCTTCTTTTAACTCATCGATAATTGATAATATTTTATCATCGTGACTAGTATGACCAGCATCCCGCGATGCAATTAGTAAGCGCAAACAATCAGTTAGCTCATGAACATCATTCCAATGAACATATTCGATTGATTTATTAGTAAAAGTTTCAAAATAACCTTTAGCATATTTTGTCGTAGTTCTCTTAGGCGCTGATAGAAATCTTCTTCGAGTTTCAAATGATGGAGCGCTGATTGTTCTATATTTATGTAATCTAGTCCCAGCAAACTGTTCACTGTCACTGTAATGTCGACGAGCAGCATTAGTTCCTTTCACAATATCATTATAATTTTTTCTATCGATTTCAGTCAAACCGACCGGATTCTTTTTGGATAAAAGTTCGTATAATCCAAGTATTCCAATGTATTTAATATTTTTAATAATTATATCTTTACCGTCAAGGTCGAATTCAGAATCGCCTATGAAGAATTTATCAGTACTAACATCATGTCGCACTCCGTATTTGAAATCGAATGAATCTGTATCATCGAGCACAAGTTCTTCAATATATTGTCGTGGTAGTTCATGATACTGATCTAAATATTCACGGAATGAAGGATGTTTTGTTAGATTTAAAATATCTTCTCTTGTTATTGATGGCAGATCTTGATCTGAACTCATAGATCTACTACGTTCTCTGAATACACCATCATCATTTTCAGTTTCAGCAACAACATCTGTTTTCAAGAAGTCTGGACCTGAATAACTCTCAGATGCATCAAGTTTTTCTTCTATCTCTTCTTTTGGCTCACTTTTTACTTCCTCTTTAGTTACTGGTAAATGAGTTGCAATTTCTTGTGAAGATTTGATAATTGGTTTGTATTGCGTTTGTAATTCTGCTTCTCTGTGCAAAGTACCAAGTTTAATATTTTTAAGTTTTTGTTTGATAATATTTAGGGTAGCTATTGAATTCTTCGTTAAACGTTCATTCATGTTTTCAAAATACAGAAAAATAAATTTATAAAAACAACCCTAATATCTGAGTAATTAAATTAGAACAATTCAATAGAAAATAAGATATAGATGTTGAAACAGACTGCCAGCACATGATCTATTAGCTGTTTTCAAGAAACAGACCTTGTTTAGTTAACTGTTTTCAAGAAACCGACCCTGCTCAATATCTGTTCTTAAGAAACAGACCCTGTTTAATAAGCTGTTTTTAAGAAACAGACCCTATTCAATTAGCTGTTTTCAAGAAACGGACTCTGTTTAATTAGCTGTTCTTAAGAAAGAGACCCTGTTTAATTAGCTGTTTTTAAGAAACAGACCCTATTTAATTAGCTGCTTTCAAGAAACAGACTCTGTGTAATCAGCTGTTTTCAAGAAACAGACCCTGTTTCATTAGCTGTTTTAAGAAACAGACCCTGTTTAAAATACAAGATCCTGAATGCTACTAGGTGTTTACTGCTAAAAGCGTAAGAAGCAACTAATGATTTTCATTAGGTTTATCCCTATTTATTATAAAATGATCAAACCCTCTACGGTAGCGACCTGTATTAATATCACTGTCTTTGTCGATAACTACGAAACCATACTTATCACGCCAACACAAAACACAGAGGTTCTTAAAAGTTTCATAAGATATGTCCGTATTAACATGATCTGTATATACATGTTTTAAATTCAAATCATCCTGTTTAAATAGAATTAAGAAAATTCTGGTATATGTTTGACATAGATAAAAACAATCTAAGTCTTCATGACGCCCCATACTGAAGTATTCTCGAATAATATCTTGCTTATCACATGCTACGTCATCAAAAATTACAACTGAATTATTTTTAGCATCAACGGATTTTCCTACTGTATTACTATCTGTGTACGCATAGTAACCTATACCTTCAATGGGATCTAATGAACTTTTCAAATACTGATATTTCGGTTGAAATTAAGATTTAGAATAAATGTAAACATTTTCAAAATGTAGTCCATTCTTATTTTCTAATAACGCTATCATAACATTTGTCTTTCCTGATCCCGATGGACCAGTACAAACACATTTTATTGTATTTGGTAACAGTGAATTATGCCGACGTACTCCATCTTGTCTTCGAAAATCGTAGTTTTTGACCATGAGTTTATTATTCTGTTCGACAACCTCCATTGCCGAGTATATAAAGCAGCACGATTGTGTCTTGGTCACAGTTCATCACCGACTGTTGACTGGTACAGACGTGTTTGTATTCAAATCATGATCAAAGTACCAAAGAATGAATTATCTTTTCATCACGCGATCAGTCGAGCGCGAAAGGCCATGAAATCAAATTCTGACTTGAATAAATCTGCAAAAGTAGCTTTACGCACAATTAAACGAATAAGAAGAAAAATTAATAATCCGAGAGTAATATCTGCTCCTAAAAAAAGGGGAATTTTACCGCTAATTCCTATATTCGCTGGACTTAGTGCTTTGGGGGCCCTCGGGAGTGAAGCCGCGAGTATCGCAAAGGCTGTAAACGACGCGCGTGCCGCCACTGAACAATTGAAGGAAGCTCAGCGACATAACAAAATGATGGAAACTATTGCAATAGGTAAAGGTCTGTATTTGAAGCCGTATAGGAAAGGTCTTGGTTTATATGTGTCAAAAAACTTCCAATAAAACTACCATCACGTGCACTAAGTAATTTTGATCTTATTGAATATGCGAAAATTTTAAAAATTGCTCACTTCCGAGGCGTTTTTATGAAAGATAAATTGCCTAAAAGAATAAATCGATATGAATCAGAAATTATTAATTTAGATAATAGTGACAAGCCGGGGTCACACTGGATAGCGTATAAAAAACGTGATAATATAGTAACATATTTTGACAGCTATGGTAATTTATCCCCACCAAAAGAATTAGTGTCTTATTTTGGTAAGCATTCTTCAATTAGCTATAATTACGATACATATCAATCATATAACAGCGTGAATTGTGGACACTTGTGTTTGTCTTTCTTATACGAGCGGACGTAATCATGTCGTTCACATTTACTCTGTTTGGTCAAGGCTCCATTCTTGAAAGACACTTTCATCCCCCGATTGAACTTGATGATAACTCTGAATATTTGCTTGGCCAAATAAGTTTTGAAGCATATAAATCAATTCCAAATATTGAAGAGAGTAATGATAAATTTTATTCACAAAATAATGTTATTACGGTCCCTGAAGGTTCTTACGAAATTGAAGACATGAAAAAATATTTATCAAAAAACTTGAGTGAAGATACTGAATTGGAGATGGAGGCTAACAATAATACGCTCAAGTGTGAAATAAAAAGTGATAAAGAAATTAATTTTGAACCGAGTGATTCTATTGGTAATCTTTTAGGGTTCAAACCGCGTAAACTAGGTGAAAATGAACTCTATGAATCTGTTCACAAAGAAATATCACAAATGTGACACTCTGTTATGCTTGGAACATTCTAATAAAATTAGAGTTCAAATATTATAAATAATATAAATGTTCCATGAAAACTACAAGTTTAAGAGTCGGACACAGTCCATCATCTTAGATAGAGGAGCAGCTGTATACACGTGTTTCGTCCTTATTAGGACTCATCAGTACAGTATAGCCAAAGCCCAAGGTAGTCAGGGTTTGGAGCTCCAAGCGTATAATCTCACAAGGAGGAATGGTAGGCAGAGGTAGAAACTATATGCAACGCCATCTATCCTGCATAGGTAGAATCCACGTACAACGTAAATAATTTCAACGTATGCATTCCACTAAATATGCTCTTGGGTTTCTGCGAAGATTTAAAAAAAATTATTCTAAATTTGCGACAAGAATTAGTTCTTATACGTAGCAGTTCGGATGTAAATGCCATTGAAGATACTTCGGGTAATATGCAAATGAAGTAAGATAAAGTGTATTGGAAGATCCCTCACATATCAGTGGCGGATGCAGAACGGTTAACTCTTATGGAGTATATGGAGAAAAGTGTCAACTTGGAAATAGCATTCCGAAGCTGGGAACTCCATGAATACCCTTCACTGCAGAATACACAGCGACATTCATAGCCAATCAAAACATCAACACAGCTGGAGACTCCACGTTTTGTCATCGTTGGATTTCAAACTGACCGCAAAAATAAACATAATAAAAATATGAGTCAATTTGATCATTGTAATTTGGCTAATATCAAATTATATTTGAACTCTGAGATATATCCATATGATAATCTGAATCTCAATTTTGATAATATTAATAATAATAATAATTTATTACGATAGCTTAGAGCTAATAGATTACAGCGTATGTACAGTTAATAATTGAGCAAATATAACAATAAATAAAATCACATAATTTCCTTTAACTTATTCTTAAAGATATTAACAGATTTACAATTCTTTATTTCTACTGGTGAATCATTAAAAATTTTGAAGCCTTTATAGTAAATTGAGAGCGATGTTTTAACTTTGTTTACATGAAATATCTGTGAGTTATTTTTTTGTCTAGTAAAATAACTATGTTTTTCATATACATGTTTGACATTTTTGGATAAGTACTCTGATAACTTATTCGAAACAATTTTATAAATAAATATTAGGACTTTAAATTCAATGAATTTTTCGATACTAAACCAGCCTAGAGTATTTAACATAGTGTTGATATTTGTGCGTCTCCCAGATTTTAATATAACACGCATAACTCTGTTCTGCAATTTTTGTAATTTATCTATATCAACGCTATTGCACATGAATAAAATAGTAATACAATACATAAAATGTGGTAGCACTATGGTATTGTAAACAATTTAAGCAGCCCATACAGACAGATCTTTAGAGACACGTGGCAAATAACCAATTTTTTTGGCAATTTTTTTACATGAATATTGCACATGTCTATCAAATTTCAGATACATATCAATAATTATACCCAGATATTCAATTTCTTCAACAACATCTAGCTCCATATTATCTAACTTAACTTTTTCTATGATATTTACATCGTTATTTCTGGTATACGGTGATTGTAAAAGCATAACTTTAGTTTTACTAGAATTTAATTTTAGTTTATTACAATTCATCCAATTTAGAATTGAAGATAAGTCGTGGTTGACTTTGTGGATTAAGTCATTTTTATTATCACCGTCCAGATATACAAGAGTATCATCTGCGAAGAGATGTATTTTACAATTATCTAGTGAATTGGGTAGATCATTTATATATATAATGAATAGGAGTGGTCCTAATACACTACCCTGCGGCACACCAAATTCCACTGACAACAGAGAAGACACGACACTCTTTATTTTGACACATTGTTTCCTATCCTTTAAATAATTTTGGAACCACTGCAATGCTGTTCCTTTTATACCATAGGAAGAAAGTTTTTGTATGAGTATATCGCGATCAAGTGTTTCAAAAGCTCTTTTTAAATCGAGAAATACTGAGCAGACAATTTTGTTATCATCCAGATATAGTTTCCATTCATTAAGCAACAGATTAAGCGCAGTTTCACAAGAGTGATTTTTACAGAAACCTGACGGGACTGATACTAAAATATCATTATCATCTAGATAATTCACAAGCTGTCTGTGAACAACTATTTCGAGCAACTTTTCGCATAATGGTAACATATTTACTGGCCTGAATTCTTCGAGTTTAGTTGTACCACTGATTTTCGGTATCGGAGCAATAACAGACGTTTTTAATTGATTAGGTATCACACCTGACTCTAACGACATATTAATATATTCTAGTATAGGATAACCGACAATGTGAAAAAACTCTTAAAGAAAACTCGCATCAATACCATCTGTACTAAATTTATTTTGCTGCTGGAAAATAATTTCTTTCAGCTCAAATATTGTTATTGTATTGAATTTGTCTAAATCATTATTATTATACAGGGATTAGGTAATCTAAAGCACTAATGTTAGTACATAATGGAATGGATGCTCTTATATCGATAATACTGTTTACAAAGTAGTTATTGAAAATATCGACTATTTGTACAGTGTTTTTATAGTTAATATTATTGAAGGTAATAATTTGAATTCCATCAGTAATTCTCACAGACGTCAAAGACTTCAAAGTTTTCCACATTAAGTTGGAATTATTTTTACATTGATCTATTTTCTTAAAATAAAATTCTTTCTTTTCTTTTCTAAAAATACTAATAACAGAATTTCGTGCACTTTTATATTCTATCCAATCATTTTCGTTCCTAGTAAACAGGAATCTTTTGTACAAAACATCTCTTTTATGTATTGCTGTTTTTATCGTATTATTGAACCATAATATTTTATTAGAAAACTTAATCTTCATTTCTGTACAGCTATTTATATTTTCAATAATATTGTTGTGTAAATTCTGATAATATTCTTGTAAATCAGAAATATTATACTTCCAGTTGCATGAAAGAAGACTATGTTCTAGAAGCGAATTATTCATAGACCTAATCACCTTACTTTTATTATAATTGACATCAATAACTTTAGGTAGGCATACACAAACAAAACTATGATCCGTTATTCTAGGTGTATGTCTGATTTCCCAATTAATGCTGAAATCATTGCATAGTATATAATCAATTAAGGTACTAGATGTGCTAGTAATTCTCGTAGGTTCATTTACAACTTGCTTAAAACCATAAAGTTCAATGATGTTTTTAAGCTTTTTAGTATAATAATATTCATTATTCAGCCAGTCTTTATTGAAATCACCAACTATTAAAATAGTTTCACCTGCTCCCTCATTACTTTCGAACCAGTCAGCTAAAAACGCTATAAAATCTGCACTGCTACTACTTGGTGATCTATACACAGATACTAATTTATGTAATTTATTATTATAACTGAACGACACTGATAACCACCACCAATTATTGACATTTTTAATTACTTCACCTTTTTTAAATTTTAGGTCTGATCTAATCAAAATTAAAACACCACCGGTATGTCTTGTTGTAGAGTTGCAACGCACTACGCAGTAATTTTGGATACAAAGTTCCGAATCATTCATATTATCAGTTATTCTTGCTTCTGTTAAACAAAGTACCAAAGGTTTTTCATTATAAAGGAAGCTCTCAACTTCATCCTTATGGGCCAGGTAGCTCTGAGCGTTCATACAAATTATCCATGAAGAGTCATATATATTCTGTCGTGGCTATGAATATTTTATTTGATTCTTATGCTTTTCAAAAATTCTCAAGAATGCAGCAGAATTTTTATCTAGTGCATTATTGTCCGTTTTTAAATTCAATTTCAATTTTTCATTCGCTTTCATACAATTTCCACATGATTCAAATTGTGATTTACACTCCGTATATTTGTGATTTTGTCCACATTTACTACATATTATATTATTTTTACAAACACCTAATTTGTGTCCAAAACCTAAACATTTGTAGCATCTAAGTATGTTCAGCTCCTCATAAACGGCACACCTATCCCAACCTATATTATTTTTCCTTCTTTCATAATCTGACCAAATGTTATAGCATCTACTTCAGTAATTATTGGAATCTTATTATTTTTTTGCCATCTATGCTTTATGTTGAATCTGGAATCCGAATTGACTGTTCCGTTTTGAGCAATTAAATTTTCAATGATCTCTACATCCGAAAGATTTTCTGTTAGACCAACAATTTTTATTTGAGGATTTTTTAAATCACTGATTTCAACCTCATATTTTTGTCCAAGTCTTTTAGTCACCTCATTTTCAAGTTTATTGAACTTTTTGATTGTGAAAATCTGCGCGAAAAGCGTAATTTCGACTTATTCCAAAGTTTGAAAAACGGCAAATAGCACTCTAAAAACACGAAATATGATGTATTTGGTGCTAGTTTCTGCCATATAACGCATTTTTGAAGCAAAATCTTGCTTCTGAGCAGATTTACAGTATCAAAAATTCCTCAACGAGACTCAGAAAGAACGCTGATAACACGCTGGAAACGCAAAATTTTGTGCATTTGAGGACGGATTCATGCGTATTATGTTGTAGCTAGATTCTGCCATATAACGTAGTTTTGAAGCAAAATTTTGCTTCTGAGCAGATTAACAGGATCAAGAATTTCTCAACGAGACTCAGAAATAACGCTGATAACTCGCTGGAAACGCAAAATTTTGTGCATTTAAGGACGGATTAATGCGTATTATGATGTATTGTATAGATTTATGTGATTTGCGATACTTTGAGAATGCTCAGATAGTGGTAATTCTGACTTATTTCAAACTTCATATAACTGCAGAGAGCGCTCTGAAAACACAAGATACGATGTTTTTGTCGAGATTCATTCATATTATGAGGTCTTGAACAGATATATGAACTTTTCGATTGCTGAAATCCGCGCGGGAAAGCGTGATTTCGACTTATTCCAAAGTTTGTAAAACTGCAAATAGCACTCTTAAAACACGAAATATGATGTGTTTGGTGCTAGATTCTGCCATATAACGCATTTTTGAAGCAAAATCTTGCTCCTGAGCAGATTTACAGGTTCATAAATTTCTCAGCGAAACTCAGAAAAAACGCTGATAACTTGCTGGAAACGCAAAATTTTGTGCACTCGAGGACGGGTTCATACGTATTTTGTTGTATCAGATAGATTTATGTGATTTGCGATACTTTGAATTTGCTCAGAATTTGGTACTTTGACTTATTTAAAACTTCATATAACTACAGATAGCGCTCTGAAAACACGAGATACGATGTTTTTGTCGATAGATTCATACATATTATAAGGTCCTGAATCGGAATATGAACTTTTTGATTGTGAAAATCTGCGCAGAAAAGCGTGATTTCGACTTATTCCAAAGTTTGTGGAACTGCAAATAGCACTCTAAAAACACGACGAAATATGATGTACTGGTGATAGATTCTGCCATATAACGCATTTTTGAAGCAAAATCTCACTTCTGAGCAGATTTACAGGATCAAAAATTTCTCAACGAGACTCAGAAAAAACGCTGATAACTCGCTGGAAACGAAAAATTTTGTGCATTTTTGGACAGATTCATGCGTATTATGATGTATTGTATAGATTCATGTGATTTGCGATACTTTGAAACTGCTCGGAATATGGTAATTTTGACTTATTTCAAACTCCATATTACTGCAGAAAGCGCTCTGAAAACACGATGTACAATGTTTTTGTCGATAGATTCATACATATTATGAGGTCCTGAATAGGAATATGAACTTTTTGATCGTGAAAATTTGCGCGGAAATGCGTGGTTTTGTTTCATTCCAAAGTTTGTAAAGCTGCAAATAGCGCTCTAAAAACACGAAATATGATGTATTTGGTGCAAGATTCTGCCATATAACGCATTGTTATAGCAAAATCTTGCTTCTGCAAATAGCACTCTTAAAATACTAAATATGATGTATTTGGTGCTAGATTCTGCCTTATAACGCATTTTTAAAGCAAAATCTTACCTCTGAGCAAATTTACAGAATCAAAAATTTCTCATCGAGACCTAGAAAAAACGCTGATAACTTGCTGGAAACGCAAAATTTTGTGTATTTGAGGACGGATTCATGCGTATTATGTTGTATAAGATAGATCTATGTGATTTGCGATACTTTGAAACTGCTCAGAATGTGGTAATTTTGACTCATTTCAAACTTCATATAACTGCAGAAGGCGCTCTGAAAACACGGGATACGATATTTTTGTCGAAAGATCCATACATATTAGGTGGTCCTGATTAGGAATATGAACTTTTTGATTGTGAAAATTTGCGCGGAAAAGCGTGATTTCGACTTATTCCAAAGTTTGTAAAACTGCAAATAGCACTCGAAAAACACGAAATATGATGTATTTGGTGCTAGATTTTGCCATATAACGCATTTTTGGAGCAAAATCTTGCTTCTGAGCAGATTTACAGGGTCAGAAATTTCTCAACAAGACTCAGAAAAAACGCTGATAACTCGCTAAGAACGCAAAATTTTGTGCATTCGAGGACAGATTCATGCGTATTTCGTTGTATTGGATAGATTTATGTGATTTGCGATACTTTGAAACTGCTCAGAATGTGGTAATTTTGACTTATTTCAAACTTCATGTAACTGCAGATAGCGCTCTTAAACACGAGATACGATGTTTTTGTCGATAGATTTATACATATTATGAGGTCCTGAATAGGAATATGAACTTTTTGATTGAGAAAATCTGTGCGGAAAAGCGTGATTCCGACTTATTCCAGAGTTTGTAAAACTGCAAATAGCCCTCTGAAAACACGGAATATGATGTATTTGGTGCTAGATTCCGCCATATAACGAATTTTAAGAGAAAAATCTTGCTTCTGAGCAGATTAACAGGATCAAAAATTTCTCAACGAGACTCAGAAAAAACGCTTATAACTCGCTGGAAACGCAAAATTTTGTGCATTTGAGGACGGATTCATGCGTATTATGTTGTAATGGATAGATTTATGAGATTTGCGGTACTTTGAAACTGCTCAGAATGTGGTAATTTTGACTTATTTTAAACTTCATATAACTGCAGATAGCGCTCTGCAAACGCGAGATACGATGTTTTTGTCGATAGAATCATACATATTATGAGGATCTGTATAAGAATATGAACTTTTTGATCGTGAAAATCTGCGCGGAAAAGCGTAATTTGGACTTATTCCAAAGTTTGTAAAACTGCAAATAGCACTCTAAAAACACGAAAAGTGATGTATTTGGTGCTAGATTCTGCCAGATAACGCATTTTTGAAGCAAAATCTTGCTTCTGAGCAGATTAACAGGATCAACAATTTCTCAACGAGACTCAGAGAAAACGCTGATAACTCGCTGGAAACGCAAAATTTTGTGCATTTGAGGATGGATTCATGCGTATTGCCTTATTCCAAACTCCATATAACTGCAGATAGCGCTCTGGAAACACGAGATACGATGTATTTGTCGATAGATTCATACATATTATGAAGTCCTGAATAGGTATTTGAACATATTGATTGTGGAAATCTGCTTGCTAGATTCTGCCATATAATGCATTTTTGAGGCAAAATCTTGCTTTCCAGCAGATTTACAGGATAAAAAATTTCTCAACGAGACTCCGAAAAAACGCTGATAACTCGCTGGAAACGCAAAATTTTGTGCATTTGGGGACGAATTCATGCGTATTATGTTGTATTGGATAGATTTATGTGATTTGCGATACTTTGAAACTGCTCAGAA
This sequence comes from Dromius quadrimaculatus, assembly GCA_963989225.1. Classification (NCBI taxonomy): domain Eukaryota; kingdom Metazoa; phylum Arthropoda; class Insecta; order Coleoptera; family Carabidae; genus Dromius; species Dromius quadrimaculatus. The sequence continues at coordinate 175,593 of CAXDIG010000341.1, read as the reverse complement.
TGTTGTAAATTTGACTTATTACAAACTTCATATAACTGCAGATAGCGCTCTGAAAACACGAGATACGATGTTTTTGTCGATAGATTCATACATTTTATGATATCCTGAATATGAATATGAACTTTTTGATTGTGAAAATCAGCGCTGAGAAGCGTGATTTCGACTTATTCCAGAGTTTGTAAAACTGCAAATAGCACTCTAAAAACACGAAATATGATGTATTTGGTGTTAGATTCTACCATATACGCATTTTTAAAGCAAAATCTTACTTCTGAGCAGATTTACATGATCAAACATTTCTCAACGAGACTCAGAAAAAACGCTGATAACTCGCTGGAAACGCAAAATTTTGTGCATTTGAGGAAGGATTCATGCGTATTATGTTGTATTGGATAGACTCATGTGATTTGCGATACTTTGAAACTGCTCAGAATGTGGTAATTTTGATTGATTTCAAACTTCATATAACTGCAGGAGGCGCTGTGAAAACACGATATACGATGTTTTTGTCGATAGATTCATACATATTATGAGGTCCTGAATTGAAATATGAACTTTTTGATTGTGAAAACCTGCGCGGAATAACGTGATTTCAACTTATTCCAAAGTTTGTATATCTGCAAATAGCACTCTAAGAATACAAAATGTTATGTGTTTGGTGCTAGATTCTGCTATTTAACGCATTTTTACAGCAAAATCATGCTCATGAGCAGATTTACCGAATCAAAAATTTCTCAACGAGACTCAGAAAGAAACCCTGATAACTCGCTGGAAACGCAAAATGTTGTGCATTTAAGGACGAATTCATGCGTATGATGTTGTATTCGATAGATTTATGTTATTTGCGATACTTAAAACTGCTCAGAATGTGGTAATTTTGACTTATTTCAAACTTCATATAACTGCAGATAGCGCTCTGAAAACACGAGTTACGATGTTTTTGACGTTGAATTCATACATATTATGAGGTCCTGAATAGGAATATGAACTTTTAGATTGTGAAATCTGCGCGGAAAAGCTTGATTTCGACTTATTCCAAAGTTTGTAAAACTGCAAGTAGCACTCTAAAAACACAAAAAATGATGGATCTAGTGCTAAATTCTGCCATACCTGAGGCAAAATCTTGCTGTTGGGCAGATTAACAGGATCAAAAATTTCTTAACGAAACTCAGATCGCCGGAAACGCCAAATTTTGTGCATTTGAGGATGAATTCCTGGGTATTGACTTATTTCAAACTTCATATAACTGCAGATAGCGCTCTGAAAACACGAGATACGATGTATTTGTCGATAGATTCATACATATTATGGAGTCCTGAATGAACATTTTGATTGTGAGAATCTGCTTGCTAGACTCTGATATATAACGCATTTTTGAAGCAAAATCTTGCTTCTGAGCAGATTCACAGGATCAAAAATTTCTCAACGAGACTCAGAGAAAACGCTGATAACTCGCTGGAAACGAAAAATTTTGTGCATTTGGGGACGGATTTATGCGTATTATGTTGTATTGGATAGATTCATGTGATTTGCGATACTTTGAAACTGCTCAGAATGTGATAATTTTGACTCATTTCAAACTTCATATAACTGCAGATAGCGCTCTCAAAACACGAGATACGATGTTTTTGTCGATAGATTCATACATATTATGAGGTCCTAAATAGGAATATTAACTTTTTGATTGTGAAAATCTGCGCGGTAAAGCGTGATTACGACTTATTCGTAAGTTTATAAAACTGCGAATAGCACTCTAAAAACACAAAATATGATGTGTTTGGTGCTAGACTCTGCCATATAACGCATTTTCAAAGCAAAATCTTGCATCTGAGCAGATTTACAGAATCAAAAATTTCTCAACGAGACTCAGAGAAAACGCTGATAACTAGCAGGAAACGCAAAATTATGTGCATTCGAGGACGGATTCATGCGTATTATTTGTATTGGATAGGTTTATGTGATTTGCGATACTTTGAAACTGCTCAGAATGTGGTAGTTTTGACTTAATTCAAACTTCATATAACTGCAGATAGTGCTCTGAAAACACGAGATACGATGTTTTTGTCGATAGATTCATACATATTATGAGGTCCTGAATGGGAATATGAACTTTATGATTGTGAAAATCTGTGCGGAAGAGCGTGATTTCGACTTATTCCAAAGTTTGTAAAACTGCGAATAGCACTCCAAAAACACAAAATATGATGTATTTGGTGATTGATTCTGCCATATAACGCATTTTTAAAGCAAAATCTTGCTTCTGAACAGATTAAAAGAATCAAAAATTTCTCAACGAGACTCATTGTGCATTTGAGGAGGGATTCATACGTATTATGTTGTATTGGATTGATTTATGTGATTTGCGTTACTTTGAAACTGCTCAAAAGTTTGTAATTTTGACTTATTTCAAACTCCAACTCACTGCAGATGGCGCTCTGAAAACACGAGATACGATGTTTTCGTCTCTAGATTTACACATATTATGAGGTCCTGAATAGGAATATGAACTTTTAGATTGTATAAACCTGCGCAGAAAAGCGTGATTCCGATTTATTTCAAAGTTTGTAAAACTGCAAAGAGCACTCAAAAAACACAAAATATGATGTATTTGGTGCTAGATTCTGCCACATAACGCATTTTTGAAGCAAAATCTTGCTTTTGACCTCTCAAAACAGGAGATACGATGTTTTTGTCGATAGATTCATACATATTATGAGGTCCTGAATAGGAATATGAACTTTTTGATCGTGAGAATATGCGCGGGAAAGCGTGATTCCGACTTATTCAAAAGTTTGTAAAACTGCAAATAGCACTCTAGAAACACGAAATATGATGTATCTGGTGTCAAATTCAACCATATGACGCACTTCTAAAGCAAAATCATGCTTCCGAGCAGATTCACAGAATCAAAAATTTCTCAACGAGACTCATTGTGCATTTGAGGAGGGATTTATGCGTATTATGTTGTATTGGATTGATTCATGTGATTTGCGTTACTCTGAAACTGCTCGGAAGTTTGTAATTTTGACTTATTTCAAACTCCAACTCACTGCAGATGGCGCTCTGAAAACACGAGATACGATGTTTTCGTCGATAGATTTATACATATCATGAGGTCCTGAATAGGAATATGAACTTTTAGATTGTATAAACCTGCGCAGAAAGGCGTGATTTCGATTTATTCCAAAGTTTGTGAAACTGCAAATAGCACTCTAAATACACAAAATATGATGTATATGGTGCTAGATTCTGCCATATAATGCATTCTTCAAGCAGAATCTTGCTTCCGATCTGATTTATAGGATAAAAAGTTTTTCAACGAGACTTAGGAAGAACGCTGATAACTCGCTGGAAACGCAGAATTTTTTGCATTTGAGGACGGGTTCATGCGTATTATGTTGTATTGGATAGATCTATGTTATTTGCGATACTTTGAAACTGCTCAGAATGTAGTAATTTTGACTTATTTCAAACTTCATATAACCGCAGATAGAGCTCTAAAAACAAGAGATACGATGTTTTTGTCGATAGATTCATACATATTATGAGGTCTTGAATTGAGATATGAGTTTTTGGATAGTAAAAACCTGCACGGAATAGCGTGATTTCGACTTATTCCAAAGTTTGTAAAACTGCGAATAGCACATTCAAAACACAAAATATGATGTATTTGGTGCTGGATTCTGGCATATAACGCATGTTTGAAGCAAAATCTTGCTTTTGAACGGATTTACAGAATCAAAAATTTCTCAACGAGAATCAGAAAAAACGCTGAAAGCTCGCTGGGAACGCAAAATTTTGTGCATTTGAGGACGGGTTCATGCGTATTATGTTGTATTGGATAGATTTATGTGATTTGCGATACTTTGAGACTGCTCAAAATGTGGTAATTTTGACTTATTTTAAACTTCATGTACCTGCAGATAGCGCTCTGAAAACACGGGATACGATTTTTTTGTCGATAGATTCATACATATTATGAGGTCCTGAATAGGAATATGAACTTTTTGATTGTGAACATCTGCGCGCAAAAGCGTGATTTCGTCTTATTCCAAAGTTTGTAGAACTGCAAATTGCACTCCAAAAACACAAAATATGATGTATTTGGTGCTGGATTCTGCCATATAACGCCTTTTTTAAGCAAAATCTTACTCCTGAGCAGATTTACAGGATCAAAAATCTCTCAACAAGACTCAGAAAAAACGCTGTTAAAACGCTGGAGACGCAAAATTTTGTGCATTTAAGGACGGATTCATGCGTATTATGTTGTATTGGATAGATTTATGTGATTTGCGATTCTTTGAAACTGCTCAGAATGTGGTAATTTTGACTTATTTCAAACTTCATATAACTGCAGATAGCGCTCCGAGAACACGAGATACGATGTTTTTGTCGATAGATTCATACATATTATGAGGTCCTGGATAGGAATATGAACTTTTTGATTCTGAAAATCTGCGCGGGGAAGCGTGATTCTGACTTATTCCAAAGTTTGTAGAACAGCAGATAGCAATCTGAAAACACGAAATATGATGTATTTGGTGCTAGATTCTGCCATATAACGCATTTTCAAAGCAAAATCTTGCTTCTGAGCAGATTTACAGAATCAAAAATTTCTCAACGAGACTCAGGGAAAACGCTTATCACTTGCTGAAAACGCAAAATTTTGTGCATTTGAAGACAAATTCATGCGTATCATGTTGTATTGGATAGAATTATGTGATTTGCGATACATTGAAACTGCTCAGAATGTGGTAATTTTGATTTATTCCAAACTTCATATAACTGCAGATAGCGCTCTGAAAGCACGAGTTACGATGTTTTTGTCGATAGATTTATACATATTATGAGGTCGTGAATGGAGATATTAACTTTTGGATTGTGAAAACCTGCGCGGGAAAGCGTGATTTCGACTTATTCCAAAGTTTGTAAAACTGCAAATAGCACTCTAAAAACACAAAATATGATGTATTTGGTGCTAGATTCTGCCATATAATGCATTTTTCAAGCAAAATCTTGCTTCAGAGCTGATTTGAGAATTAAAAATCTCTCAACGAGACTCAGAAAAAGCGCTGATAACGCGCTGAAAACGCAAAATTTCGTGCATTTGAGGACGTATCAATGCGTATTATGTTGTACTGGACAGATTTATGTGATTTGCGATACTTTGAAACTGCTCAGAATGTGGTAATTTTGACTTATTTCAAACTTCATATAACTGCAGATAGCGCTCTGAAAACACGAGATACGATGTTTTTGTCGATAGATTCATACATTTTATTAGGTCCTGAATAGGGATATGAACTCTCCGATTGTGAATATCTGCGCGGGAAAGCGTAATTTTGACTTAATCCAAAGTTTGTAAAACTGCAAGAAGCACTCTAAAAACACGAAAAATGATGTATTTGGTGCTAGATTCTGCCTTATAACGCATTTTTGAAGCAAAATAATGCTTCTGAGCAGATTTACAGGATCTAAAATTTCTCAACGAGAACAAAAAAACGCTGATGACTCGCTGGAAACGCAAAATTTTGTGCATTTGAGGACATCCATGCGTATTATGTTGTACTGGATAGATTTATGTAATTTGTGATACTTTGAGACTGCTCAGAATGTGGTAATTTTGACTTATTTCAAACTTCATATAACTGCAGATAGCGCTCTGAAAACACGAGATACGATGTTTTTGTCGCTGGATTCATACATATTATGAGGTCCTGAATAGGAATACGAACTTTTAGATTGTGAAAACCTGCGCGGAAAAGCGTGATTCCGACTTATTCCAAAGTTTGTAAAACTGCAAATAACACTCTAAAAACACGAAATATGATGTATTTGGTGCTAGATTCCGCCATATAATGCATTTTCCAAGCAAAATCTTGCTCCGGAGCTGATTTACAGAATTAAAAATTTCTCAACGAGACTCAGAAAAAACGCTGATAAAACGCTGGAAACGCAGAATTTTGTGCATTTGAGGACGGATTCATGCGTATTATGTTGTATTGGATAGATTTATGTGATTTGCGATACATTGGAACTGCTCAGAATGTGGTAATTTTGACTTATTTCAAACTTCATATAACTGCAGATAGCGCTCTGAGGACACGAGATACGATGTTTTTGTCGATAGATTCATACATATTATGAGGTCCTGAAAAGGAATATGAACTTTTTGATTGTGAAAATCTGCGCGGAAAAGCGTGATTTCGACTTATTCCAAAGTTCGTAAACAAGCAAATGCCTTCTGAAAACACGAAATATGATGTATTTGACGCGTAGATTCTGCCATATAACGCATTTTTAAAGCAAAATCTCACTTCTGAGCAGATTTACAGGATCAAAAATTTTTCAACAAGACTCAGAAAAAACGCTGATAACTCGCAGGAAACGCATAGTTTTGTGCATTTGAGGACGGATTCATGCGTATTATGTTATATTGGATAGATTTATGTGATTTGCGATACTTTGAATCTGCTCAGAATGTGGTAATTTTGACTTATTTCAAACTTCATATAACTGCAGATAGCGATCTAAAAACACGAGATACAATGTTTTTAACAATGGATTCATACATATTATGGGGTCCTGAAAAGGAATATGAGCTTTTTGATTGTGAAGATCTGCGCGGGAAAGCGTGATTTCGACCTATTCCAAAGTTTGTAAAACTGCAAATAGCACGCTAAAAACACGATATATGATGTATTTGGTGCTAGATTCTGCCATATAACGCATTTTTAAAGCAAAATCTTGCTTCTGAGCAGATTAACAGAATCAAAAATTTCTGAACGAGACTCAGAAAAAACGCTGAAAACTCGCTGGAAACGCAAAATTTCGAGCATTCGAGGACGGATTCGTGTGTATTATGTTATATTGGACAGATTTATGAGATTTGCGATACTCTGAAACTGCTCAGAATGTGGTAATTTTGACTTATTTCAAACTTCATATAACTGCAGTTAGCGCTCCGGAAACACAAGAAACGATGTTTTTGTTGATAGATTTATACATATTATGAGGTCCTGAATGGAGATATGAACTTTTGGATTGTGGAAATCTGCGCGGAAAAGCGTGATTTCGACTTATTCCAAAGTTTGTAAAACTGCAAATAGCACTCTAAGAACACGAAATATGATGTATTTGGTGCTAGATTCTGCCATGTAACGCATTTTCAAAGAAAAATCATGCTCCTGAGCAGATTTACAGGATCAGAAATTTTTCAACGAGTTTCAGAAAAGACGCTGATAACTCGCTGGAAACGCAAAATTTTGTGCATTTGAGGACGAATTCATGCGTATTATGTTGTATTTGATGGATTCTTGTGATTTGCGATACTTTGAAACTGATCAGAATGTGGTGATTTTGACATATTTCAAACTTCATATAACTGCAGATAGCGCTCTAAAAACACGGAATACGATGTTTTTGTTGATAGATCTATACATATTATGAGGTCCTGAATAAAAATATAAACTTTTTGATGGTGAAAATCTGTGCGGAAAAGCGTGATTTCGACTTATTCCAAAGTTTGTAAAACTGCAATAAGCACTCTAATAACACGAAATATGATGTATTTGGTGCAACGCTCTGCCATATAACGCATTTTTCAAGCAAAATCTTGCTACTGAGCAGATTTACAGAATCAAAAATTTCTCAACGAGACTCAGAAGGAACGCTGATAACTCGCTGGAAACTCAAAATTTTGTGCATTTGAGGACGGATTTATGCGTATTTTGTTGAATTGGATAGATTTATGTGATTTGCGATACTTTTAAACTGCTAAGAATGTGGTAATTCTGACTTATTTCAAACTTCATATAACTGCAGATAGCGATCTAAAAACACGAGATACGATGTTTTTGTCGATAGATTCATACAAATTATGAGGTCCTGAATAGGAGTATGAACTTTTTGATTGTGAGAATCAGCGCGGAAAAGCGTGATTTCGACTCATTCCAAAATTAGTAAAACTGCAAATAGCACTCTAAAAACATAAAATATGATGTATTTGGTGCTAGATTCGGCCATATAACGCATTTTTGAAGCGGAATCTTGCTTCTGAGCAGATTAACAGGATCAAAAATGTCTCAACGAGACACAAAAAACGCTGGTGACTTGCTGGAAACGCGAGATCTTCTGCATTCGAGGACGGATTCATGTGTATTATGTTGTATTAGATAAATTTATGTGATTTGCGATACTTTGAAACTGCTAAGAATGTGGTAATTTTGACTTATTCCAAACTTCATATAACTGCAGATAGCGCTCTGAGAACACGAGATACGATGTTTCTGTTGATAGATTCATACATATTATGAAGTCCTAAATAGAGATATTAACTTTTTGATTGTGAAAGTCTGCGCGGAAAAGCGTGATCTCGACTTATCCCAAAGTTTGTAAAACTGCAAATAGCACTCCAAAAACACAAAATATGATGTACTTGGTGCTAGATTCTGCCATATTACGCATTTTTGAAGCAAAATCATGCTTCTTAACAGATTTACAGGATCAAAAATTTTTCAACGAGACAGAAAAAACGCTGATGACTCGCTTGAAACGCAAAATTTTGTGCATTCGAGGACGGATTCATGCGTATTATGTTGTACTGGATAGATTTATGTGATTTGCGATACTTTGAAACTGCTCAGAATGTAGTTATTTTGACTTATTCCAAACTTCATATAACTGCAGATAGCGCTCTAAAAACACGAGATACGATGTTTTTGTCCATAGATTTATTCATATTATGAGGGCCCGAATAGAGATATGTACTTTCGGATTGTGAAAATATGCACGGAAAAGCGTGATTTTGACTCATTCCAAAGTTTGTATAACTGCGAATAGCACTCTAAAAACACGAAATATGATGTATTTGGTGCTAGACTCTGCCATATAATGCATTTATAAAGCAAAATCTTGCTTCTAAGCAGATTTACAAAATCGATAATTTCTCAACGAGACTCATTGTGCATTTGAGGATACATTTATGCTTATTATGTTGTATTGGATAGATTTATGTAATTTGCGATACTTTGAAACTGCTTAGAATGTGGTAATTTTGACTTATTTCAAACTTCATATAACTGCAGATAGCGCTATGAAAACACGGAATACGATGTTTTTGTCGATAGATTCATACATATTATGAGGTCCTGAATAGGTATATGAACTTTTTGATTGTGAAGATCTGCGCGGTAGGGCGTGATTCCGATTTATCCCAAAGTTTGTAAAATTGCAAATAGCACTCTAAAAACACAAAATATGATGTATTTGGTGCTAGATTCTGCCATATAACGCATTTTTGGAGCAAAATCTTGCTTCTGAGCAGATTTACAGGATCAAAAATTTCTCAACGAGACAGAAAAAACGCTGATGACTCGCTGGAAACGCAGAATTTTTTTCATTTGAGGACGGATCCATGTGTATTATGTTGTATTAAATAGATTTATGTGTTTCGCGCTACATTGAAACTGCTCAGAATGTGGTAAATTTGACTTATTTCAAACTTCATATAACTGCAGAGAGTGCTCTGAAAACACGAGATACGATGTTTTCGTCGATAGATTCATACATATTATAAGGTCCTGAATAGGAATATGAACTTTATAATTGTGAAAATCTGCGTCGGAAAGCGTGATTTCGACTCATTCCAAAGTTTGTAAAACTGCGAATAGCACTCAAAAAACACAAAATATGAAGTATTTGGTGCTAGATTCTGCCATATAACGCATTTATAAAGCAAAATCTTGCTTCTAAGCAGTTTAACAGAATCGAAAATTTCTCAACGAGACTCATTGTGCATTTGAGGACGGATTAATGCTTATTATGTTGTATTGGATAATTTTATGTAATCGGCGATACTTTGAAACTGCTTAGAATGTAGTAATTTTGACTTATTTTTAACTTCATATAACGCAGATAGCGCTCTGAAAACACAAGATACGATATTTTTGTCGCTAGATTCATACATATAATGAGGTCCTGAATAGGAATATGAACTTTTTGAATGTGCAAAATATACGCGGAAGAGCGTGATTTCGAATTATCCCAAAGTTTGTAAAACTGCAAATAGCACTCTAAAACACGAAATATGATGTATTTGGTGCTGAATTCTGCCATATAATTCATTTTTCAAGCAAAATCTTACTTCGGAGCTGATTCACAGAATTAAAAATTTCTCAACGAGACTCAGAAAAAACGCTGAAACTCGCTGGAAACGCAAAATTTAGTGCATTCGAGGACAGATCCATGCGTATTATGTTGTACTGGATAGATTTATGTGATTTGCGATACTTTGAAACTGCTCAGAATGTGGTGATTCTGCCTTATTTCAAACTTCATATAACTGCAGATAGCGCTCTGAAAACACGAGATACGATGTTTTTTTGATAGATTCATACATATTATAAGGTCCTGAACAGAGATATGAACTTTTTGATCGTGAAAATCTGCGCGGAAAAGCGTGATTTCGACTTATTCAAAAGTTTGTAAAACTGCGAATAGCACTCTAAAAACACGAAATATGATGTACTTGGTGCTAGTTTCTGCCATATAACGCATTTTTGATGCAAAATCTTGCAACTGAGCAAATTAACAGAATCAGAAATTTCTCAACGAGACTCCGAGAAAACGCTGATAACTCACTAGAAACGCAAAATTTTGTGCATTTGAGGACGGATCCATGCGTATTATGTTATATTGGATAGATTTATGTGATCTGCGATACTTTGAAACTGCTCAGAATGTAGTAATTTTGACTTATTTCAAACTTCATATAACGGCAGATAGTGCTCTAAAAACACGAGATACGATGTTTCTGTCGATAGATACATACATACTATGAGGTCCTGAATAGGAATATAAACTTTTTGATTGTGAAATGTGCGCGGAAAAGCGTGATTTCGACTTATTCCAAAGTTTGTAAAACTGCAAATAGCACTCTAAAAACACGAAATATGTTGTGTTTGGTAATAGAGTCTGCAGTATAACGCATTTTTTAAGCAAAATCTTGCTTCCTAGCAGATTTACAGAATCAAAAATTTCTCAACGAGACTGAGAAAAAACGCTGATAACAAGCCGGGAACGCAAAATTCTGTGCATTCGAGGACGGATTCATGCGTATTATGTTGTATTGGATAGATTTATGTGATTTGCGTTACTTTGAAACTGCTCAGAATGTGTTAATTTTGAATTATTTCAAACTTCATATGACTGCAGAAAGCGCTCTAAAAACACTAGATACGATGTTTTTGTCGATAGATTCATACATATCATGAGGTCCTAAATAGAGATATGAACTTTTGGATTATGAGAATCTGCGCGGAAAAGCGTGATTTCGACTCATTTCAAAGTTTGTAAAACTGCGAATAGCACTCTAAAAACACGAAATATGATGTATTTGGTGCTAGATTCTGCCATATAACGCATTTTTAAATCAAAATCTTGCTTCTGAACAGATTTACAGAATCAAAACTTTCTCAACGAGACTAAGGAAAAACGATAATAACTCGCTGGAAACGCAAAGATTTGTGCATTCGAGGACGGATTCTAACGTATTATGTTGTATTGGATAGATTTATGTGATTTGCGATACTTTGAAACTGCTCAGAATGTGGTTATTTTGACTTCTTTCAAACTTCATATAACTACAGATAGCGCTCTGAAAAAACGAGGAACGATGTTTTTGTCGATAGATTCATACATATTTTGAGGTCCTGGATAGGAATATGATGTTTTTGATTGTGAAAATCTGCGCGAAAAAGCGTGATTTCGACTTATTCCAAAGTTTGTAAAACTGAAAATAGCACTCTAAAAGCACGAAATATGATGTATTTAGTGCTAGATTCCGCGATATAACGCATTTTTGAAGCAAAATCTTGCTTCTGAGCAGATTTACAGGATCAAAAATTTCTCAACGGAACTCAGAAAAAACGCTGATAACTGGCTGGGAACGCAAAAATTTGTGCATTTGAGTACGGATTGATGCGTATTATGTTGTATTGGATAGATTTATGTGATTTGCGATACTTTGAAACTGCTCAGATTGTGGTAATTTTGACTTATTTCTTACTTCATATAACTGCAGATAGCGCTCTGAAAACACGAGATACGATGTTTTTGTCGATAGATTTATACATATTGAGATGTACTGAATAGGAATATGAACTATTTGATTGGAAAGAGCTACGCGGAAAAGCGTGATTTCGACTTATTCCCAAGTTTGTAAAACTGCAAATAGCACTCTGGAAACACGAAATATGATGTATTTGGTGCAAGATTCTGCCATATAACGCATATTTGAAGCAGAATCTTGCTTCTGAGCAGATTCTCAGGATCAAAAATTCCTCAACGAGATTTATGTGATTTGCGATACTTTGGAACTGCTCAGAATGTGGTAATTTTGACTTATTTCAAACTTCATATAACTGCAGATAGCGCTCTGAAAACACGAGATACGATGTTTTTGTCGATAGATCTATACATATTATAAAGTCCTGAATAGGAATATGAACTTTTTGATTGTGAAAATCCGCGCGGAAAAGCATGATTTGGACCTATTCCAAAGTTTGTAGAACTGCAAATAGCACTCTAAAAACACGAAATATGATGTATTTGGTGCAAGATTCTGCCATATAACGCATTCTTGAAGCAAAATCTTGCTTCTAAGCAGATTTACAGGATCAAAAATTTCTCAACGAGACTCAAAAAAAACGCTGATAACTCGCTGGAAACGCAAAATTTTGTGCATTTGAGGATGGATTCTTACGTATTATGTTGAACTGGATAGATTTATGTTATTCGCGATACTTTGAAACTGCTCAGAATGTGGAAATTTTGACTTATTTCAAACTTCATATAACTGCGATAGCGCTCTGAAAACACGAGAAACGATGTTTTTGTCGATGGAATCATACATATTATGAGGTCCTGAATACTAATATGAACTTCTTGATTGTAAAAATCTGCGCGGAAAAGCGTGACTTCGACTTATTCCAAAGTTTGTGAAACTGCAAATAGCACTCTGAAAACACGAAATATTAGGTATTTGGTGCTAGATTCTGCCATATAACGCATTTTTGAAGCAAAATCTTGCTCCTGAGCAGATTTACAGGATCAAAAATTCCCCAACGAGACTCAGAAAAAACGCTGACAATTCGCTGGAAACGCAAAATTTTGTGTATTTGAGAACGGATTCATGCGTATCATGTTGTATTGGATAGATTTATGTGGTTTGCGATACTTTAAACTGCTCAGAATGTGGTAATTTTGACATATTCCAAACTTCATATAACTGCAGATAGCGCTCTGAAAACACGAGATACGATGTATTTGTCGATAGATCTATACATATTATAAAGTCCTGAATAGGAATATGAGCTTTTTGATTTTGAAAATCTGCGCGGAAAAGCGTGATTTCGACTTATTCCAAAGTTTTTAAAACTGCGAATAGCACTCTAAAAACACGAAAAATGATGTATTTGGTGCTAGATTCTGCCATATAGAGCATTTTTGAAGCAAAACCTGCATCTGAGCAGATTTACAGGTTCAAAAATTTCTCAACGAGACTCAGAAAAAACGCTGATAACTTGCTGGAAACGCAAAATATTGTGCATTTGAGGACGCATTTATGCGTATCATGTTGTATTGGATAGATTTATGTGATTTGCGATACTTTGGAACTGCTCAGAATGTGGTAATTTTGACTTATTTCAAACTTCATATAACTGCAGATAGCGCTCTGAAAACACGAGATACGATGTTTTTGTCGATAGATTCATACATATTATGAGGTCCTGAATAGGAATATGAACTCTATGATTGTGAAAATCTGCGCGGAAAAGCGTGATTTCGACTTATTCCAAAGTTTGTAAAACTGCAAATAGCACTTTAAAAACACAAAATATGATGTATTTGGTGCTAGATTCTGCCATATAACGCATTCTTGAAGCAAAATCTTCCTCCTGAGCAGATTTACGGGATCAAAAATCTCTCAACGAGACTCGGAAAAAACGCTGATAACTTGCTGGAAACGCGAAATTTTGTGCATTTGAGGACGGATTCATGCGTATTATGTTGTATTGGATAGATTTATGTTATTTGCGATACTTTGAAACTGCTCAGAATGTGGTAATTTTGACTTATTTCAAACTTCATATAACTGCGATAGCGCTCTGAAAACACGAGAAACGATGTTTTTGTCGATAAAATCATACATATTATGAGGTCCTGAATACTAATATGAACTTCTTGATTGTAAAAATCTGCGCGGAAAAGCGTGACTTCGACTTATTCCAAAGTTTGTAAAACTGCAAATAGCACTCTGAAAACACGAAATATTAGGTATTTGGTGCTAGATTCTGCCATATAACGCATTTTTGAAGCAAAATCTTGCTCCTGAGCAGATTTACAGGATCAAAAATTCCCCAACGAGACTCAGAAGAAACGCTGATAACTTGCTGGAAACGCAAAATTTTGTGCATTTGAGGACGGATTCATACGTATTATGTTGTATTGGATAGATTCGTGTGATTTGCGATACTTTGAAACTGCTCAGAATGTGGTAATTTTGACTTATTTCAAACTTCATATAACTGCAGATAGCGCTTTGAAAACACGGAATACGATGTTTTTGTCGATAGATTCATACATATTATGAGGTCCTGAATAGGAGAATGACCTTTTTGATTGTGAAAATCTGCGTGGAAAAGCGTGATTTCGACTTATTCCAAAGTTTGTAAAACTGCAAATAGCACTCTAAAAACTCGAAATATGATGTATTTGGTGCTAGATTCTGCCATATAACGAATTTTTGAAGCAAAATCTTGCTCCTGAAAAGGTTTACAGGATCAAAAATTTCTCAACCAGACTCAGAAAAAACGCTGATAATTCGCTGGAAACGCAAAATTTTGTGTATTTGAGAACGGATTCATGCGTATCATGTTGTATTGGATAGATTTATGTGATTTGCGATACTTTGAAACTGCTCAGAATGTGGTAATTTTGACTTATTTCAAACTTCATATAACTGCAGATAGCGCTCTGAAAACACGAGATACGATGTTTTTGTCGATAGATCTATACATATTATAAAGTCCTGAATAGGAATATGAGCTTTTTGATTTTGAAAATCTGCGCGGAAAAGCGTGATTTCGACTTATTCCAAAGTTTTTAAAACTGCGAATAGCACTCTAAAAACACGAAATATGATGTATTTGGTGCTAGATTCTGCCATATAGAGCATTTTTGAAGCAAAACCTGCATCTGAGCAGATTTACAGGTTCAAAAATTTCTCAACGAGACTCAGAAAAAACGCTGATAACTTGCTGGAAACGCAAAATATTGTGCATTTGAGGACGCATTTATGCGTATCATATTGTATTGGAAAGATTTATGTGATTTGCGATACTTTGAAACTGCTCAGAATGTGGTAATTTTGACTCATTTCAAACTTCATATAACTGCAGATAGCGCTCTGAAAACACAAGATACGATGTTTTTGTCGATAGATTCATACATATTATGAGGTCCTGAATAGGAATATGAACTCTTTGATTGTGAAAATCTGCGCGGAAAAGCGTGATTTCGACTTATTCCAAAGTTTGTAAAACTGCAAATAGCACTTTAAAAACACAAAATATGATGTATTTGGTGCTAGATTCTGCCATATAACGCATTCTTGAAGCAAAATCTTCCTCCTGAGCAGATTTACGGGATCAAAAATCTCTCA
Organism: Dromius quadrimaculatus; assembly: GCA_963989225.1. Lineage (NCBI taxonomy): Eukaryota > Metazoa > Arthropoda > Insecta > Coleoptera > Carabidae > Dromius > Dromius quadrimaculatus. Next base: position 159,869 of record CAXDIG010000341.1, on the reverse strand, counting down.
ACGAGACTCGGAAAAAACGCTGATAACTTGCTGGAAACGCGAAATTTTGTGCATTTGAGGACGGATTTATGCGTATTATGTTGTATTGGATAGATTTATGTGATTTGCGATACTTTGGAACAGCTCAGAATGTGGTGATTTTGACTTATTTCAAACTTCATATAACTGCAGATAGCGCTCTGAAAACACGAGATACGATGTTTTTGTCGATAGACTCATACATATTATGAGGTCCTGGATAGGAATATGAACTTTCTGATTGTGAAAATCTGCGCGGAAAAGCGTGCTTTCGACTCATTCCAAAGTTTGTAGAACTGCAAATAGCACTCTGAAAACACAAAAAATGATGTATTTGGTGCAAGAATCTGCCGTATAACGCATTTTTAAAGCAAAATCTTACTTCTGAGCAGATTTACAGGATCAAAAATTTCTCAACGAGACTCAGAAAAAACGCTGATAACTCGCTGGAAACGCAAAATTTCGTGCATTCAAGGATGGATCCATGCGTATTATGTTGTATTGGATAGATTTATTTGATTTGCGATACTTTGAAACTGCTCAGAATGTGGTAATTTCGACTTTTTTCAAACTTCATATAACTGCAGATAGCGCTCCGAAAACACAAGATAAGATATTCTTGTCGATAGATTCATACATATTATGAGGTCCTGAATAGAAATATGAACTTTTTGATTGTGAAAATCTGCGCGGAAAAGCGTGATCCTGACTTATTCCAAAGTTTGTTCAACTGAAAATAGCACTCTGAAAACACTAAATATGATGTATTAGGTGCTAGATTCTGCCATATAACGCATTTTTGAAGCAAAATCTTGCTTCTGAGCAGATTCACTGGATCAAAAATTTCTCAACGAGACTCAGAAAAAACGCTGATAACTCGATGGAAACGCAAGATTTTGTGCATTAGAGGACTGATTCATGCGTATTATGTTGTATTGGATAGATTTATGTGCTTTGCGATACTTTGAAACTGCTCAGAATGTGGTGATTTTGACTTATTTCAAACTTCATATAACTGCATATAGCGCGCTGAAAACGCGAGATACGATGTTTTTGTCGATAGATTCATACATATTATGAGGTCCTGAATAGGAATATATACTTTTTGATTGTGAAAATCTGCGCGGAAAAGCGTGATCTCGACTTATTCTAAAGTTTGTAAAACTGCAAATAGCACTCTGAAAACTCTACATATGATATATTTGGTGCTAGATTCTGCCATATAACGCATTTTTGAAGCAAAATCTTGTATCTGAGCAGATTTACAGGATCAAAAATTTCTCAATGAGACTCAGAAAAAACGCTGATAACTCGCTGGAAACGCGAAATTTTGTGCGTTTGAGGACAGATTCATGCGTATTATGTTGTTTTGGTTAGATTTATATGATTTGCGATACTTTCAAACTGCTCAGAATGTGGTAATTTTGACATATTTCAAACTTCATATAACTGCAGATAGCGCTCCGGAGACACGAGATACGATGTTTTTGTCGATAGATTCATACATATTATGAGGTCCTGAATAAGAATATGGACTTTTTGATTGTGAAAATCTGCGCGGAAAAGCGAGATTTTGACTTATTCCAAAGTTCGTAAAACTGCAAATAGCACTCTAAAAACACGAAATATGATGTTTTTGGTGCTAGATTCTGCCATATAACGCATTTTTGAAGCCAAATCTTGCTTCTGAGCAGATTTACAGGATCAAAAATTTCTCAACAAGACTCAGGAAGAACGCTGATAACTCGCTGGAAACGCAAAATTTTCTGCATTTGAGGACGGATTCATGCGTATTATGTTGTATTGGTTAGATTTATGTGATTTGCGATACTTTGAAACTGCTCAGAATGTAGTAATTTTGACTTATTCCAAACTTCACATAACTGCAGATAGAGCTCTGAAAACACGAGATACGATGTTTTTGTCGATAGAATTATACATATAATGAGGTCCTGAATAGGAATATGAACTTTTTGATTGTGAAAATCAGCGCGGAAGAGCGTGATCTCGACTTTTTCCAAAGTTTGTAAAACTGCAAATTGCACTCTAAAAACACAAAATATGATGTATTTGGTGCTAGATTCTGCCATATAACGCATTTTTGAAGCAAAATCTTGCTTCTGAGCAGATTTACAGGATCAAAAATCTCTCAACGAGACTCAGAATAAACGCTGATAACTCGCTGGGAACGCAGAATTTTGTGCATTTGAAAACGGATTCATGCGTATTATGTTGTATTGGATATATTTATGTGATTTGCGATACTTTGAAACTGCTCAGAATGTGGTAATTTTGATTTATTCCAAACTTCATATAACTGCAGATAGCGCTCTGAAAACACGAGATACGAAGTTTTTGTCGATAAATTCATACATATAATGAGGTCTTGAATAGGAATATAAACTTTTTGATTGTGAAAATTTGCGCGGAAAAGCGTGATTTCGACTTATTCCAAAGTTTGTAAAACTGCAAATAGCACTCTGAAAACACAAAATATGATGTATTTGGTGCTAGATTCTGCCATATAACGAATTTTTGAAGCAAAATCTTGCTTCTGAGCAGATTTAAGGATCAAAAATTTCTCAACGAGACTTCGAAAAAACGCTGATTACTCGCTGCAAACGCAGAATTTTGTGCATTTGGGGACGGATTTATACGTATTATGTTGTATTGGATAGATTTATGTGATTTGCGATACTTAAAAACTGCTCAGAAGGTGGTAATTTCAACTTATTTCAAACTTCATATAACTGCAGATAGCGCTCTGAAAACACGAGATACGATGTTCTTGTCGATAGATTCATACATATTATGAGGTCCTGAATAGGAATATGAACTCTTTGATTGTGAATATCTGCGCGGAAGAGCGTGATTTGGACTTATTCCAAAGTTTGTAAAACTGCTAATAGCACTCTAAAAACACAAAATATGATGTATTTGGTGCTAGATTCTGTCATATAACACATTTTCGAAGCAAAATCTTGCTTCTGAGCGGATTTACAGGATCAAAAATTTCTCAACGAGACTTCGAAAAAACGCTGATAACTCGCTGGAAACGCAAAATTTTGTGCATTTGAGGACGGATTCATGCGTATCATGTTGTATTGGATAGATTTATTTGATTTGCGATACTTTGAAACTGCTCAGAATGTGGTAATTTTGACTTATTCCAAACTTCATATAACTGCAGATAGCGCTCTGAAAACACGAGATACGATGTTTTTGTCGATAGATTCATACATATTATGAGGTCCTGAATAGGAATATCAACTTTTTGATTGTGAAAATCTGCGCGGAAATGCGTGATTTCGACTCATTCTAAAGTTTGTAAAACTGCAAATTACATTCTTAAAACACAAAATAGAATGTATTTGGTGCTAGATTCTGCCATATAACACATTTTTGTAGCAAAATCTTGCTTCTGAGCGGATTAACAGAATCAAAAATTTCTCAACGAGACTTCAAAAAAACGCTGATAACTCGCTGGAAACGCAAAATTTTGTGCATTTGAGGACGGATTCATGCGTATCATGTTGTATTGGATAGATTCATTTGATTTGCGATGATTTGGAACTGCTCAGAATGTGGTAGTTTTGACTTATTTCAAACTTCATATAACTGCAGATAGCGCTCTGAAAACACGAGTTACGATGTTTTTGTTGATAGATTCATACATATTATGAGGTCCTGAATAGGAATATGAACTTTTTATTGTGAAAATCTGCACGGGAGAGCGTGATTTTGTTGTAATGTCTTGAGGCCGAGCGGATGGACAGGTTGGACACAACAACAGGTGGATTCTTTCAGAGACTTAGTAAAACTCAGAATTGTAGTAACCCGAATCTATTTACAACTTAACTTAGTACAAATATTAACAAAAGGTGAGTCGAGTACTTTTACGAGAGTACTTAGTAAAAAGATGGTTAGGTAACGACTACCGAATAACGACTGACTTCTAGTCTCATTCGAAGAGCCGGGCTGCAGTTAGAACTGCTGACTAAACAAATTTAAGAACAAAGAAAAGTGACCTCTGGCTCTTAGAACGTTCTAGAAGGAATTTATAATCTAAGCAAAATAAGCATTGTAAGAATAACAGGACGTGATATATCATTTTAAGAAGAACTAGCTCCAGACATGAGCGAAGTGAAATTAGATATCTTGTCATTCGTACGTGACTAAATATAAAGAATAGAAACAATAATTGATAATGATAATAATTAATAACTAATAATGCGACTTTACAACACCTTCCCTCTAAGAAGGAAATTGGTAGCGTGGCTGTCTACCAATTGAAGTTCTGATAGCAGGATTTGGACTAATAACATTTTCATTAATAACTTCAACTTGTTCTTCCTCTACTGTTTCAGTTGAAGTATTTTCAAAAATAACAGAACAATCTGCTAATTTCGAAATAACATATCGTTTATAACAAAAAATAATTATAGCAAAAACAATGATAACAAAAGATAAACTTGAAGTGGATAAAGTAAATTTCCAAATATTTGAATTATTTTCTAATTGATTATTCAATTCAATTCCTTTATCATTTATTTTATTCAAATCAGAACTGATATCATCAAACACATGAGTTTGATCATGATTCAAAACAATAGTTTTATTAATGGGGGATTTCAAAAATTTCATTTTATTAAACAAGGTAAAATTCAATCCCTTATTAATTGGTAGATGCGGTGTAAAGTCATTTACAATATTAACAATAGACTTATTTATATTTTGAGTATATAATATAACATTATCGGTGTACGCTGCACATCCGAATTTCAAATTCAGTTTTCCAGTACCATTAAGATTGATTTGTGTTCTGACATTATTTTTACATACTATATGCAATAATTCAACATGAGGTAAAGTATATAACCAACTATTATATTCTATTAGTTGTACAAAAATTCCTTTGTACAAGGATACTAATTTTTTATTACAATTCTCTGGCATAGTTTTATTATTTCTTAAAATCTTAGCTTCACAATCTGACTCATCATTATTAACCCTACGCGACTAACATGGTATGATAAGACACGTAAGCTAACATCGGTCTTAGAGACCGATTGAAAAAAAAGTACTTGCAGATTTGAAAAATGGCATGTTATTGACATATATTATCAATTTGGGATATTTCGATGAGATTCATTCATTCTTCAACTCAATTGAGAATATACAAAAAGATAGGTATAGTTTTAAAAAAAAACAAATCGTTTCCTTCTAAAGTAGAATCATTATCATCGAATACTTCTAAATCGGTCTCAACTTCATCAAAAAGATCCTTAAGTCTTTTTTGCTCATTTTCATAGCTGTATGATCTACTAAATATAGGATAATTTCTAGGAACTTCATGTTTGTGCCATACTGCTACTTACATTTGCACACTTTGCAATTTGAAACTTCACAACTAACAACGGTCCACGAGACCGAACTTGCTTATATCTCTGCAAATATAACGAATTCTTCACTACCCATCTGATACTGGATAGAGCCTTGTTAGATAGGAAGGTACTTGTAAAGATCAAACAGCATGGCAAATAGTTCGAGAAATATCCCAAAAACTCGTAGTCGTTGGTCTGTGAGACCGCATGTTAGCCGCGGAAGGTTAAGCGTAATAGGTATGTTTTGTTTACATACATAAAAGTTTATTTTAGTTAAGATCATTTTACACGAAGAAATATATAATTGTGAAGAGAAGAAATAATGTTCTCCAATTTCATCTATTATTAAATATTCTGATTTAGGAAGTATGAATACATATTGATTGTTTTCATATTCAATTGGCAAACTATTCAATTTTTTTACATCATAAACAACATGTGATACTAATGGTATCTTCAGAACAAAATTCAATCTATTGTTATAAGAATAGATAATTACATCTATTAATCTATAATAATAATGAAGATTTTCAAGAATAAGTGGAACTGGAAAAGTGATTCCGTCATTTAATTGACTTTGCACATCATTTAATTCTTTTATTAAAACTGTCGGGTCTAACAACAGGGGATGCAACATTCCTTGTTGTGCATTGAAAATTATTTCAACTAATTTCAATTGTGCTAACGAAAATTGATCTATCGTAATAGTGATCAAAGCAATAAGTTCATTTAATTTATTGAAAAATAATTCTCTACGTTGAACACTGTTTAACACAAGATCTAGATTTTAAGTGTGAACAGATAATTGTTCAAACTTTAAATTAATATCCATAATTGATTCTACTAATTTGACAAATGATGAATTCGATTTAGATACAGAAGATTTCATTACCATGGTTTGTTCACGAATTATATTCAAAATATCCTCATCATTCTGTTCTAACTCAGAAATTTTATTATCATACTTCTTAGCATCATTGTCGTCCAAAGTCCCAAATAAAGATTTGGATATCTTTCCGACCGCGTCGAAAAGTCCACGTTTATTAATAAAATGTTAATGGAAAAAGGGTGTTAAGACTTTTTTTGACGATTCTAAATTTTCATGAATATTGTCAAATTCATCTAAAAATACTTTACAATTTCTCAGTTCATTAGCTTCAATTGATTGGTTTTTAAATGTATTGCATAATTTATGCAATTCCATAATCGATAAATGTATCGATCGATATCGTTCAAAATACGTGTTCAAATTCACGTAGACCATGACATTATATTCATCTCCAATCAATTTTAAAATACCAAATTTTTCATAATAAAGACCCGGAGAATTTTCTACCAAGGTGATGTTATAAAGTTCGTGCGAAGACACGAACGATTTGAATTCCGGTCCTAACAGGACAAGAAAATAGGGTAGAATACGCAGAATTAACATTTGGATATCTGCAAAAGAAAAATTATATCAATTCAAAATACTTGAAAGTGCAAAAATAATCAATATAATATAATATGGAAAAGTGCAATTCGTTAAAATGAAAACGAAAAATACCGCAATTATTCATTGCGCACCTGAGTGGCAAACTATGCGTGCCATAATTATTGACAAATGAGCCTCTCGAACAGAAAATAATCCCAAAAACTTCCATAACCAACTGGAATAACAATGGGTCAACTCACTGTTACAGGATTGCAAAACAATCAAACAAAAGGCAGAGATTTAAAAGAGAAGACTAATCAATTGATTATGATCTTTATCAGCAAAATTTCTTGTAGAAACTGCTGATAAATGTATAAAACGATATTCCTTCAAAATTTCTCAATCGAAAGAATAGAAGGAATGATATCAATCCCGAACAGGAAAAAATCCAAAGAAACTTCCATAAGCTTTCAACTAGCAAGGGGGGAATTTTCATGAAGATTTCCAATTCCAATGTAATCAAAGGGGGAGAAAAAGGGGCAAAATTCGTCCTTTTCAATAGGACGAACCAAATCGAGATGATCGTTACATGACCATCAAAAAAGAATAATAATTTAACCGGTAGAGCACAGTGGCAAAGGGAGAAAGAAATCATCCTATTCGAATGAGTAGGATTATTGAACTAATCCATTCCGGTGAGGCTTAGTGGCGAAACTTAAACATTAATAAAACAAGCAAATACCTCAACATGAAAATCTGATAAATGGAAATGCAAACATTCAAAAAAAAATGATTTCATACCATTTAGGCATAAATAAGAATGCATTTAATAAAACGATAATATTTTATCGCAAATTATCCACGCAGGGAAATAATAGTTGTATATAATTATATACAGTACGATTAAAACATCGTAAAGTTTTAAATATTGATAAAAATCAACAATGTTAACATCAGCAACGATGTGAAAGAGAAATATCTCCACGGGAGTTCCTCGGGCTAAATAGGGTTTATTCGAATTTTAAAGAAGAAACCAAAAGGACGTAGAATAAAACACCTATTCCCCAAATTAAGTAAAAAAAAAAAAAAGAAAGAGGAACTTGTCAAAAACTCATCTATACAAACAAAATATTCATAAATCCGTTTCAATCGATAAATATATCAATCATTATTGATTATGATACAATCGAAGTCTATTATTATGTACCTTAATTCGTTTGTTATTACATAAAATAGTAGAATTCACTCCATCTATGTCCACGATTTCATAAGGACCATTAAAAGAAGATAATAATTTTTTAGACTTGCCTTTAGGCTGTGATTCTTTCTTCAACAACACAAAATCACCTGTTTTAAAACTTACTATATGTGAATTCTTATCGAATTGCTCTTTACTTTTCTGTTTCTTATCTATCAAACGATCATAAGCAATTTTATGAGAGTGCTGCAATCTAGCCTTTAATTCCATTGCATAATCATCATAATTATATAACTTTTCTGGTTCTTTACGTAAAGAAGATGGTAATTCGGCTTTATATCCATATAATAATTCAAAAGGAGTATATTGAGTGGAAGTATGAGGAGTTGTATTATAACAAAACATTGAATAAGGAATCCAAGTATCCCAATCAGTTTGAGATTTATCAACAAAAGAAAGTAAATATTCACCTAACGTTTTATGACTTCTTTCAATCTGACCGTTAGATTCTGGATGATACGCTGTAGTTTGTAACTTAGAAATTTTCAATAATTTACATACATCTTTAAATACTGTACTCAAGAAATTTGATCCTTGATCAGTTAAGATTTTATCAGGAGTACCATGTTGACAAATTATATGAGTCACCAATTTTTCAGCTACCGTGATAGATTCTTGATTTGGTATAGGAATAGCATGTGAAAACTTTGTAAGATCATCTTGAAAAGCTAACATATGATTATTGTCATTCAAAGATGTTGGTAATGGACCAACTATATCAAGAAAAAATTTTCAAAAGGTTTCTTAGAAGTGGTAGTTATAACCATAGGTAATTTGGTTTTTCTTCCTGACTTATTACATTGGCATTGATTACATGTTTTTATATAATTCTTAATATCTTTATACATGTTTGGCCAATTATATTTCAATTTATTTCTATTATAAGTACGATTTACTCCTTGATGACCGCCAAGAGGTGTATTATGATATTCGAATAATATTTTATCAATTTCTTCTTTTGTCAACTGGTCAAAATTTTTATATAAATATACAGTAATGAAAATATTGGTATCTTTGAAAATATACCTGAGCATTGTTCTTATATTCTTCCATTTTAAAAGATCTAACCCACAACCAATTTTGGGAATTGCAAGTTTTTTAATATTATTTTGTAAACAAAAAGTTTTTAAATTAGTCAAAGTATAAAACATGTCTTTCTCACTAGGTTCATCAGAAAATTTATCTTTTGTAACAAAATATAAAATAAATCTGGAATTTTCTTTCAAATATAAGATTTTATAAAGCTCAGGACCTTGCTGGCTCAAGTTTTCCAAATTATTAAATTTTTCTTCAAATTCTTCAGCTATACCAGCATTTATATGAAGATCACTACTAACACAATGACCTAAACTATAATCATCCGGTGCATTAAATAAATCACCTTCAATTTCAGTGACCTTAGTATTATAAACCATCAGTAGAAGAAATATAATGTATGCGGCTCAAAGCATCCGCATTTGAAATAGATTTTCCTGATCAATGTACAATTTCATAATCATATTCATCAAATTTTAATCGCCAACGCATTAATTCAGAACCGATATCGGATACGTTTTTGACCCATACAAGAGGTCTATGATCGGTAACAATAGTAAATTTTCTACCGTAAAGGTAAGGTCTAAAGATTTTTAAAGCCCTAATAATGGCACATAACTCTTTTTCAATGGTAGAATAATTTAACTCGCTTTTGGAAAAACATTTACTAGCATAAGCGATTGGTAAAGAGTTTGAAATATCTCCTTGAGATATAACAGCGCCCATAGCAAATTGGCTAGCGTCTGTAGTAAGGATAATTTTTTTATTAAAATCAGGAAATTGTAAAATAGGTGGAGATAACAAAGTTTTTTTCAATTTATTAAACGCTTCATCACAAAGAGCTGACCATACGTACTCTTTGCCCTTTTGTGTTAATGAGGTTAAAGGTTTAACAATTTTAGAAATGTTCGGAACAAATTTACGGTAATAACCAATAAGTCCTAAAAATTATTTTAATTCCGTAACATTTTGAGGAATTTTGAAATTCTGTACTGCACTGACCTTTTTTGGATCAGGCTTAATACCTTCTTCAGAAATAATATGACCTAAATACATAATTTCTTTCCGCAAAAACTCGCATTTATCTGGTTGAAGCTTTAAATTGTGTTCACGCAATCTTTTAAAAACATCAATTAATTTCCATTATGTTCTTCAAGATCTTTGGCATGAATAACAATATCATCAAGATAAACTAAACATTTGATACCTTGTAACCCGGTTAATACATAGTTCATTAAACGCTGAAACGAAGCGGGTGATCCTTTTAAACCAAAAGGCATACGATTAAATTCAAAATGACCTAAACCGGTACTAAAAGCTGTTTTTTGCTTATCATCGGGATTCATAAGAATTTGATGGAATCCACTAGTTAAATCAAGAGTTGTAAAAAACTTCGAACTACCTAATTGATCTAAGATTTCAGTAATATTAGGTAAAGGAGAAGCATCACTAATTGTTACATCGTTAAGTCTTCTAAAATCAACAACTACTCTCCATTTTTGTTTTCCGGAAGTATCTAATTTTTTTGGAACAACTAAAAGTGGTGCATTCCAAGGACTTTTACTATTTTGGATAATATTATCTTCCAACATTTGATTTATTTGATCATTAACTTCCTGTTTCTGACTTTCAGGTAATCTATAAGGTTTTACAAAAATTGGTTCCGTATTTGGAACAACTGGAATTTTATGAGTAATTGACTCGGTATGAGATAACTTATCAAAGTCTTTAACATAAAAGATGTCATTGAAATTTCTACAGACTTCAATGGTCGATTTATTTTCTTCTGAATTCAAATGTTCTAATCGCAACTGCGATATAATACGATCTATTCGTTTATAATTATAATCGGTATCAATATTTAAGATTTCATAATCTTCAAGATTTCCAAAAACTATATCAGAATGGTTCAATTTAACAGTTTCTTCCGTACTGTTAATAACATTAATAAGACAAAAACCATTAATCGGTTTTGTAATACAATTGCCAACATAAACGCCAGTTTCGATTTCCTTCGATAAACAAATACACTCAGTATTTCTGGACGTATAAACTTTAATATAAGATTCACTCCGTGGTGATAACATAGAAGAATTATTAACAAGAGTTGGCTTAAGATTCAAAGAAATATGATTATTATTATAATCAAAACTGAACAAACGATTCCCATAATCAAGATTCACTTTATACTTCAAAAGAAAGTCTTTTCCAAGAATACCATCATTTTTTATAGGAAAAGATTCAGGAACAACATGAAAAGAATGCTCTAGCATAATACCATCAAGATTAAAACAAATTAAAGTAGTTCCAAGGGTTGAAGTATGACCGTCTATTATACCCTTCAAGATAATCTTATTATTTGTATCAATAAGTTGCGCGCCTTTCAAAGTACTTAATTTTATTGCGCTAGTATCAGCTCCACTGTCGACTAATAAATTGGTGATTCCATTTTTTGTAGATAAGATGTCAACTTGAATAATATCTGGTTTTTCCGTTTCAATTAAACATATAGAAGAAAAAGATGCGCGGTTATTTACTTGCTGTTCATCAGATCCGCTGGCACGACACCGCTGTTCGCGCCAGGGGCGTACTCGTTTTTTGGAATACGTGAAATATTTATAGACTGGGACTTGGATAGATTATTCTGCTCAGGACGTCGATTAAATTGATGAGAATTATTATTAAACCTTAAATAATTAGGATTATTATAATTATTATTGGGATACTGTTTATTTACAGCATTTCTTTCAAAACAATTATTTATATGATGACCAGGCTTTTTGCAATACGCACATACAATTGCGATTTTATTGACATTATGATTTTCTTCTCTTCTTGAAAAATTAGGAAGAGGAGCATTTACGTTATAATTTTTACTTGAACTTTGCGTTGTTTGTAAACGACACTTATTTACTGTATGTCCTAATTTGTTACATTTGAAACATCTAAATATTTTTTTATCTTTCTGCTCTGATCTATTTTGACTTAAAATTCTTTCTTCTTCTAATGCTGCAGTAACAGCTTCATGAAATGTTTCATATCTACTAGCTTTTATAATAATTTTAACTGGTTCTAACAACCCTTCGACAAAAGCTTTTAAACACGATTTATTATTAAGGTTTTGGATTGTTCGAGTGGCATCTTGGCCCTCACTAGCTATACATGCATCAGTTAAATCTGCAGTTAATCTTTCTATTCGATTTGCAAAATTTCTTATATTTTCGTTAAATAATTGTCGACATGATAATAATTCCCTTTGTATCTGTGCTATGGTCCGTTTTTCTAAATATTGATTTCTGAATTCTTGCTTTAGATCTTCCCAATCTAAATAATCATGATATTTGATAATGTTATAAGCTTGACCCGTCAGTTTACATTTTATAACATTTAAAAATTGTGCAATATGAATATTTGTAGTGCAAGTGGTTCTGACTATGTCACAGCATGTAATAAATCTATGTAAATTGTCTCTATTCCCGTCAAATTCAGGGATCATTTTCAAAGCTGTTTCTATTGTGAACGCCATATTATTCTCAAAAATAAAAAGATCGATTAATTCTTCAAAGTCTGAACCAAATGCTTGTAGAATTGACATAAAAATAGAATAATTACTTACATAACATTAAACTTTAAAATTTTGCACTGCACTAACACTCACAACGATGGACGGTGTTATGTAGAAAGCGACGAGTATTCTTGAAGGAACTGGAATCGTAGTGGAACTGGAACTAAATAGAACTCTGGAACGAAGATTCTTGTAGAATTGAAGATTGATGGTTGAAGATTGATGGTTGAAGATTAAAATTTGCCCAATTGCAAATAATCAGAGAACTCGCGACTGTAGTTCTTCTGGTACAAGTTGATGAATAAAACAGGTACTTCTTAAACGTTTGTTGAAGTTCTGGCCAAGAACAATGATGCACAAACGTAATTATAGATACTACGGATGAGTATTTCGCGACGCGACTGTCCGCGAGAATACGAGAGTTAAACTTTTCTTGTCTCAATCGAAATTTGAACTTTAACTGTTCAGTTTAAACCCTTCACTGGACCTAAACTCCACACTTCTGACACCAAAATTTATGTTGTAATGTCTTGAGGCCGAGCGGAGGGACAGGTTGGACACAACAACAGGTGGATTCTTTTAGAGACTTAGTAAAACTCAGAATTGTAGTAACCCGAATCTATTTACAACTTAACTTAGTACAAATATTTACAAAAGGTGAGTCGAGTACTCTTACGAGAGTACTTAGTAAAAAGATGGTTAGGTAACGACTACCGAATAACGACTGACTTCTAGTCTCATTCGAAGAGCCGGGCTGCAGTTAGAACTGCTAACTAAACAAATTTGAGAACAAAGAAAAGTGACCTCTGGCTCTTAGAACGTTCTAGAAGGAATTTATAATCCAAGCAAAATATGCATTGTAAGAATAACAGGACGTGATATATCATTTCAAGAAGAACTAGCTCCAGACATGAGCGAAGTGAAAATAGATGTCTTGTTATTCGTACGTGACTAAATATAAAGAATAGAAAAAATAATTAATAATAATAATAATGAATAACTAATAATGCGACTTTACAACAATTTCGACTCATTCCAAAGTTTGTAAAACTGCAAATAGCACTCTAAAAACACGAAATATAATGTATTTGGTGCTAGATTCGGCCATGTAAAGCATTTTTGAAGCAAAATCTTGCTTCTGAGCAGATTCACACGATCAAAAGTTTCTCAACGAGGCTCAGGAAAACCACTGATAACTCGCTGGAAACGCAAAATCTCGTGCATTTAAGGACGGATTTATGCGTATCATGTTGTATTGGATAGATTTATGTAATTTGCGATACTTTAAAACTGCTCAGAATGTGGTAATTTTGACTTATTTCTAACTTCATATAACTGCAGGTAGCGCTCTGTAAACACGAGATACGATGTTTTTGTCGATAGACTCATACATATTATAAAGTCCTGAATAGGAATATGAACTCTTTGATTGTAAAAATCTGCTCTGAAAAGCGTGATTTCGACTTATTCCAAAGTTTGTAAAACTGCAAATAGCACTCTGAAAACACGAAATATGATATATTTGGTGCTAGATTCTGCCATATAAAGCATTTTTGAAGCAAAATCTTGCTTCTGAGCAGATTTACAGGTTCAAAAATCTCTCAACGAGACTCAGAAAAAACGCTGATAACTAGCTGGAAACGCAAAATTGGATAGATTCATGTGATTGGCGATACTTTGAAACTGCTCAGAATGTGGTATTTTGACTTATTTCAAACTTCATATAACTGCAGATAGCGCTCTGAAAACACGAGATACGATGTTTTTGTCGATAGATTCATACATATTATGAGGTCCTGAATAGGAATATTAATTTTTCGGTTGTGGAAATCTGCGCGGAAAAGCGTGATTTCGACTTATTCCGAAGTTTGTAAAACTGCAAATAGCACTCTAAAAATACGAAATATGATGTATTTGGTGCTAGATTCTGCTATATAACGTATTTTTGAAGCTAAATCTTCCTTCTGAGCAGATTTACAGGATCAAAAATGTCTCAAAGTGACTCAGAAAAAACGCTGATAAATCGCTGGATACGCAAAATTCTGTGCATTTGAGGACGGATTCATACGTATTATGTTGTATTGGATAGATTTAATATGTGATTTGCGATACTTTGAAACTGCTCAGAATGTGGTAATTTTGACTTATTTCAAACTTCATATAACTGCAGATAGCGCTCTGAAAACACGAGATACGATATTTTTGTCGATAGATTCATACATATTATGAAGTCCTGAATAGGAATATGAACTTTTTGATTGTGAAAATCTGCGCGGAAAAGCGTTATTTCGACTTATTCCAAAGTTTGCAAAACTGCAGATAGTACTCTGAAAACATGAAATATGATGTATTTGGTGCTAGATTCTGCCATATAACGCATTTTTCAAGCAAAATCTTGCTTCTGAGCAGATTTACAGGATCAAAAATTTCTCAACGAGACTTAGAAAAGACGCTGATAACTCGCTGGAAATGCATAATTTTGTGCATCTCAAAACGGATTCATACGTATTATGTTGTATTGGATGGATTTATGTGATTTGCGATACTTTGAAACTGCTCAGAATATGGTAATTCTGACACAATTCAAACTTCATATAACTGCAGATAGCGCTCTGAAAACACATGATACGTTGTTTTTGTTGATAGATTCATACATACTATGAGGTCCTGAATAGTAATATGTACTTTTTGATTGTGAAAATCTGCACAGAAAAGCGTGATTCCGACTTATTCCAAAGTTTGTGAAACTGCGAATAACACTCTAAGAACACGAAATATAATGTATTTGGTGCTAGATTCTGCCAAATAACGCATTTTTGAAGCAAAATCATACTTCTGAGCAGATTTTCACGATCAAAAATTTCTCAACGAGGCTGAGAAAAAACGCTGATCACTCACTGGAAACGCAAAATTTATTGCATTTAAGGACGGATTCATGCGTATTATGTTGTATTGGATAGATATTTGTGATTTGCGATACTTTGAAACAGCTCAGAATGTCGTAATTTTGACTTATTTCAAACTTCATATAACTGCAGATAGCGCTCTGAAATCACAAGATACGATGTTTTTGTCGATAGATTCATACATATTATGAGGTCCTGAATAGGAATATGAACTTTTTGATTGTGAAAATTTGCGCGGTAAAGCGTGATTTCGACTCATTCCAAAGTTTGTAAAACTGCAAATAGCACTCTGAAAACACGAAATATGATGTTTTTGGTGTCAGATTCTGCCATATAACGCATTTTTAAAGCAAAATCTTGCTTTTGAGCAGATTAACAGGATCAAAAATGTCTCAACGAGACTCAGAAAAAACGCTGATGAATCGCTGGAAACGCAAAATCTGTGCATTCAAGGACGGATTCATACATATTATTTTGTATTAGATAGATTTATGTGATTTGCGATACTAAGAGACTGCTCAGAATGTGGTAATTATGACTTATTTCAAACTTCATATAACTGCAGAAAGCGCTCTAAAAACACAAGATACGATGTTTTTGTCGATAGATTCATACATATTATGAGGTCGTGAATAGGAGTATGAACTTTTTGATTGTGAAAATCTGCGCGGAAAAGCGTGATTTCGACTTATTCCAAAGTTTGTAAAACTGCAAATTGCACTCTAAAAACACAAAATATGATGTATTTGGTGCCAGATTCAGCCATATAACGCATTTTTGAAGCAAAATCTTGCTACTGATCAGATTTACAGGATCATAAATTTCCCAACGAGACTCAGAAAAAACGCTGATAACTTGCTGGAAACGCAGAATTTTGTGCATTTGAGGACGGATTCATGCGTATAATGTTGTATTGGATAGATTTATGTGATTTGCGATACTTTGAAACTCTTCAGAATGTGGTAATTTTGACTCACTTCAAACTTTGTATAACTGCAGATAGCGCTCTGAAAACACGAGATACGATGTTTTTGTCGATAGATTCATACATATTATGAGGTCCTGAATAGGAATATGAACTTTTTGATTGTGAAAATCAGCGCGGGAAAGCGTGATTTCGACTTATTCCAAAGTTTGTAAAATTGCAAATAGCACTCTGGACACACGAAATATGTTGTATTTGGTGCTAGATTCTGCCATATAACGCATTTTTGAAGCAAAATCTTGCTTCTTAGCAGATTTACAGGATCAAAAATTCCTCAACTAAACTCAGAAAAAACGCTGATAACTCGCTGGAAACGCAAAATTTTGTGCATTTGAGAACGGATTCATACGTATTATGTTGTATTGGATAGATTTATGTGATTTGCGATACTTTGAGACTGCTCAGAATGTGGTAATTTTGACTTATTTCAAACTTCATAAATCTGCAGATAGCGCTCTGATAACACGAGATACGATGTTATTGTCGATAGATTCATACATATTATGAGGTCCTGAATAGGAATATAAACATTTTGATTGTGAAAATCTGCGCGGAAAAGCGTGATTTCGACTTATTCCAAAGTTTGTAAAACTGCGAATAGCACTCTAAAATCACGAGATATGATGTATTTGGTGCTAGATTCTGCCATATAACGCATTTTCGAGGACAAATCTTGCTACTGAGCAGATTTACAGGATCAAAAATTTCTCAACGAGACTTAGAAAAAACGCTGATAACCCGCTGGAAATGCATAATTTTGTGCATCTCAAAACGGATTCATACGTATAATGTTGTATTGGATGGATTTATGTGATTTGCGATACTTTGAAACTGCTCAGAATATGGTAATTCTGACACAATTCAAACTTCATATAACTGCAGATAGCGCTCTGAAAACACATGATACGATGTTTTTGTCGATAGATTCATACATACTATGAGGTCCTGAATAGTAATATGAACTTTTTGATTGTGAAAATCTGCACAGAAAAGCGTGATTCCGACTTATTCCAAAGTTTGTAGAACTGCGAATAACACTCTAAGAACACGAAATATAATGTATTTGGTGCTAGATTCTGCCATATAACGCATTTTTGAAGCAAAATCTCGCTTCTGAGCAGATTTACAGAATCAAAAATCTCTCAACAAGACTCAGAAAAAACGCTGATAACTCGCTGGAAACGCAAAATTTTGTGCATTTGAGGACGGATTCATGCGTATTATGTTGTATTGGATAGATTTATGTGATTTGCGATACTTTGAAACTGCTCAGAATGTTGTAATTTCGACTTATTTCAAACTTCATATGACTGCAAATAGCGCTCTAAAAACACGAGATACGATGTTTTTGTCGATAGATTCATACAAATTATGAGGTCCTGAATAGGAATATGAACTTTCTGATCGTGATAATTTGCGCGGAAAAGCGTGATCTTGACTTATTCCAGAGTTTATAAAACTGCAAATAGCACTCTAAAAACACGAAATATGATGTATTTGGTGCTAGATTCTGCCATAAAACGCATTTTTCAAGCAAAATCACGCTTCTAAGCAGATTTACAGTATCAAAAATTACTCAACGAGACCCAGAAAAAACGCTGTTCACTCGCTGGAAACGCAAAATTTGGTGCATTTGAGGACGGATTTATGCATATTACTTTGTATTGGATAGATTCATGTGTTTGCGATACTTTGAAATTGCTCAGAATGTGGTAATTTTGACTTATTTCAAACTCCATATAACTGCAGATAGCGCTCTGATAACACGAGATACGATGTTTTTGTCGATAGATACATACATATTATGAGGTCCTGAATAGGAATATGAACTTTTTGATTGTGAGAATCTGTGCGGAAAAGTGTGATTTTGACTCATTCCAAAGTTTGTAAAACTGCAAATAGCACTCTAAAAACACAAAATATGATGTATTTGTTGCTAGATTCTGCCATATAACGCATTTTTGAGGCAAAATCTTGCTTCTATGCAGATTTACAGGATCAAAACTTCATCAACGAGACTCAGAAAGAACGCTCATAACTCGCTGGAAACGCAAAATTTTGTGCATTTGAGGACGGATTCATGCGTATTATGTTGTATTGGATAGATTTATGTGATTCGCGATACTTTGAAACTGCTCAGAATGTGGTAATTTTGACTTATTTCAAACTTCATATAACTGCGGATAGCGCTCTGAAAACACGAGATACGATGTTTTTGTCGATAGATTCATACATATTATGAGGTCCTGAATAGGAATATGAAATTTTTGATTGTGAAAATCTGCGCGGAATAGCGTGATTTCGACTTATTCCAAAGTCTATAAAACTGCAAATAGCAATCTAAAAACACAAAAAATGATGTATTTGGTGCTAGATTCTGCCATATGACGCATTTTTGAAACAAAATCTTGCTTCTGAGCAGATTTACAGGATCAAAATTTTCTCAACGAGACTCAGAAAAAACGCTGATAACTCGCTGGTAACGCAAAATTTTGTGCATTTGAGGAAGGATTTATGCGTTTTGTGTTGCATTGGATAGATTTATGTGATTTGCGATACTTTGAAACTGCTCAGAATGTGGTAATTTTGACTTATTTCAAACTTCATATAACTGCAGATAGCGCTCTGAAAACACGAGATACGATGTTCTTGTCAATAGATTCATACATATCATAAGGTCCTGAATAGAAATATGAACTTTTTGATTGTGAAAATCTGCGCTGAGAAGCGTGATTTCGACTTATTTCAAAGTTTGGAAAACTGCAGATAGCACTCTGAAGACACGAAATATAATGTACTTGGTGCTAGATGCTGCCATATAACGCACTTTTGAAGCAAAATCTTGCTTCTGAGCAGATTTACAGGATCAAAAATTTCTCAACGAGACTCAGAAATTGCGCTGATAACTCGGTAGAAACGCAAAATTTTGTGCATTCGAGGACGGATTCATGCGTATTATGATGTATTGGATAGATTCATGTGATTTGCGATACTTTGAAACTGCTCAGAATATGGTAATTTTGTCTTATTTCAAACTTCATATAACTGCAGATAGCGCTCTGAAAACACGAGATACGATGTTTTTGTCGATAGATTCATACATATTATGAGGTCCTGAATAGGAATATGAATTTTTTGATTGTAAAAATCTGCGCGGAAAAGCGTGATTTCGACTAATTCCAAAGTTTGTGAAACTGCAAATAGCACTCTATAAACACGAATTATGATGTATATAGTGCTCGATTCTGCAATATAACGCATTTTTGAAGCAGAATTTTGCTTCTGAGAAGATTTACAGGATCTAATATCTCCCAACGAGACTCAAAAAAAACGCTGATAACTCGCTGGAAACGCAAAACTTTGTGCATTTGAGGACAGATTCATGCGTATTATGTTGTATTGGATAGATTCATGTGGTTTGCGATACTTTAAAACTGCTTAGAATGTAGTAATTTTTACTTATTTCAAACTTCATATAACTGCAGATAGTGCTCTGAAAACACGAGATACGATGTTTTCGTTGATAGATTCATACATATCATGAGGTCCTGAATAGGAATGTGAACTTTTTGATTGTGAAAATCTGCGCAGAAAAGAGTGATTGCGACATATTCCAAAGTTTGTAAAACTGCAAATAGCACTTCAAAAACACGCAATATGATGTATTTGGTGCTAGATTCTGCCATATAACGCATTTTTGAATCAAAATTCCGCTTCTGAGCAGATTAACAGGATCAAAAATTCCTCAAAGAGACTTAGAAGAAGCGCTGATAACTCGCTGGAGACGCAAAATTTTGTGCATTTGGAGACGGATTCATGCGTATTATGTTGTATTGGATAGATTTATGTGATTTGCGATACTTAGAAACTGCTTAGAATGTGGTAATTTTGACTTATTCCAGTAGTAGAGCAAGGAGAGTACGGGATCATGGGGCGGTTTCTGAAGGGGGTATAGAGTTCAAGGGGTAAGACGGGAGGGGGAGTTCAAGTGGTGGGTTGGGAGGGTGGTGCGGACTGGCCGCTGCGGCAGCTTGCGAAGACGTTGACTGACGTTGGCTGAAGGCGTTGGCTGAAGGCGTTGGCTGAAGACGTTGGTTAAATCTTGAGACATAGACGTTGACTGACGTTGACTGAAGACGTTGGTTGAATCTTGAGACATAGACTTGAAGACGTTTTTTTTAGTATTGATTTTTGAATTTTGATTTATGCACCCCAACCAGCATTGGTTATACTTATTAATTAACACGTGTGTCTGGACTCCAAGAGATGACTTATCATATTCATGCACCCTAATCAATTTAACCCTCAATTGCACTGGAATTAGCAAACCGTTTAACCCTCGATTTCTCCATATGTTATTGGATGTTAACCCGCATTGGTTTTGCTTATTTATTAACACGTGTTGTCTGGATTGCAAAAGATGACTCCCCCTAATTGCGAATCGTTTAGTACTCGATTTACCACCTCATGAAATTTATGTACCCTAATTTTTATACTCACGCACAAAAGTCTATCATTTACAAACAGTGACAAATTCTCACATCTGTTTCAATTAACAAATAATCTATACGCATTTCGGAGGGAAAGAAATTAAGAAGATGTATTAAAACATAATATTATATATAAATAATTCTATTCACACATACATATCACACAATATAATGATACATTTCAAGTTCTCTCAAAACTCTATCAATACAAAGGATAAATTCTTGGAATATCAATAATTGTTTTTGATTGGAAAGGCGATTCAGGATTGTTCATACATTTTTGCTTCCACACAGAACGCATATAATACACTACGTTGTTGTTGGATAACAATTCTCAATCAGTTTTTGTGAAATATGCTCTGTCGCTGGGGGCACAAATCCAGGACCTCTGGTTTTCATTACCTATCACCTGAGCTACGACAGAGCATATTGCGACTTACATCATAGTTAAATCAACTTTGGGGGGCGACTGTAAAATTTCATCAACGTCCCTGCACAGCACGCACAAACACAACACATTGTCTCAACTTGAGGTGTGATTTAAGGTTGCAAAATTTCACTTAAATAATTGTCAACCTCTGCGCACAGCACACAGCGACACACTACGTCGTCCATTATTAATAAATCCCAATTTGGAATACGATGTACTCTTGAAGGCTTCTCCTGTTGATCTTCTTCTTGTATATAATCTTCTTTTATTTCTTAAACAGTGCCATTGTTTTTAGTAGCCATGTTACTCAACAGTTCAATGCAACTAAACTAATGAAATAACTTTCTGATGCCTTTTTCATAATATTTTTATGATTCGCAACATATTTCAACTGTGAATTATACTGGTGCTAAACGTTGAAATATGATTTTATCATGAAATAGGAGGTAACTTTTAGTTTGCATATTCAATATGGTCCAGTACAGATGCATCGCAAGCTACACCAACCAGTCAATGGCAAATTGCTAACATCAGAAAGAATAAAAGGGTCTACACCGAACCGAGCCATATGAGAAGGGTAAAACCAAGAATATCTGGGAAAGACACACCAATACTGACAAAAAACCGTTTTCAACCTCTCAGCATAACAACTGAAAGCGAAAATCAAGAAGATGAAGCTACAAAAACTCCAAAACCACCACCGATATTTGTTCCAGATGTTACAGATATCAATCCGCTGAAAAAACTGATTGAAGAAACAATCGAGAACTACTACATGAAAACTACCGGAAACAATCAAGTGAAAATCCAATCCAAAAATATTGAAAGTTACAGAAAACTTGTTGATATACCTAATAAAAACGAAGTAAAATATCATACCTACCAACTGAAGCAAGAACGTTCATACCGAGCCGTTATAAAAAACTTGCACCACACTACGGACATTAATGAACTAAAAACTGAAATCGAAGAAAAAGGACATGAAGTGAAAAACATACATAACATAAAGCACAGAATTGAGAAGCATCCATTACCGATCTTTTTTATTGAATTACAACCAAATACGAACAACAAAACAATATACGATGTACAATATCTCCAACGTCATAGAACCTCCTAGGACAAAAAAAGACATTCCCCAATGCATGAGATGCCAGAGATACGAGCACACAAAAGCCTACTGCACAAGACAAGCGCGCTGCGTCAAATGTAGTGAAAGCCACGAAACTAAGGATTGTAAGAGATCCAGCAAACTATAAAGGATGCACAGTATATGAAGAAATATATCAAAGAAAATACCCACAACTTAGACAAAGACCGACCCTAGGGCAAACACTAACACAACATTCACATAAAGTAGATCCAAACATCTCCTATGCACAAAAAGCCAGTACCCATTCCGCACCGGAACAATCATCTCAGAATGAAGCAACAAATCCATCAAGTCACAACAAACTAGAAGATATGATGGCTCAATTAATGGGAAGAATGAATACGATCCTAAATCTTCTCACAACGCTCATCTCTAAGCTTCCATAATGTATCGAAACCTAAAAATTGCATCATGGAACGCCGATGGCTTGGCCAATCATAGCCAAGAGTTGAAAGTTTTTCTTGCAGAACACAACATAGACGTAATGCTTGTCTCAGAGACCCATTTCACTGGAAAAACGTATTTTAAAATACCACAGTACACTATATACGACACCAAACATCCTGACGGCACCGCACATGGTGGCACAGCAATCATCATAAAGAACACCTTAAATTACTACGTGCTGCCTGAGTATACGATGGACCATCTCCAATCAACAACTATACTAATTGAGGAATGGTCGGGACCAATTACTCTTTCGGCAATATATTGTCCGCCAAGGCACTTTAAGCAACAAGTATATCCTAGGGGGGGGATTATAATGCCAAACATACCATCTGGGGCTCTCGACTGATCACGACGCGCGGCAGAGAATTACTGAAAACAATTCAAAACAATAATCTTACATACCATTCTACTGGACAGACAACTTACTGGCCCACAGATACAAATAAAACCCCAGACCTCTTGGACTTTTATATAATGAAGAATATTACACAAAACAACATACAAATTGAAACAAACTTAGATTTATCCTCAGACCACACACCAGTAATGCTAGAACTGAAATCCAATCCAATCAAAAAAATAAAAGCTCCTGTCTTGCATAATGATCACACAGATTGGGAATACTTTCGGCATCTTATAAATGAAGATATAAATTTGAAAACACCTTTAAAACAGACTAAAGATATTGATGACGGAGTCGAACACCTAATTCAAAACATACAGCATGCTGCTTGCAAAGCAACTCCTCTGACAACTGAACAAACCCAAGAAATACCTATTCCAAACACAATCAAAGAAGCTATACAGCAGAAGCGGCGTCTGCGTAGAACATGGCAACAAAGCCACAACCCAATTGATAAAAACAGACTAAACCGCGCAGAAAGAGAAATAAAAGCATGCTACGTGATTGGAAAAATAAGAACGTCGAACTATATTTGACCAATCTTACGAATACACAATCTACGGATTACTCGCTATGGAAAGCTACCAAGTACCTGAAACGGCCAATACAGAGAATACCGCCCATACGGAAACAGGACAACACATGGGCAAAAAGTGATAAAGAAAAGTGCGAGAGTTTCGCCGAGCACTTGACACAAGTATTCAAACCCTTCCCAATAAACGAAAACACAGATGAAGAACGGGAAATTCTACGATTTCTAGAAACCCCCGACCAAATACCTCAATCTGCAAAAGAAGTGAACATTCACGATGTGGAAGAAATAATTAAAGGTGTGCACCTAAATAAAAGCACCAGGATATGACCTTATCACTGGGAGAATCCTTAAAGAACTACCGAAAACAGCCATAAAACTAATAACTTACATTTTTAATGCAGTTTTGAAACTCTGCCACTATCCTTCTCAGTGGAAGGTGGCACAAGTCATCCTCGTACTAAAACCTGGGAAACCACCTGAAGAGGCAGCATCATATTGACCAATTAGCTTGCTCCCAATACTCTCAAAAGTATTCGAGAAGATATTACTCAAGAAACTAAAACCAATTCTAGAAAGTAAAAACTTAATTCCACAGTACCAATTTGGATCCAGGGAAAAACATGCCACGATCGAACAAATTCACAGAATAACCAGCAGAATTAAAAGTGACCTTGAAGCAAAACGGTACTGCTCAGCTGCATTTTTAGACATCACGCTAGCCTTCGATAAGGTGTGGCATGAAGGTCTCTTATATAAAATTAAAAAGAACCTACCCAGCACATATTATCAACTCCTTAAGTCCTATCTTAGTGAAAGATTCTTCCAAATTAAATTTCAAAACGGATACTCGGAATTAGGCCCCATTAATTCAGGTGTACCTCAGGAAAGCGTCTTAGGTCCAGTGCTCTATTCAATTTACACAGCTGATCTGCCTACGTCTCCACTCATCACGACCTCTACTTTTGCAGATGATACAGCCATATTGGCTTCACATGAAGATCCACAAGTAGCGTCACAATTACTTCAACAAAACCTATTTGATATAGAAAAATGGTTACAAAAATGGAAAATCAAAGCCAACACAACAAAATCAGCACAGATCACCTTCACAACCAGAAGAGAAACGTGTCCGATCGTATATCTCAACGATCTCCCACTACCGCAAGTTGACGAAGTCAGATATTTAGGACTGCACTTAGACAGAAGACTAACGTGGAAAAAACACATACAAACCAAAAGGAAACAACTAAATTTAAAAACCAAGCAAATGTACTGAATGATCGGCAGAAATTCAAAACTTTCCACCGACAATAAATTACTTTTGTACAAAACAATGCTAAAGCCAATTTGGACATATGGCATTCAGATATGGGCCACCGCAAGTAACTCTAACCTAGATATCATACAAAGATATGAATCTAAAACATTAAGAACAATACTGAATGCCCCATGGTATATAAAAAACTCAAGTATATATAAGGATCTTAACATGAAAACAGTAAGAGAAGAAGCGAAACACATCAGCGAGAAATATCTAAATCGCCTGGCAAAACACCCAAACTACACTGCAGTAAATCTTATCGATAATAGCCTGGACAGCTACAGATTGAAACGCCATACTCCACTTGACCTACCATACAGATTTGATTAAGAAAAAGAGAAAATTAAGTTAACTATGTTACTCATTAGTTTATAAACAGGAACGCGTGTCAATGGACACAAATTCCTTCATGATATAATTGCACTTATTACAAAATTTACTTATTGTTACCTGTAACAGATTGTAGATAAAATACCAAATAAATTTAAAAAAAAAAAATATTCAATATGTATACAAGTGGCAATAAGATCATCTGAGTGTTGCGAAAACAAACTAGAGATTGAGCAAGGGGTGAAATTGAAGTGGGGGAGTTATACAATAAAAATTTACTTTTCATCATCATAATTCAGTTAACATTTGAAAATCATCGAGTGAACATCAACAACAATAACAAAATGAAAAATGTCTCTTTTCAAAAAACTAAACACAGTTGCTCAAGTTAAAGAGCCTCTTCCTTTGGCAAATTTGAAAAAAGGAAAAAAATATAAAATTTTGAACTGCCAGCGGACTACTACAACATTTGGAGATCGAATAATTCTGGAACTTGGGGACAACATCCTATTCCTGGGGGCGAGGTTTAATAAGCTGTCCGATGAAGATCTGTAAGACGTGAACAAACAGGCTGCAGAAGGTCAAATATACATCGTGTCCAAAGGAAAAAATGGGAAAACTGTGGATCTTGAATTCCAAAGTTCTTGAACAGTGAATTAAAAGTGCTAATAACAGGCTGCTGCATGTTAACTATACTTTGTGCCCAAAGGGAAAAATTGAAGCACTGTTATCTTGAATTCCAAAGTTCTTAAACAGTGAATTAAGAAGTGCTTTTAATGAACATTTGTTAAAACTTACACAATTAAAAACAGATATAGATACGTTTTGTGCTACAAGAAATTTACGCGAAAATTTCAAGCAATGAAGTATTGAAGATGAGTGTACATGTAAAATTTATTACATGATAACATGGGAACTCGAGGACAACATCCTGGGGGCAAGGTTTGATAAGCTGTCTGATGAAGATCTGCAAAACGTGAACAAACAGACTGCAGAAGGTCAAATATACATCGTGTCCAAAAGAAAAAATTGAAGCACTGTGAATCTTGAATTTCAAAGTTCTTAAACATGAACAGTGAATTAAAAAGTGCTATTAATAAACATTTGTTAGAACTTAGACAAATAAAAACAGATATAGATACGTTTTGTGCTACAAGAAATTTATGTGAAAATTTTAAGCTATTAAATAATAAAGATGAGTGTACATGTACAATTCAACGATACTGTCAAAATTCATCACATGATAACATGAGCTTTTGCTTCAGAAATGCCAGAAAAGGTCCGTGGATTGAAATGGTTATTGATAGAGAAAGATTCAAACGTAAAATTAATACTTATTATGCATGTATTCTCAATCCTATATTAGAAAATAAGATAGGTATACTGAAATGTAACAGTAGTTAAAGAATTATATGAGTATATGTATTTTGATCATAATACCATGATTTTATTGTCAATAAATGATTATTAATAATAATTTTTCTACTCAACCTTCACCTGCTTATCCAAACAAATATATGTGATTAGGTTTATTGAAATTAGAACAAAACTTTTCTTTTCATGAAATCATTTATTTATTAATATTAATACAATAGAATATTTAATTACAATACGTATTGAAAATTACATTGTATACAATTCTTCCTTAACGGAAGTAATCCACCTATTTGGTCTTTAGTATTAATTTCTGAATGTTCAGTACAGCAGCGGTATTTTCTAAATTCTTCATTTTCCCGCCATATCTTCGGAAACTAGTTCCATCAACTATCGATTTGCCGCTCTGCATAAACCATGATAAACTCCATAGGTAAACAGGCAATTTCTTCTTGTAACATAAAGTGTAAAATTCCACATTCATGAAATTTTTGAAAAGATGTCACAGAATTAAACTTATTTTCATACCACTTTTTTAAGGCATGTACATTTAGTACAGCACAGTTTTTAGTATGTGACGTGCAAAGATAGGGTTTTGAAGATTTGCATATTTTTCTAAATTTTGGACAGTTAAAACTCCCAATATTTTTGATATTTATTTCATAAGGCTTTAATATATCATCTAGCTATCTAACTTCATCAATACCTTCTACATATATTGTTTCGACATTCATAAAAACAGATTTTATACTTTTTTCCAAATCACTATATACAATTGTACCGTAATTCCAATCTAAATTATGATATTCATTAGTTAGCCACGTGACATTTCTTCTACTTTTTGTATTCAATTTACTCAAAGGGAAGGGTGAAAGGAATTTTTCTGTAAGATATTCACCACTTTCTAAATTCAAAGCCGCAAATTCTTTACAAATAAAATGAACTTCATTATCACGAAATATTTTGGAACCTTGTAAATCAACCATAAGGACAGACTTGTTTTAACCAGTTGATGTTCAAGATATAATTGAGAAAAAATTTATTCTATATTATTTTTATGTATCCAACTATTATGGGCGGAGCTAGATCCCAACCATTTGACATACACTTTGTCACCCTTCCGCCTGATTTCTTTTTCAACACGATAAATATCAGGGTATTTTACTTTTTGCAGTTCATGTTCAAAAAATCCACCTTTAACAAGTTGCTCACTTTGATCCTTGAGAACATATGTTATTGGGTTCGTCATTTGTACTTGATGTATAATTAAAATTTCATTAGACCAATTAGGAGTGTAACCCTTCACAAAAGCCTTTCTGTGTTTACTTATACGTACAAAATCACCTACTTTTAATTTTGCTGTTCCAACAATCTTAATTTTGCTATAAACACTATTAAGAAGAGCCTTTTCATTCTTTTCACTCACATTAACAGGTTTCATTTTGATGGTCGTATGAATTGTATCATCATATTTCTCAGTCAATTTTGGTAATAAATACAACCATTTATATGTTCCTTGCAAGCTAAATTCTTCCCACATCAATGATTTCAAAGTCCTATTAACACGCTCAACAACAGATGCTTTTTTAGTACTAAAAGATGAATAGTGAATAATGCTATGATTTTTCATTGAATTTCAAGAATTTTGGTTATAAAACTCTTTTCCCTGGTCTGTCTGAAGATTACAAGGAATTTGGTTACTTTTGCTCAAAATACTTTCCATAGCTTTAGTAATTTCTACACCTGATTTAGTTTTGATAGGTTAAGTCCGAAGATATTTAGAGAATACGTTAATAACAACTAAAATATCTCGATATCCTTTATTCATTCTAGCATTAAGAATCATTTCTACTAAATCTGCTTGAAATGAATCATTCAATCTTTTTACTATTATTCTAGGAAAATTTATACGTGCAGCTTTATGTAGCTCTTCTACAACATCACGTTTAATTTTCGACATAGTATACTGGGGTTTCTAATAATAATTCAATATATAATAATGGTGTATCCCAACTCAATTTTCCACGTTTAATTTGTAATCTATCGCCTTGAGTAACTTTTTTATTAATTTAATCAAAATGGTAGATATTGTTGATGGAATAATTGAGAAGTTCTTTTGGATTATTTGGTCTAACATCAATTATTTTTCCACTGCTGGGTGAAATGTAAGTTGTTCTATCTGAACTATTTTTTATTTCATACTCTTGACTTGTAATTCTAAAATAAAATTTATTACAACAATATTCTTGAAATTTGTTTCTAATAGCTCTGATCGAATACTAACTTTAATTTTTTCTACTTCCTTCAGCAGACTAATTTTTAAATTATCAATGTGTTTCTTTATTTTGTAATGCTCAAAATGTCGTCTGAAGCGGTCGAGAGTCATAATTGAAATGAAACTATTCTATAACTTGTGCTTCTTTTAACTCTTCGATAATTGCTAATATTTTATTATTGTGACCAGTATGACCAGCATCCCGCGATGCAATTAGTAAGCGCAAACAATCAATTAGCTCATTAACATCATTCCAATGAACATATTCGATTGATTTATTAGTAAAAGTTTCAAAATAACCTTTAGCATATTTTGTCGTAGTTCTCTTAGGCGCTGATAGAAATCTTCTTCGTGTTTCAAATGATGGAGCGCTGATTGTTTTATATTTATGTAATCTAGTCCCAGCAAGCTGTTCACTGTCACTGTAATGTCGACGAGCAGCATTAGTTCATTTCACAATATCATTATAATTTTTTCTATCGATTTCAGTCAAACCGACCGGATTCTTTTTGGATAAAAGTTCGTATAATCCAAGTGTTCCAATGTATTTGATATTTTTAATAATTATATCTTTACCGTCAAGGTCAAATTCAGAATCGCCTATGAAGAATTTATCAGTACTAACATCATGTCGCACTCCGTATTTGAAATCGAATGAATCTGTATCATCGAGCACAAGTTCTTCAATATATTGTCGTGGTAGTTCATGATACTGATCTAAATATTTACGGAATGAAGGATGTTTTGTTAGATTTAAAATATCTTCTCTTGTTATTGATGGCAGATCTTGATCTGAACTCATAGATCTACTACGTTCTCTGAATACACCATCATCATTTTCAGTTTCAGCAACAACATCTGTTTTCAAGAAGTCTGGACCTGAATAACTCTCAGATGCATCAAGTTTTTCTTCTATCTCTTCTTTTGGCTCACTTTTTACTTCCTCTTTAGTTACTGGTAAATGAGTTGCAATTTCTTGTAAAGATTTGATAATTGGTTTGTATTGCGTTTGTAATTCTGCTTCTCTGTGCAAAGTACCAAGTTTAATATTTTTAAGTTTTTGTTTGATAATATTTAGGGTAGCTATTGAATTCTTCGTTAAACGTTCATTCATGTTCTCAAAATACAGAAAAATAAATTTATAAAAACAACCCTAATATCTGAGTAATTAAATTAGAACAATTCAATGAAAAATAAGATATAGATGTTGAAACAGACTGCCAGCACATGATCTATTAGCTGTTTTCAAGAAACAGACCTTGTTTAGTTAACTGTTTTCAAGAAACCGACCCTGTTCAATATCTGTTCTTAAGAAACAGACCCTGTTTAATAAGCTGTTTTTAAGAAACAGACCCTATTCAATTAGCTGTTTTCAAGAAACGGACTCTGTTTAATTAGCTGTTCTTAAGAAAGAGACCCTGTTTAACTAGCAGTTTTTAAGAAACAGACCCTATTTAATTAGCTGCTTTTAAGAAACAGACTCTGTTTAATCAGCTGTTTTCAAGAAACAGACCCTGTTTAATTAGCTGTTTCAAGAAACAGACCCTGTTTAAAATACAAGATCCTGAATGCTACTAGGTGTTTACTGCTAAAAGCGTAAGAAGCAACTAATGATTTTCATTAGGTTTATCCCTATTTATTATAAAATGATCAAACCCTCTACGGTAGCGACCTGTATTAATATCACTGTCTTTGTCGATAACTACGAAACCATACTTATCACGCCAACACAAAACACAGAGGTTCTTAAAAGTTTCATAAGATATGTCCGTATTAACATGATCTGTATATACATGTTTTAAATTCAAATCATCCTGTTTAAATAGAATTAAAAAAATTCTGGTATATGTTTGACATAGATAAAAACAATCTAAGTCTTCATGACGCCCCATACTGAAGTATTCTCGAATAATATCTTGCTTATCACATGCTACGTCATCAAAAATTACAACTGAATTATTTTTAGCATCAACGGGTTTTCCTACTGTATTACTATCTGTGTACGCATAGTAACCTATACCTTCAATGGGATCTAATGAACTTTTCAAATACTGATATTTCGGTTGAAATTAAGATTTAGAATAAATGTAAACATTTTCAAAATGTAGTCCATTCTTATTTTCTAATAACGCTATCATAATATTTGTCTTTCCTGATCCCGATGGACCAGTACAAACACATTTTATTGTATTTGGTAACAGTGAATTATGCCGACGTACTCCATCTTGTCTTCGAAAATCGTAGTTTTTGACCATGAGATTATTATTCTGTTCGACAACCTCCATTGCCGAGTATATAAAGCAGCACGATTGTGTCTTGGTCACAGTTCATCACCGACTGTTGACTGGGACAGACGTGTTTGTATTTAAATCATGATCAAAGTACCAAAGAATGAATTATCTTTTCATCACGCGATCAGTCGAGCGCGAAAGGCCATGAAATCAAATTCTGACTTGAATAAATCTGCAAAAGTAGCTTTACGCACAATTAAACGAATAAGAAGAAAAATTAAAAATCCGAGAGTAATATCTGCTCCTAAAAAAAGAGAAATTTTACCGCTAATTCCTATATTCGCTGGACTTAGTGCTTTGGGGGCCCTCGGGAGTGGAGCCGCGGGTATCGCAAAGGCTGTAAACGACGCGCGTGCCGCCACTGAACAATTGAAGGAAGCTCAGCGACATAACAAAATGATGGAAACTATTGCAATAGGTAAAGGTCTGTATTTGAAGCCGTATAGGAAAGGTCTTGGTTTATATGTGTCAAAAAACTTCCAATAAAACTACCATCACGTGCACTAAGTAATTTCGATCTTATTGAATATGCGAAAATTTTAAAAATTGCTCACTTCCGAGGCGTTTTTATGAAAGATAAATTGCCTAAAAGAATAAATCGATATGAATCAGCAATCATTAATTTAGATAATAGTGACAAGCCGGGGTCACACTGGATAGCGTATAAAAAACGTGATAATATAGTAACATATTTTGACAGCTATTGTAATTTATCCCCACCAAAAGAATTAGTGTCTTATTTTGGTAAGCATTCTTCAATTAGCTATAATTACGATACATATCAATCATATAACAGCGTGAATTGTGGACACTTGTGTTTGTCTTTCTTATACGAGCGGACGTAATCATGTCGTTCACATTTACTCTGTTTGGTCAAGGCTCCATTCTTGAAAGACACTTTAATCCCCCGATTGAACTTGATGATAACTCTGAATATTTGCTTGGCTTAATAAGTTTTGAAGCATATAAATCAATTCCAAATATTGAAGAGAGTAATGATAAATTTTATTCACAAAATAATGTTATTACGGTCCCTGAAGGTTCTTACGAAATTGAAGACATGAAAAAATATTTATCAAAAAACTTGAGTGAAGATACTGAATTGGAGATGGAGGCTAACAATAATACGCTCAAGTGTGAGATAAAAAGTTATAAAGAAATTAATTTTGAACCGAGTGATTCTATTGGTAATCTTTTAGGGTTCAAACCGCGTAAACTAAGTGAAAATAAACTCTATGAATCTGATTTTTCCGTTTCTATAACTGAAGTGAATGCAATATATATAGAGTGTAACATAACTACAAACTCATATTCTAATAATAACAAAGTTCATATATTACATGAATTTTTTCCGCGCGTGCCACCTGGTTTCAAAATTATAGAAACTCCAAACCAAGTTATTTATCTACCAATCAATACGCGTATAATATCATCTCTTAGACTCGAAATAGTGGATCAAGATGGAAACTTCGTCAATTTCAGAGGTGAAGTTGTCACGGTAAGACTACATCTTAAGAAGCAGAATGGGTATCAAGTTCAACTGTCCTTCTCGGCATATAAATAAACCACATTACTACAAAGATGGCATTATCAAGAAAGCTGTCGGTGAGTTAACACCTCTTAACCACCAGTTTCTCAAGTCTTTAGAATTCAAAATTCGATCTGGATAAACGAAAGAAGCGATTTGAAGCCGTTGTTATTTGGATAAGAATTCAGTATAAAAAATCTAAAAAATTTATTTTATGTTTACATCATAATGAACGCTAATATTTCAAATGTTTCGGAAAAAGCTCTGTTCGATGACTCAATTAGTCACGCAGAGAAACACACGCATCAGCCATATGCTTCAACTACTTTGAATAATAATGATGAGATACGAATTCCTATCCAACAGCAAGATATTTATACATATCCCTGGAATAGCTTATTATATATCGAGGGTAAACTTTTAAGCCAAGACAACAAAGTTTCAACTACAGCTAAACTAGTAAATAATGCCTTCGCATTTTTATTCAATGAAATTCGGTATGAAGTTGAAGGTGTTGTAATAGATAGAGTTCGAAACCCTGGTTCAACTTCTTGCATGAAAGGTTATGTTTCATATAATGCTAATGAAAGTAAGCGCTTACAAAATGCAGGCTGGTCCCCTACATCTGATATTACAAGTCAGATCATTGATAAGAAGGGGAATTTCAACGTATGCATTCCACTAAATATGCTCTTGGGTTTCTGCGAAGATTTAAAAAAAATAATTCTAAATTTGCGACAAGAATTAGTTCTTATACGTAGCAGTTCGGATGTAAATGCCATTGAAGATACTTCGGGTAATATGCAAATGAAGTAAGATAAAGTGTATTGGAAGATCCCTCACATATCAGTGGCGGATGCAGAACGGTTAACTCTTATGGAGTATATGGAGAAAAGTGTCAACTTGGAAATAGCATTCCGAAGCTGGGAACTCCATGAATACCCTTTACTGCAAAATACACAGCGACATTCATAGCCAATCAAAACATCAACACAGCTAGAGACTCCACGTTTTGTCATCGTTGGATTTCAAACTGACCGCAAAAATAAACATAATAAAAATATGAGTCGATTTGATCATTGTAATTTGACTAATATCAAATTATATTTGAACTCTGAGATATATCCATATGATAATCTGAATCTCAATTTTAATAATAATAATAATAATAATAATTTATTTAGATAGCTTAAAGCTAATAGATTACAGCGTATGTACAGTTAATAATTGAGCAAATATAACAATAAATAAAATCACATGATTTCCTTCAACTTATTTTTAAAGATATTAACAGATTCACAATTCTTTATTTCTACTGGTAAATCATTAAAAATTTTAAAGCCTTTATAGTAAATTGAGAGCGATGTTTTAACTATGTTTACATGAAATATCTGTGAGTTATTTTTTTGTCTAGTAAAATAACTATGTTTTTCATATACATGTTTGACATTTTTGGATATGTACTCTGGTAACTTATTCGAAACAATTTTATAAATATATATTAGGACTTTAAATTCAATGAATTTTTCGATATCAAACCAGCCTAGAGTATTTAACATAGTGTTGATATTTGTGCGTCTCCCAGATTTTAATATAACACGCATAACTCTGTTCTGCAATTTTTGTAATTTATCTATATCAACGCTATTGCACATGAATAAAATAGTAATACAATACATAAAATGTGGTAGCACTATGGTATTGTAAACAATTAAAGCAGCCCATACAGACAGATCTTTAGAGACACGTGACAAATAACCAATTTTTTTGGCAATTTTTTTACATAAATATTGCACATGTCTATCAAATTTCAGATACATATCAATAATTATACCCAGATATTTAATTTCTTTAACAACATCTAGCTCCATATTATCTAACTTAATTTTTTCTATGATATTTACATCGTTATTTCTGGTATACGGTGATTGTGAAAACATAACTTTAGTTTTACTAGAATTTAATTTTAGTTTATTACAATTCATCCAATTTAGAATTGAAGATAAGTCGTGGTTGACTTTGTGGATTAAGTCATTTTTATTATCACCGTCCAGATATACAAGAGTATCATCTGCGAAGAGATGTATTTTACAATTATCTAGTGAATTGGGTAGATCATTTATATATATGATGAATAGGAGTGGTCCTAATACACTACCCTGCGGCACACTTAATTCCACTGACAACAGAGAAGACACGACACTCTTTATTTTGACACATTGTTTCCTATCCTTTAAAGAATTTTGGAACCACTGCAATGCTGTTCCTTTTATACCATGGAAAGAAAGTTTTTGTATTAGTATATCGCGATCAAGTGTTTCAAAAGCTCTTTTTAAATCGAGAAATACTGAGCAGACAATTTTGTTATCATCCAGATATAGTTTCCATTCATTAAGCAACAGATTAAGCGCAGTTTCACAAGAGTGATTTTTACGGAAACCTGACTGGACTGATACTAAAATATCATTATCATCTAGATAATTCACAAGCTGTCTGTGAACAACTATTTCGAGCAACTTTTCGCATAATGGTAACATATTTACTGGCCTGAATTCTTCGAGTTTAGTTGTACCACTGATTTTCGGTATCGGAGCAATAACAGACGTTTTTAATTGATTAGGTATCACACCTGACTCTAACGACATATTAATATATTCTAGTATAGGATAACCGACAATGTGAAAAAACTCTATAAGAAAACTCGCATCAATACCATCTGTACTAAATTTATTTTGCTGCTGGAAAATAATTTCTTCCAGCTCAAATATTGTTATTGTATTGAATTTGTCTAAATCATTATTATAAACAGGGATTAGGTAATCTAAAGCACTAATGTTAGTACATAATGGAATGGATGCTCTTATATCGATATTACTGTTTACAAAGTAGTTATTGAAAATATCGACCATTTGTACAGTGTTTTTATAGTTAATATTATTAAAGGAAATAATTTGAATTTCATCAGTAATTCTCACAGACGTCAAAGACTTCAAAGTTTTCCACATTAAGTTGGAATTATTTTTACATTGATCTATTTTTTTAAAATAAAATTCTTTCTTTTCTTTTCTAAAAATACTAATAACAGAATTTCGTGCACTTTTATATTCTATCCAATCATTTTCGTTCCTAGTAAACAGGAATCTTTTGTACAAAACATCTCTCTTATGTATTGCTGTTTTTATCGTATTATTAAACCATAATATTTTATTAGAAAACTTAATCTTCATTTCTGTACAGCTATTTATATTTTCAATAATATTGTTGTGTAAATTCTGATAATATTCTTGTAAATCAGAAATATTATACTTCCAGTTGCATGAAAGAAGACAATGTTCTAGAAGCGAATTATTCATAGATCTAATCACCTTACTTTTATTATAATTGACATCAATAACTTCAGGTAAGCATACACAAACAAAACTATGATCCGTTATTCTAGGTGTATGTCTGATTTCCCAATCAATGCTGAAATCATTGCACAGTATATAATCAATTAAGGTACTAGATGTGCTAGTAATTCTCGTAGGTACATTTACAACTTGCTTAAAACCATAAAGTTCAATGATGTTTTTAAGCTTTTTAGTATAATAATATTCATTATCCAGCCAGTCCTTATTAAAATCACCAACTATTAATAGTTTCACCTGCTCCCTCATTACTTTCGAACCAGTCAGCTAGAAACGCTATAAAATCTGCACTGCTACTACTTGGTGATCTATACACAGATACTAATTTATATAATTCATTATTATAACTGAACGACACTGATAACCACCACCAGTTATTGACATTTTTAATTACTTCACCTTTTTTGAATTTTAGGTCTGATCTAATCAAAATTAAAGCACCACCGGTATGTCTTGTTGTAGAGTTGCAATGCACTACGCAGTAATTTTGGATACAAAGTTCCGAATCATTTATATTATCAGTTATTCTTGCTTCTGTTAAACAAAGTACCATAGGTTTTCCATTATAAAGGAAACTTTCAACTTCATCCTTATGGGCCAGGTAGCTCTGAGCGTTCATACAAATTATCCATGAAGAGTCATATATATTCTGTCGTGGCTATGAATATTTTATTTGATTCTTATGCTTTTCAAAAATTCTCAAGAATGCAGCACAATTTTTATCTAGTGCATTATGGTCCGTTTTTAAATTTAATTTCAATTTTCATTCGCTTTCATACAATTTCCACATGATTCAAATTGTGATTTACACTCCGTATATTTGTGATTTTGTCCACATTTACTACATATTATATTATTTTTACAAACACCTGATTTGTGTCCAAAACCTGAACATTTGTAGCATCTAAGTATGTTCAGCTCCTCATAAACGGCACACCTATCCCAACCTATATTGATTTTTCCTTCTTCCATAATCTGACCAAATGTTATAGCATCTACTTCAGTAATTATTGAAATCTTATTATTTTTCTGCCATCTATGCTTTATGTTGAATCTGGAATCCGATTTGACTGTTTCGTTTTGAGCAATTAAATTTTCAATGATTTCTACATCCGACAGATTTTCTGTTAGACCAAAAATTTTTATTTGAGGATTTTTTAAATCACTGATTTTAACCTCATATTTTTGTCCAAGTTTTTTTGTCACCTCATTTTCAAGTTTATTGAACTTTTTGATTGTGAAAATCTGCGCGAAAAGCGTAATTTCGACTTATTCCAAAGTTTGTAAAACGGCAAATAGCACTCTAAAAACACGAAATATGATGTATTTGGTGCTAGTTTCTGCCATATAACGCATTTTTGAAGCAAAATCTTGCTTCTGAGCAGATTTACAGTATCAAAAATTCCTCAACGAGACTCAGAAAGAACGCTGATAACTCGCTTGAAACGCAAAATTTTGTGCATTTGAGGACGGATTCATGCGTATTATGTTGTATTGGATCAATTTATCCGATTTGCGATACTTTGAAACTGCTCAGAATGTGGTAATTTTGACTTATTTCAAACTTCATATAACTGCAGATAGCGCTCTGAAAACACGAGATACGATGTTTTTGTCGATAGATTCATACATATTATGAGGACCTGAATAGGAATATGAACTTTTTGATTGAGGAAATCCACGCGGAAAAGCGTGATTCCGACTTATTTCAAAGTTTGTAAAACTGCAAATAGCACTCTAAAAACTCGAAATATGATGTATTTGGTGCAAGATTCTGCCATATAACGCATTTTTGAAGCAAATTCTTATTTCTGAGCTGATTTACAGGATCAAAGATTCCTCAACGAGACTCTGAAAGAACGCTGATTACTTGCTGGAGACGCAAAATTTGTGCATTTGAGGACTGATTTATGCGTATTATGTTGTATTGGATAGATTTATGTGATTTGCGATACTTTGAAACTGCTCAGAATGTGGTAATTTTGACTTATTTCAAACTTCATATAACTGCAGATAGCGCTCTAAAAACACAAGAAATAATGTTTTTATTCATAGATTCATACATATTATGAGGTCCTGAATAGGAATATGAACTTTCTGATTGTGGATATCTGTGCGGAAAAGCGTGATTCCGACTTAATCCAAAGCTTGTAAAACTGCAAATAGCACTCTAACAACACAAAATATGATGTATTTGATGCTAGATTCAGCCATATAACGCATTTTTAAGGCAAAATCTTGCTTCTGAGCAGATTTACAGGATCAAAAATTCATCAACGAAGCTCAGAAGAAACGCTGATAACTCACTGGAAACGCAAAATTTTGTGCATTTTTGGACGGATTCATGCGTATTATGTTGTATTGGATAGATTTATGTGATTTGCGATACTTTGGAACTGCTCAGAATTTGGTAATTTTGACTTATTTCAAACTCTATATAACTGCAGATAGCGCTCTGGAAACACGAGATACGATGTTTTTGTCGATAGATTCATACATATTATGAGGTCCTGAACAGGAATATTAACTTCTTGATTGTGAAAACTTGCGCGGAAAAGCGTGACTTCGACTTATTCCAAAGTTTGTAAAACTGCAAATAGCACTTTAAAATCACAGTATATGATGTACTTGGTACTAGATTCTGCCATATAAAGCATTTTTGAAGCAAAATCTTGCTTCGGAGCAGATTTACAGGATCAGAAATTTCTCAACGAGACTCAGAAAAGACGCTGATAACTGGCTGAAAACGGAAAATTTTGTGCATTTTTGGACGGACTTATGCGTATTATGTTGTATTGGATAGATTTATATGATTTGCGATACTTTGAAACTGCTCAGAATGTGGTAACTTTGACTTATTTCAAACTTCATAAAACTGCAGATAGCGCTCTGAAAACACGGGATACGATGTTTTTGTTGATAGATTCATACATACTATTAGGTTCAGAATAGGAATATGAACTTTTTGATTGTTAAAATCTGCGCGGAAAAGCGTGATTTCGACTTATTCTAGAGTTAGTAAAACTGCAAATTGCGCTCTAAAAACACGGAATATGATGTATTTGGTGTTACATTCTGCCATATAACGCAGTTTTGAAGCTAAATCTTGCTTCTGAGCAGATTAACAGGATCAAGAATTTCTCAACGAGACTCAGAAATAACGCTGATAACTCGCTGGAAACGAAAAATTTTGTGCATTTTCGAACGGATTCATGCGTATTATGTTGTATTGGACAGATTTATGTGATTTGCGATACTTTGGAACTGCTCAGAATGTGGTAATTTTGACTTATTTCACACTCAATATAACTGCAGATAGCGCTCTGAAAACACGGAATACGATGTTTTTGTCGATAGATTAATACATATTATGAGGTCCTGAATAGAAATATGAACTTCATGATTGTGAAAATTTGTGCGGAAAAGCGTGATTTTGACTTATTCCATGGTTTGTAAAACTGCAAATAGCACTCTAAAAACACAAAATATGATGTATTTGGTGCTAGATTCTGCCATATAACACATTCTTGAAGCAAAATCTTACTTCTGAGCAGATTTACAAGATCAAAAATTTCTCAACGAGACTCAGATATAACGCTGATAACTCGCTAAGAACGAAAAATTTTGTGCATTTGCGGACGGATTCATGCATATTATGTTGTATTGGATACATTCATGTGATTTGCGATACTTTGAAACTGCTCAGAATGTGGTAATTCTGACTTATTCCTAACTTCATATAACTGCAGATAGCGCTCTGAAAACACAAGATACGATGTTTTTGTCGATAGATTTATACATTATATAAGATCCTGAATAGGAATATAAACTTTTTGATCGTGAAAATGAGCGCGGAAAAGCGTGATTTCGACCTATTCCAAAGTTTGTAAAACTGCAAATAGCACTCAAAAAACACGGAATATGATGTATTTGGTGCTAGATTCTGCCATATAACGCATTTTTTGAGCAAAATCTTGCTTCTGAGCGGATTTACAGGATCAAAAGTTTCTCAACGAGACCCAGAAAAAACGCTGATAACTCGCTGAAAACGCAAAATTTTGTGCATTTGAGGACAGATTCATGTGTATCATGTTGTATTGGATGGATTTATGTGATTTGCGATACTTTGAAACTGCTCAGAATGTTGTAAATTCGACTTATCACAAACTTCATATAACTGCAGATAGCGCTCTGAAAACACGAGATACGATGTTTTTGTCGAGAGATTCATACATTTTATGATATCCTGAATATGAATATGAACTTTTTGATTGTGAAAATCAGCGCTGAAAAGCGTGATTCCGACTTATTCCAGAGTTTGTAAAACTGCAAATAGCACTCTAAAAACACGAAATATGATGTATTTGGTGTTAGATTCTACCATATAACGCATATTTGGAGCAAAATCTTACTTCTGAGCAGATTTACATGATCAAACATTTCTCAACGAGACGCAGAAAAAACGCTGATAACTCGCTGGAAACGCAAGATTTTGTGCATTTGAGGAAGGATTCATGCGTATTATGTTGTATTGGATAGACTTATGTGATTTGCGATACTTTGAAACTGCTCAGAATGTGGTTTTTTGATTGATTTCAAACTTCATATAACTGCAGAAGGCGCTGTGAAAACACGATATATGATGTTTTTGTCGGTAGATTCATACATATTATGAGGTCCTGAATTGAAATATGAACTTTTTGATTGTGAAAACCTGCGCGGAATAACGTGATTTCAACTTATTCCAAAGTTTGTATATCTGCAAATAGCACTCTAAGAATACAAAATGTTATGTGTTTGGTGATAGATTCTGCTATTTAACGCATTTTTACAGCAAAATCATGCTTCTGAGCAGATTTACCGAATCAAAAATCTCTCAACGAGACTCAGAGAAAAACCCTGATAACTCGCTGGAAACGCAAAATGTTGTGCATTTGAGGACGAATTCATGCGTATGATGTTGTATTCGATAGATTTATGTTATTTGCGATACTTTAAAACTGCTCAGAATGTGGTAATTTTGACTTATTTCAAACTTCATATAACTGCAGATAGCGCTCTGAAAACACGAGTTATGATGTTTTTGACGTTGAATTCATACATATTATGGGGTCCTGAATAGGAATATGAACTTTTAGATTGTGAAATCTGCGCGGAAAAGCTTGATTTCGACTTATTCCAAAGTTTGTAAAACTGCAAATAGCACTCTAAAACACAAAAAAATGATGGATTTAGTGCTAAATTCTGCCATACCTGAGGCAAAATCTTGCTGTTGAGCAGATTAACAAGATCAAAAATTTGTCAACGAGACTCAGCAAAAACGCTAATGACTCGCTGGAAACGCAAATTTTGTGCATTTGAGAGCGGTTTCATGCGTATTATGTTATATTGGATAGATTTGTTCGATTTGCGATACTTTGAATCTGCTCGGAATGTGGTAATTTTGAATTATTTCAAAGTTCATATAACTGCAGATAGCGCTCTAAAAACTCGAGATACGATGTTTTTGTCGATAGATTCATACATATTATGAGGTCCCGAATAGGAATATAAACTTTTTGATTGTAAAAATTTGCGCGGAACAGCGTGATTTCGACTTATTCCAAAGTTTGTAAAACTGCAAATAGCACTCTTAGAAAACGAAATATGATGTATTTGGTTTTAGATTCTGCCATATAACGCATTTTTTAAGGATGAATCTTGCTTCTGAGCAGATTTACAGTATCAAAAATTCCTCAACGAGACCCAGAAAGAACGCTGATAACTCGCTGGAAACGCAAAATTTTGTGCATTTGAGGATGGATTCATGCGTATTATGTTGTATTGGATCAATTTATCCGATTTGCGATACTTTGAAACTGCTCAGAATGTGGTAATTTTGACTTATTTCAAACTTCATATAACTGCAGATAGCGCTCTGGAAACACGAGATACGATGTTTTTGTCGATAGATTCATACATATTATGAGGTCCTGAATAGGAATATGAACTTTTTGATTGAGGAAATCCGCGCGGAAAAGCGAGATTCCGACTTATTTCAAAGTTTGTAAAACTGCAAATAGCACTCTAAAAACTCAAAATATGATGTATTTGGTGCAAGATTCTGCCATATAACGCATTTTTGAAGCAAAATCTTACTACTGAGCTGATTTACAGAATCAAAAATTTCTCAACGAGACTCTGAAAGAACGCTGATTACTCGCTGGAGACGCAAAAATTTGTGCATTCGAGGACTGATTCATGCGTATTATGTTGTATTGGATAGATTTATGTGATTTGCGATACTTTGAAACTGCTCAGAATGTGGTAATTTAGACCTATTTCAAACTTCATATAAGTGCAGATAGCGCTCTGGAAACACAAGATACGATGTTTTTGTCGATAGATTCATACATATTATGAGGTCCTGAACAGGAATATTAATTTCTTGATTGTGAAAATTTGCGCGGAAAAGCGTGATTTCGACTTATTTCAAAGTTTGTAAAACTGCAAATAGCACTCTAAAAGCACAGAATATGATGTACTTGTTGCTAGATTCTGCCATATAAAGCATTTTTGAAGCAAAATCTTGCTTCGGAGCAGATTTACAGGATCAGAAATTTCTCAACGAGGCTCAGAAAAAACGCTGATAACTCGCTGAAAACGCAAAATGTTGTGCATTTTTGGACGGATTTATGCGTATTATGTTGTATTGGATAGATTTATATGATTTGCGATACTTTGAAACTGCTCAGAATGTGGTAACTTTGACTTATTTCAAACTTCATAAAACTGCAGATAGCGCTCTGAAAACACTAGATACGATGTTTTTGTTGATAGATTCATACATATTATTAGGTTTAGAATAGGAATATGAACTTTTTGATTGTGAAAATCTGCGCGGAGAAGCATGATTTCGACTTATTCTAAAGTTAGTAAAACTGCAAATTGCGCGCTAAAAACACGGAATATGATGTATTTGGTGCTAGATTCTGCCATATAACGCAGTTTTGAAGCAAAATCTTGCTTCTGAGCAGATTAACAGGATCAAGAATTTCTCAACGAGACTCATAAATAACGCTGATAACTCGCTGGAAACGAAGAATTTTGTGCATTTGAGGACGGATTCATGCGTTTTATGTTGTATTGGATAGATTTATGTGATTTGCGATACTTTGAAACTGCTCAGAATGTTGTAATTTTGACTTATTTCAAACTTCATATAACTGCAGATAGCGCCCTGAAAACAGGAGATACGATATTTTTGTCGATAGATTCATACATATTATGAGGTCCTGAGTAGGAATATGAACTTTTTTATTATGAAAATCTGCGCGGAAACGCGTGATTTCGACTTATTCCAAAGTTTGTATTTCTGCAAATAGCACTCTG
This sequence comes from Dromius quadrimaculatus, assembly GCA_963989225.1. Taxonomy (NCBI): domain Eukaryota; kingdom Metazoa; phylum Arthropoda; class Insecta; order Coleoptera; family Carabidae; genus Dromius; species Dromius quadrimaculatus. Next base: position 115,946 of record CAXDIG010000341.1, on the reverse strand, counting down.
AAAATATGAAATATGATGTATTTGGTGCTAGATTCTGCCATATAACGCATTTTTAAATCAAAATCTTGCTTCTGAGCAGATTCAAATCAGAAATTTCTCAACGAGACTCAGAAAAAACGCTGATAACTCGCTGGGAACGGAAAATTTTGTGCATTTGAGGACGGAATCATGCGTGTTATGTTGTATTGGATAGATTTATGTGATTTGCGATACTTTGAAACTGCTCAGAATGTGGTAATTTTGACTTATTCCAAACTTCATATAACTGCAGATAGCGCTCTGAGAACACGAGATACGATCTTCTTGCCATTAGATTCATACATATTATGAGGTCCTGAATAAGAATATGAACTTTTTGATTGTGAAAATCTGCGCGGAAAAGCGTGATTTCGACTTATTTCAAAGTATGTAAAACTGCTAATAGCACTTCAAAAACAGGAAATATTGTGTATTTGGTGCTGGATTCTGCCATATAACGCATTTTTAGAGCAAAATCTTGCTTCTGAGCAGATTTACAGAATCAATAATTTCTCAACAAGACGCAGAAAAAACGCTGATATCTCGCTGAAAACGCAAAATTTAGTGCATTTGAGGACGGATTCATGTGTATTATGTTGTTTTGGATAGATTTATGTGATTTGCGATACTTTGAAACTGCTCAGAAAGTGGTAATTTTGACTTATTTTAAACTTCATATAACTGCAGATAGCGCTCTGAAACACGAGATACGATGTTTTTGTCGATAGAATCATACCTATTATGAGGTCCTGAATAGAAATATGAACTTTTTGATTGTGATAATCTTCGCGGAAAAGCGTGATTTCGACTTATTTCAAAGTTTTTAAACTGCAAATAGCACTCTAAAAACACGAAATATGATGTATTTGGTGCTAGATTCTGCCATATCAGAGGCAGAATCTTGCTTCTGAGCAGATTTACAGGATCAAAAATTTCTCAACGAGACTCAGAATAAACGCTGATAACTCGCTGGAAACGCAAATTCTGTGCATTTGAGGACGGTTTCATGCGTATTATGTTGTATTGGATAGATTTATTTGATTTGCGATACTTTGAAACTGCTCGGAATATGGTAATTTTTACTCATTTCAAAGTTCATATAACTGCAGATAGCGCTCTAAAAACGCAAGAAACCATATCTTTGTCGATAGATTCATACAAATTATGAGGTGCTGAATAGGATTATGAACTTTTTGATTGTGAGAATTTGCGCGGAAAAGCGTGATTCCGACTTATTCCAAAGTTAGAAATACTACAAATAGCACTCTAAGAGAACAAAATATGATGTATTTGGTGGTAGATACTGCCATATAACGCATCTTTGCAGCAATATCTTGCTTCTGAGCAGATTAACAGAATCAAAAATCTCTCAACGAGACCCAGAAAAAACGCTGATAACTCGCTGGAAACGTAAAATTTTGAGCATTTGAGGACGGATTCATGCGTATTATGTTGTATTGGATAGATTCATGTGATTTGCGATACTTTGAAACTGCTCGGAATATGGTAATTTTGACTTATTTCAAACTTCATATTACTGCAGAAAGCGCTCTGAAAACACAAGATTCAATGTTTTTGTCGATAGAATCATACCTATTATGAGGTCCAGAATAGGAATAATAACTCTTTGATTGTGAAAATAAGCGCGGAAAACCGTGATTTCGACTTATTCCAGAGTTTGTAAAACTGCAAATAGCACTCTAAAAACACAAAATATGATGTATTTGGTGCTAGATTCTGCCATATAACGTATTTTTAAAGCAAAATCTTGCTTCTGAGCAGATTTACAGGATCAAAAATTTCTCAACGAGACTCAGAAAAAACGCTGATAACTCGCTGGAAAAGCAAAATTCTGTGCATTTGAGGGCGGATTCATGCGTATTATGTTGTAGTGGATAGATTCATGTGATTTGCAATACTTTGAAAATGCTCAGAATGTGGTAATTTTGACTCATTTCAAACTTCATATAACTGCAGATAGCGCTCTGAAAACACGGGATACGATATTTTTGTCGATAGATCCATACATATTAGGAGGTCCTGAATAGGAATATGAACTTTTTGATTGTGAAAATTTGCGCGGAAAAGCGTGATTTCGACTTATTCCAAAGTTTGTAAAACTGCAAATAGCATAGCACTCAAAAAACACGAAATATGATGTATTTGGTGCTAGATTTTGCCATATAACGCATTTTTGGAGCAATATCTTGCTTCTGAGCAGATTTACAGGGTCAGAAATTTCTCAACAAGACTCAGAAAGAACGCTGATAACTCGCTGGGAACGCAAAATTTTGTGCATCTGAGGATGAATTCATGCGTATTGACTCATTTCAAACTTCATATAATTGCAGATAGCGCTCTGAAAACACGAGATACGATGTTTTCGTCGACAGATTCATACATATGATGGAGTCCTGAATAGCAGAATGTGGTAATTTTGACTTTTTTCGAACTTCATTTAACTGCAGATAGCGCTCTGGAAACACAAGATACGTTGTTTCTGACGACAGATTCATACATAACATTAGGTCCTGAATAGGAATATGAGCTTTTTGATCATGAAAATCTGCGCGGAAAAGCGTGATTTCGACTTATTCCAAAGTTTGTAAAACTGGAATAGCACTATGAAAACATAAAATATGATGTATTTGGTGCTAGATTCCGCCATATAACGCATTTTCAAAGCAAAAACTTGCTTCTGAGCAGATATACAGAATACAAAATCCCTCAACGAGACTCAAAAAACGCTGATAACTCGCTGAAACGCAAAATTTCATGCATTTTGGGACGGATTCATGCGTATTATGTAGTATTGGGATAGATTTATGTGATTTGCGATAATTTGAAACTGCTCAGAATGTGGTAATTTTGACTTAATTCAAACTTCATATAACTGCAGATAGCGCTCTGAGCACACAAGATACGATGTTTTTGTCGAATAGCACTGTATAAACACAAAATATGATGTATTTGGTGCTAGTTTCGGCCGTATAACGCATTTTCGAAGCAAAATCCTTGCTTCTCGGCAGAATTACAGATTCAAAAATTTCTCAACGAGACTCAGACAAATCGCTGATAACTCGCTGGAAACGCAAAATTTTGTGCATTTGAGGACGGAATCATGCGTATTATGTTGTATTGGATAGATTCATGAGATTTGCGATACTTGGAAACTGCTCAGAATATGGTAATTTTGACTTATTTCAAACTTCATCTAACTGCAGATAGCGCTCTAAAAACACGAGATATGATGTTTCCTGTTGATAGATTCATACATATGATGAGATCCTGAATAGAAATATGAACTTCTTGATCGTGGAAATCTTCGCGGAGAAGCGTGATTTTGACTTATTCCAAAGTTTGTGAAACTGCAAATAGCACTCTAGAAACACTGAGTATGATGTATTTGGTGCTAGGTTCTGCATATAACGCATTTTTGGAGCAAAATTATGCTTCTGAGCAGATTTACAGGATCAAAAATTTCTCAACAAGACTCAAAAAACGCTGATAACTCGCTGGAAGCTCAGAATTTCTTGCATTTGAGGACGAATTCATGCGTATTATGTAGTATTGGATAGATTTATGTGATTTGCGATACTTTGAGACTGCTCAGAATGTGGTAATTTTGACTTATTTCAAACTTCTTATAACTGCAGATAACGCTCTGAAAACACGAAATACGATGTTTTTGTTGTTAGTTCCATAAATATTATGAGGGTTTTGATAGGAATATGAACTTTTCGATTGTGAAAATCTGCGCGGAAAGGCGTGATTTCGACTTATTTCAAAGTTTGTAAAACTGCGAGTAGCGCTCTGGAAAACGCGGAATATGATGTATTTGGTAATAGATTTTGCCATATAACGCATTTTGAAAGCAAAGTCTTGCTCCTGAGCAGATTCACAGAATCAAAAATTTCTCAACGAGACTCAGAAAAATCGCTGATAACTCGCTGGAAACGCAAAATTTTGTGCATTTGAGGGACGGATTCATGCGTATTATGTTGTATTGGATGGATTTATGTGATTTGCGATACTTTGAAACTGCTCAGAATGTAGTAACTTTGACTTATTTCAAACTTCATATAACTGCAGATAGCGCTTTGAGAACACGGGATACGATGTTTTTGTCGATAGACTCATACATATTATAAGGTCCTGAATAGGAATATGAACTTTTCGATCGTGAAAAATTCGCGCGGAGAAGCGTGATTCCGACTTATTCCAAGTTTGTAAAACTGCAAATAGCACTCTAAGAACACGAAATATGATGTATTTGGTGCTAGATTCTGCCATATAATGCATTTTTGAAGCAAAATCTTACTCTATTCGAAGCAGTTAACTGAGCATTAACAGCAAAATTCCTCAACGAGACTCAGAAAAAACGCTCATAACTCGCTGGAAACGCAAAATTCTATGCATTTGAGATCGGATTCATGCGTATTATGTTGTATTGAATGGATTCATGTGATTTGGAGATACTTTGAAACTGCTCAGAATGTGGTAATTTTGACTTATTTCGAACTTCATATAACTGCAGATAGCGCTCTGAAAACACGAGATACGATGTTTTTGTCGATAGATTCATACATATTATGAGGTCCTGAATAGGAATATGAACTTTTTGATTGTGAAAATCTGCGCGGTAAAGCGTGATTCCGACTTATCCGTAAGTTTATAAAACTGCGAATAGCACTCTAAAAACACAAAATATGATGTGTTTGGTGCTAGACTCTGCCATATAACGCATTTTGAAGTAGAATCTTGCATCTGAGCAGATTTACAGAATCAAAAATTTCTCAACGAGGACTCAGAGAAAACGCTGATAACTAGTAGGAAACGCAAAATTATGTGCATTCGAGGACGGATTCATGCGTATCATGTTGTATTGGATAGATTCATGTGATTTGCGATACTTTGAAACTGCTCAGAATGTGGTAATTTTGACTTATTTCAAACTTCATATAACTGCAGATAGTGCTCTGAAAACACGATACGATGTTTTTGTCGATAGATTCATACATATTATGAGGTCCTGAATGGGAATATGAACTTTATGATTGTGAAAATCTGTGCGGAAGAGCGTGATTTCGACTAATTCCAAAGTTTGTAAAACTGCGAATAGCACTCCAAAAACACAAAATATGATGTATTTGGTGATTGATTCTGCCATACAACGCATTTTTAAAGCAAAATCTTGCTTCTGAACAGATTAAAAGAATCAAAAATTTCTCAACGAGACTCATTGTGCATTTGAGGAGGGATTTATGCGTATTATGTTGTATTGGATTGATTTATGTGATTTGCGTTACTTTGAAACTGCTCAAAAGTTTGTAATTTTGACTTATTTCAAACTCCAACTCACACGAAACTGCGAATAGCACTCTAAAAACGCGAAATATGATGTATTTGGTGTTAGATTCTGCCATATAACGCATTTTCAAAGCAAAATCTTGCTTCTGAGCAGATTTACAGAATCAAAAATTCCTCAACGAGACTCAGAAAAAACGCTGATAACTCGCTGGAAACGCAAGATTTCGTGCATTTGAGGACAAGTTCATGCGTATCATGTTGTATTAGATAGATTTATGTGATTTGCGATACTTTGAAACTGCTCAATATGTGGTATTTTGACTTATTTTAAATTTCATTTAAGTGCAGATAGCGCTCTGGAAACACGAGATACGTTGTTTTTGTCGATAGATTCATACATATTATGAGGTCCTGAATAGGAATATGAATTTTTTGATTGTGAAAATCTGCGCGGATAAGCGTGATCTTGACTTATTCCAAAGTTTGTGAAACTGCAAATAGCACTCTAACAACACAAAATATGATGTATATGGTGCTAGATTCTGCCATATGATGCATTTTTCAAGCAGAATCTTGCTTCCGATCTGATTTATAGAATAAAAAATTTCTCAACGAGACTCAGGGAGAACGCCTGATAACTCGCTGGAAACGCAGAATTTTTTGCATTTGAGGACGGATCCATGCGTATTATGTTGTATTGGATATATTTATGTGATTTGCGATACTTTGAAACTGCTTAGAATGTGGTAAATTTGACTTATTTCAAACTTCATATAACTGCAGATAGCGCTTTGAAAACACGAGATATGATGTGTGTGTCGATAGATTCATACATATTATAAGGTCCTCAATAGGAATATGAACTTTTATGATTGTGAACAATCTGCGCGGGAAAGCTTGATTCCGACTTGATCGAAAGTTAGTAAAACTGCAAATAGCACTATAAAAAACACGAAATATGATGTATTTGGTGCTAGATTCAGCCATATAACGCATTTTTAGAGCCGAAATCTTACTTCTAAGCAGATTTACAGAATCAAAAATTTCCCAACGAGCCTCACAAAAAAACGCTGAAAACTCGCTGGAAACGCAAAATTTTGGACATTTGAGGACGGAATCATACGTATTATGTTGTATTGGATAGATTTATGTGATTTGCGATACTTTGAAACTGCTCAGAATGTAGTAATTTGACTTATTTCAAACTTCATATAACTGCAGATAGCGCTCTGAGGACACAAGATACGATGTTTTTGTCGATAGATTCATACATATTATGAGGTCCTGAATAGGAATATGAACTTTTTGATCGTGAAAATCTGCGCGGAAAAGCGTGATTTCGGACTTATTCCAAAGTTTGTAAACAAGCAAATCCCTTCTGAAAACACGGAATATGATGTATTTGACGCGTAGATTCTGCATATAACGCATTTTTAAAGCAAAATCTTACTTCTGAGCAGATTTACAGGATCAAAAATTTCTCAACAAGACTCAGAAAAAACGCTGATAACTCGCAGGAAACGCATAGTTTTGTGCATCTGAGGACGGATCATGCGTATTATGTTATATTGGATAGATTTATGTGATTTGCGATACTTTGAATCTGCTCAGAATGTGGTAATTTTGACTTATTTCAAACTTCATATAACTGCAGATAGCGATCTAAGAACACGAGATACAATGTGATAGTCAATGGATTCATACATATTATGGGGTCCCCTGAAAAGGAATATAAACTTTTTGATTGTGAAGATCTGCGCGGAAAAGCATGATTTCGACCCTATTCCAAAGTTTGTAAAACTGCAAATAGCACTCTAAAAACACGGAATATGATGTATTTGGTGCTAGATTCTGCCATATAACGCATTTTTAAAGCAAAATCTTGCTTCTGAGCAGATTAACAGAATCAAAAATTCCTCAACGAGACTCAGAAAAAACGCTGAAAACTTGCTGGAAACGCAAAATTTCGAGCATTCGAGGACGGATTTGTGTGTATTATGTTATATTGGGACAGATTTATGAGATTTGCGATACTTTGAAACTGCTCAGAATGTGGTAATTTTGACTATATTTCAAACTTCATATAACTGCAGATAGCGCTCTAAAAACACGAGATACGATGTTTTTGTTGATAGATCTATACATATTATGAGGTCCTGAATAAAAATATGAACTTTTTGATCGTGAAAATTTGTGCGGAAAAGCGTGATTTCGACTTATTCCAGAGTTTGTAAAACTGCAAATAGCACTCTGATAAACACGAAATATGATGTGATTGGTGCAACGCTCTGCCATATAACGCATTTTTTCAAGCAAAATCTTGCTTCTGAGCAGATTTACAGCATCAAAAATTTTTCAACGAGACTCAGAAGGAACGCTGATAACTCGCTGGAAACTTTGAATTTTGTGCATTTGAGGACGGATTTATGCGTATTATGTTGAATTGGATAGATTTATGTGATTTGCGATACTTTGAAACTGCTAAGAATGTGGTAATTCTGACTTATTTCAAACTTCATATAACTGCAGATAGCGATCTAAGACATGAGATACGATGTTTTTGTCGATAGATTCATTACCAAATTATGAGGTCCTGAATAGGAGTATGAACTTTCTGATTGTGAAAATCAGCGCGGAAAAGCGTGATTTCGACTCATTCCAAAATTAGTAAAACTGCAAATAGCACTCTGAAAACACGAAATATGATGTATTTGGTGCTAGATTCGGCCATATAACGCATTTTTGAAGCGAAATCTTGCTTCTGAGCAGATTTACAGGATCAAAAATTTCTCAACGAGACACAAAAAATCTGTGATGACTTGCTGGAAACGCGAAATCTTCTGCATTTGAGGACGGATTCATGTGTATTATGTTGTATTAGATAAATTTATGTGATTTGCGATACTTTGAGACTGCTAAGAATGTGGTAATTTTGACTTTTTCCAAACTTCATATAACTGCAGATAGCGCTCTGAGAACACGAGATACGATGTTTCTGTTGATAGATTCCATACATATTATGAAGTCCTGAATAGAGATATGAAACTTTTTGATTGTGAAAGTCTGCGCGGAAAAGCGTGAACTCGACTTATCCCCAAAGTTTTGTAAAACTGCAAATAGCACTCCAAAAACACAGAATATGATGTACTTGGTGCTAGATTCTGCCATATTACGAATTTTTGAAGCAAAATCATGCTTCTGAACAGATTTACAGAATCAAAAATTTTTCAACGAGACAGAAAAAACGCTGACGACTCGCTTGAAACGCAAAATTTTGTGCATTCGAGAACGGATTCATACGTATTATGTTGTAGTGGATAGATTTATATGATTTGCGATACTTTGAAACTGCTCAGAATGTAGTTATTTTGACTCATTCCAAACTTCATATAACTGCAGATAGCGCTCTAAAAACACGAGATACGATGTTTTTGTCGATAGATTAATTCATATTATGAGGGCCTGAATAGGGATATGAACTTTCGGATTGTGAAAATATGCGCGTAAAAGCGTGATTTTGACTCATTCCAAAGTTTGTATAACTGCGAATAGAACTCTAAAAACACGAAATATGATGTATTTGGAGCTAGATTCTGACATATAACGCATTTAAAAGCAAAATCTTGCTTCTAAGCAGATTTACAAAATCGATAATTTCTCAACGAGACTCATTGTGCATCTGAGAACGGATTTATACTTATTATGTTGTATTGGATAGATTTATGTAATTTGCGATACTTTGAAACTGCTTAGAATGTGGTAATTTTGACTTATTTCGAACTTCATATAACTGCAGATAGCGCTCTGAAAACACGGGATACGATGTTTTTGTCGATAGATTCATACATATTATGAGGTCCTGAATAGGTATATGAACTTTTTGAATGTGAAGATCTGCGCGGTAAAGCGTGATTCCGACTTATCCCAAAGTTTGTTAAACTGCAAATAGCACTCTAAAAACACAAAATATGATGTATTTGGTGCTAGATTCTGCCATATAACGCATTTTTGAAGCAAAATCTTGCTTCTGAGCAGATTTACAGGATCAAAAATTTCTCAACGAGACAGAAAAAACGCTGATGACTTGCTGGAAACGCAGAATTTTTTGCATTTGAGGACGAATTCATGTGTATCATGTTGTATTAGATAGATTTATGTGTTTCGCGCTACATTGAAACTGCTCAGAATGTGGTAAATTTGACTTATTTCAAACTTCATATAACTGCAGAGAGTGCTCTGAAAACACGAGATACGATGTTTTCGTCGATAGATTTATACATATTATAAGGTCCTGAATAGGAATATGAACTTTATAATTGTGAGAATCTGCGTCGGAAAGCGTGATTCCGACTCATTCCAAAGTTTGTAAAACTGCAAATAGCACTCAAAAAACACAAAATATGAAGTATTTGGTGCTAGATTCTGCCATATAACGCATTTATGAAGCAAAATCTTGCTTCTAAGCAGTTTAACAGAATCAAAGATTTCTCAGCGAGACTCATTGTGCATTTGAGGACGGATTAATGCTTATTATGTTGTATTGGATAGATTTATGTAATCTGCGATACTTTGAAACTGCTTAGAATGTAGTAATTTTGACTTATTTTCAACTTCATATAACGCAGATAGCGCTCTGAAAACACAAGGTACGGTGTTTTTGTCGCTAGATTCATACATATGATGAGGTCCTGAATAGAAATATAAACTTTTTGAATGTGCAAAATCTGCGCGGAAGAGCGTGATTTCGAATTATTCCAAAGTTTGTAAAACTGCAAATAGCACTCTAAAACACGAAATATGATGTATTTGGTGCTGAATTCTGCCATATAATTCATTTTTCAAGCAAAATCTTACTTCGGAGCTGATTTACAGAATTAAAAATTTCTCAACGAGACTCAGAAAAAACGCTGAAACTTGCTGGAAACGCAAAATTTCGTGCATTTGAGGACGGATCCATGCGTATTATGTTGTACTGGATAGATTTATGTGATTTGCGATACTTTGAAACTGCTCAGAATGTGGTGATTCTGCCTTATTTCAAACTTCATATAACTGCAGATAGCGCTCTGAAAACACGAAATACGATGTTTTTTTGATAGATTCATACATATTATAAGGTCCTGAACACAGATATGAACTTTTTGATTGTGAAAATATGCGCGGAAAAGCATGATTTCGACTTATTCGAAAGTTTGTAAAACTGCAAATAGCACTTTGAAAACACGAAATATGATGTATTTTGTGCTAGATTCTGCCATATAACGCATGTTTGAAGCAATATCTTGCTTCTGAGCAGATTTACAGAATCAAAAATTTCTCAACAAGACTCAGAAAAAAACGCTGATTAAACGCTGGTGACACAAAATTTTGTGCATTCGAGGACGGTTTCATGCGTATTATGTTGTATTGAATAGATTTATGTGATTTGCGATACTTTGGAACTGCTCGGGATGTGGTAATTTTGACTTATTTCAAACTTCATATAACTGCAGATAGCGCTCTGAAAACACGAGATACGATGATTTCTTGATAGATTCATACATATTATGAGGTCCTGAATAGGAATATGAACTTTTTGATTGTAGAAATGTGCCCGGAAAAGCGTGATTTTGACTTATTCCAAAGTTTGTAAAACTGCGAATAGCACTCTAAAAACACGAAATATGATGTATTTGGTGCTAGTTTCTGCCATATAACGCATTTTTGATGCAAAATCTTGAAACTGAGCAGATTAACAGAATCAGAAATTCCTCAACGAGACTCCGAGAAAACGCTGATAACTCACTAGAAACGCAAAATTTTGTGCATTTGAGGACGGATCCATGCGTATTATGTTATATTGGATAGATTTATGTGATCTGCGATACATGGAAACTGCTCAGAATGTAGTAATTTTGACTTATTTCAAACTTCATATAACGGCAGATAGTGCTCTGAAAACACGAGATACGATGTTTCTGTCGATAGCATACATACTATGAGGTCCTGAATAGGAATATGAACTTTTTGATCATGAAATGTGCGCGGAAAAGCGTGATTTCGACTTATTCCAAAGTTTGTAAAACTGCAAGAAGCACTCTAAAAACACAAAATATGTTGTATTTGGTAATAGAGTCTGCAGTATAACGCATTTTTTTAACAAAATCTTGCTTCTGAGCAGATCTACACAATCAAAAATTTCTCAACGAGACTGAGAAAAAACGCTGATAACAAGCCGGAAACGCAAAATTTTGTGCATTCGAGAACGGATTCATGCGTATTATGTTGTATTGGATAGATTTATGTGATTTGCGTTACTTTGAAACTGCTCAGAATGTGTTAATTTTGACTTATTTCAAACTTCATATGACTGCAGAAAGCGCTCTAAAAACACTAGATACGATGTTCTTGTCGATAGATTCATACATATCATGAGGTCCTGAATAGAGATATGAACTTTTGGATTATGAGAATCTGCGCGAAAAAGCGTGATTTCGACTCATTTCAAAGTTTGTAAAACTGCGAATAGCACTCTAAAAACACGAAATATGATGTATTTGGTGCTAGATTCTGCCATATAACGCATTTTAAAATCAAAATCTTGCTTCTGAACAGATTTACAGAATCAAAACTTTCTCAACGAGACTAAGAAAAAACGATGATAACTTGCTGGAAACGCAAAATTTTGTGCATTCGAGGACGGATTCAAACGTATTATGTTGTATTGGATAGATTTATGTGATTTGCGATACTTTGAAACTGCTCAGAATGTGGTAATTTTGACTTATTTTAAACTTCATATAACTGCAGATAGTGCTCTGGAAACACGAGATACGATGTTTCTGTCGATAGATTCATACATACTATGAGGTCCAGAATAGCAATATGGACTTTTTGATTGTGATAATCTGCGCGGTAAAGCGTGATTTCAACTTATTCAAAAGCTTGTGAAACTGCGGATAGCACTCTAAAAACATGAAATATGATGTATTTGGTGCTAGAGTCTGCGATATAACGCATTTTTTTAGCAAAATCTTGCTTCTGAGCAGATTTACAGAATCAAAAATTTCTCAACGAGACTCAGAAAAACGCTGATATCTTGCTGGAAACGCAAAATTTTGTGCATTCGGGGACGGATCTATGCGTATTATGTTGTACTGGATAGATTTATGTGATATGCGATACTTTGGATCTGCTCAGAATGTGGTTATTTTGACTTATTTCAAACTTCATATAACTGCAGATAGCGCTCTAAAACACGAGATACGATGTTTTTGTCGATAGATTCATACATATTGAGAAGTACTGAATAGGAATATGAACTATTTGATTGGAAAGATCCACGCGGAAAAGCGTGATTTTGACTTATTCCCAAGTTTGTAAAACTGCAAATAGCACTCTAGAAACACGAAATATGATGTATTTGGTGCAAGATTCTGCCATATAACGCATATTTGAGGCAGAATCTTACTTCTGAGCAGATAATCAGGATCAAAAATTCCTCAACGAGATTTATGTGATTTGCAATACTTTGGAACTGCTCGGAATGTTGTAATTTTGACTTATTTCAAACCTCATATAACTGCAGATAGCGCTCTGAAAACACGAGATACGATGTTTTTGTCGATAGATCTATACATATTATAAGTCCTGAATAGGAATATGAACTTCTTGATTGTGAAAATCCGCGCGGAAAAGCATGATTTGGACCTATTCCAAAGTTTGTAGAACTGCGAATAACACTCTTAAAACACGAAATATGATGTATTTGGGGCTAGATTCTCCCATATAACGCATTTTTGAAGCAAAATCTTGCTTATGAGCTAATTTACAGAATCAAAAATTTCTCAACGAGACTCAGGAAAAGCGCTGATAACTCGCTGAAAACGCAAAATTTTGTGCATTTGAGGACGAATTCATGCGTATCATGTTGTATTAGATAGATTTATGTGATTTGCGATACTTCAAAACTGCTCAGAATGTGCTAATTTTGACTTATTTCAAACTTCATATAACTGCAGATAGCGCTCTGAAAACACGAGATACGATGTTTTTGTCGATAGATTCATACATATTATGAGGTCCTGAATAGGAATATGGACCTTTTGATTGTGGAAATCTGCGCGGAAAAGCGTGATTTCGACTTATTCCAAAATTTGTAAAACTGCAAATAGCACTCTAAAAACACGAAAAATGATGTATTTGGTGCAAGATTCTGCCATATAACGCATTTTTGAAGCAAGATCTTGCTTCCGAGCAGATTTACAGGATCAAAGATTTCTCAACGAGACTCAGAAAAAACGCTGATATCTCGCTGGAAACGCAAAATTCTGTGCATTTAAGGACAGATCAATGCGTATCATGTTGTATTGGATAGATTTATGTGATTTGCGATACTTTGAATCTGCTCAGAATGTGGTAATTTTGACTTATTTCAAACTTCATATAACTGCAGATAGCGCTCTGAAACACGAGAAACGATGTTTTTGTCGATAGAATCATACATATTATGAGGTCCTGAATAGAAATATGAACTTTTTGATCTTGAAAATCTGCGCGGAAAAGCGTGATTTCGACTTATTTCAAAGTTTGTAAAACTGCAAATAGCACTCTAAAAACACAAAATATGATGTATTTGGTGCTAGATTCTGCCATATAACGCATTTTTGAAGCATAATCTTGCTTCTGAGCAGATTTACAGGATCAACAATTTCTCAACGAGACTTAGAATCAACGCTGTTAACTCGCTGGAAACGCCAAATTTTGTGCATTTGAGGACGAATTCATGCGTATTATGTTGTTTGGATAGATTTATGTGATTTGCGATACTTTGAAACTGCTCAGAATGTGGTAATTTCCACTTATTTCAAACCTCATATATCTGCAGATAGCGCTCTGAAAACACAAGATACGATGTTTTTGTCGATAGATTCATACATATTATGAGGTCCTGAATGTGAATATGAACTTTTTGATTGTGAAAATTGGCGCGGATAAGCGTGATTTCGACTTATTTCAAAGTTTGTTAAACTGCGGATAGCACTCTAAAAACACGAAATATGATGTTTTCAGTGCTAGATTCTGCCAAATAACGCAGTTTTGAAGCAAAATCTTGCTTCTGAGCAGATTTACAGAGTCAAAAATTTCTCAACGAGACTCAGAAAAAACGCTGATAACTCGCTGGAAACACAAAATTTTGTGCATTTGAGGACAGATTCATGCGTAATATGTTGTATTGGATAGATTCATGTGATTTGCGATACTTTGAAACTGCTCAGAATGTGGTAGTTTTGACTTATTTCAAACTCCATATAACTGCAGATAGCGCTCTGAAAACACGAGCTACGATGTTTTTGTTGATAGATTCATACATATTATGAGGTCCTGAATAGGAATATGGATTTTTTGGTTGTGAAAATCTGCGCGAAAAAGCGTGTTTTCGACTTATTCCAAAGTTTGTAGAACTGCAAATAGCACTCTAAAAACACGAAATATGATGTTTTTTTCTGCTAGATTCTGCCATATAACGCATTTTCAAAGCAAAACCTTGCTTTTGAGCAGATTTACAGGATCAAAAATTTCTCAACGAGACTCAGAAGAAACGCTGATAACTCGCTGGAAACGCAAAATTTTGTGCATTTGAGGACGGATTCATGCGTATTATGTTGTATTGGATAGATTCATGTGATTTGCGATACTTTAAAACTGCTCAGATTGTGGTAATTTTGACTGTTTTCAACCTTTATATAACTGCTGATAGCGCTCTGAAAACATGAGATACGATGTTTTTGTCGATAGATCTATACATATTATGAGGTCCTGAATAAAAATATGAACTTTTTGATTGTGAAAGTCTGGGCGGGAAAGCGTGATTTCGACTTATCCCAAAGTTTGTAAAACTGCAAATAGCCTTTTTAAAACACAAAATATGATGTATTTGGGGCAAGATTCTCCCATATAACGCATTTTTGAAGCAAAATCTTGCTTCTGAGCTAATTTACAGAATCAAAATTTCTCAACGAGACTCAGGAAAAGCGCTGATAACTCGCTGGAAACGCAAAATTTTGTGCATTTGAGGACGAATTCATGCGTATCATGTTTAGATAGATTTATGTGATTTGCGATACTTTAAAACTGCTCAGAATGTGCTAATTTTGACTTATTTCAAACTTCATATAACTGCAGATAGCGCTCTGAAAACACGAGATACGATGTTTTTGTCGATAGATTCATACATATCATGAGGTCCTGAATAGGAATATGGACCTTTTGATTGTGGAAATCTGCGCGGAAAAGCGTGATTTCGACTTATTCCAAAATTTGTAAAACTGCAAATAGCACTCTTAAAACACGAAAAATGATGTATTTGGTGCAAGATTCTGCCATATAACGCATTTTTGGAGCAAGATCTTGCTTCTGAGAAGATTTACAGGATCAAAGATTTCTCAACGAGACTCAGAAAAAACGCCAAAAACTTGCTGGAAACGCAAAATTTTGTTCATTTGAGGACGGATTCATGCGTAATATGTTGTATTGGATAGATTTATGTTATTTGCGATACTTTGAAACTGCTCAGAATATGGTAATTTTGACTTATTTCAACCTTTATATAACTGCTGATAGCGCTCTGAAAACATGAGATACGATGTTTTTGTCGATAGATCTATACATATTATGAGGTCCTGAATAAAAATATGAACTTTTTGATTGTGAAAGTCTGGGCGGGAAAGCGTGATTTCGACTTATCCCAAAGTTTGTAAAACTGCAAATAGCCTTCTTAAAACACAAAATATGATGTATTTGGGGCAAGATTCTCCCATATAACGCATTTTTGAAGCAAAATCTTGCTTCTGAGCTAATTTACAGAATCAAAAATTTCTCAACGAGACTCAGGAAAAGCGCTGATAACTCGCTGGAAACGCAAAATTTTGTGCATTTGAGGACGAATTCATGCGTATCATGTTGTATTAGATAGATTTATGTGATTTGCGATACTTTAAAACTGCTCAGAATGTGCTAATTTTGACTTATTTCAAACTTCATATAACTGCAGATAGCGCTCTGAAAACACGAGATACGATGTTTTTGTCGATAGATTCATACATATTATGAGGTCCTGAATAGGAATATGGACCTTTTGATTGTGGAAATCTGCGCGGAAAAGCGTGATTTCGACTTATTCCAAAATTTGTAAAACTGCAAATAGCACTCTAAAAACACGAAAAATGATGTATTTGGTGCAAGATTCTGCCATATAACACAGTTTTGAAGCAAGATCTTGCTTCTGAGCAGATTTACAGGATCAAAGATTTCTCAACGAGACTCAGAAAAAACGCTTATATCTCGCTGGAAACGCAAAATTCTGTGCATTTAAGGACAGATCAATGCGTATCTTGTTGTATTGGATAGATTTATGTGATTTGCGATACTTTGAATCTGCTCAGAATGTGGTAATTTTGACTTATTTCAAACTTCATATAACTGCAGATAGCGCTCTGAAAACACAAGATACGATGTTCTTGTCGATAGATTCATACATATTATGAGGTCCTGAATAGGAGTATGAACTTTTGGATTGTGAAAATCTGCGCGGAAAAGCGTGATTTCGACTTACTCCAGAGTTTGTAAAACTGCAAATAGCACTCTAAAAACACGAAATATGATGTATTTTGTGTTAGATTCTGCCATATAACGCATTTTTCAAGCTATATCTTGCCTCTGAGCAGATTTACAGGATCAAAATCTCTCAACAAGACTCAGAAAAAACGCTGATAACTCGCTGGAAACGCAAAATTTTGTGCATTTGAGGACGGATTCATGAGTATTATTTGTATTGGATAGGTTTATGTGATTTGTGATACTTTGAACCTGCTCAGAATGTGGTAATTTTGACTTATTCCAAACTTAATATAACTGCATAAAGCACTTTGAAAACATGAGATCCGATGTTTCTTTTGATAGATTCATACATATTATGAGGTCCTGAATAGGAATATGAACTTTTTGATTGTGAAAATCTGTGCGAAAAAGCGTGATTTCGACTTATTCCAAAGTTTGTAGGAATGCAAATAGCAATCTAAAAACACGAAATATGATATATTTGGTGCCAGATTTTGCCATATAACGCATTTTTGAAGCAAAATCTTGCTTCTGAGCAGATTTACAGGATCAAAAATTTCCCAACAAGACTCAAAAAAAACGCTGATAACTCCCTCGAAACGCAAAATTGCGTGCACTCGAGGACGGATTCATGCGTATTATGTTGTATTGGGTAGATTTATGTGATTTGCGATACTTTGAAACTGCTCAGAATGTGGTAATTTTGACTTATTTCAAACTTCATATAACTGCAGATAGCGCTCTGAAAACACGAGCTACGATGTTTTTGTTGATAGATTCATACATATTATGAGGTCCTGTATAGGAATATAGACTTTTTGGTTGTGAAAATCTGCGCGGAAAAGCGTGATTTCGACTTATTCCAAAGTTTGTAAAACTGCAAATAGCACTCTAGAAACACGAAATATGATGTATTTGGTGCTAGATTCTGCTATATAACGCATTTTTGAAGCAAGCGCTTGCTTTTGAGCAGATTTACAGGATCAAAAATTTCTCAACGAGACTCAGAAGGAACGCTAATAACTCGCTAAAAATGCAAAATTTTGTGCATTTAAGGACGGATTCATGCGTATCATGTTGTATTAGATAGATTTATGTGATTTGCGATACTTTGAAACTGCTCAGAATGTGGTAATTTTGACTTATTCCAAACTTCATATAACTGCAGATAGCGCGCTGAAAACACGAGATATGATGTTTTTGTCGATAGATTCATACATATTATAAGGTCCTGAATAAAAATATGAACTTTTTGATTGTTAGAATCTGCGCGAAAAAGCGTGATTTCGACTTATTCCAAAGTTTGTAAAACTGCAAATAGCACTCTGAAAACACGAAATATGATGTATTTGGTGCTAGATTCTGCCATATAACGCTTTTTTGAAGCAAAATCTTGCTTCTGAGCAGATTTACAGGATCAGAAATTCCTCAACGAGACTCAGAGAAAACGCTGATAACTCGCTGGAAACGCAAAATTTTGTGCATTCAAGGATGGATCCATGCGTATTATGTTGTATTGGATAGATTTATTTGATTTGCGATACTTTGAAACTGCTCAGAATGTGGTAATTTCGACTTTCTTCAAACTTCATATAACTGCAGATAGCGCTCCAAAAACACAAGATAAGATATTTTTGTCGATAGATTCATACATATTATGAGGTCCTGAATAGAAATATGAACTTTTAGATTGTGAGAATCTGCGCGGAAAAGCGTGATCCTGACTTATTCCAAAGTTTGTTCAACTGAAAATAGCACTCTGAAAACACTGAATATGATGTATTAGGTGCTAGATTCTGCCATATAACGCATTTTTGAAGCAAAATCTTGCTTCTGAGCAGATTCACTGCATCAAAAATTTCTCAACGAGACTCAGAAAAGACGCTGATAACGCAAAATTTTGTGCATTAAAGAACGGATTCATGGGTATTATGTTGTATCGGATAGATTTATGTGATTTGCGATACTTTGAAACTGCTCAGAATGTGGTGATTTTGACTTATTCCAAACTTCATATAACTGCAGATAGCGCGCTGAGAACACGAGATACGATGTTTTTGTCGATAGATTCATACATATTATGAGGTCCTGAATAGGAATATATACTTTTTGAATGTGAAAATCTGCACGGAAAAGCGTGATCTTGACTTATTCTAAAGTTTGTAAAACTGCAAATAGCACTCTGAAAACTCTACATATGATGTATTTGGTGCTAGATTCTGCCATATAACGCATTTTTTAAGCAAAATCTTGTTTCTGAGCAGATTTACAGGATCAAAAATTTCTCAACGAGACTCGGAGAAACCGCTGATAACTCGCTGGAAACGCAGAATTTTGTGCATTTGAGGACGGATTCATGCGTATCATGTTGTATTGGATAGATTTATATGATTTGCGATACTTTGAAACTGCTCAGAATGTGGTAATTTTGACATATTTCAAACTTCATATAACTGCAGATAGCGCTCCGGAGACACGAGATACGATGTTTTAGTCGATAGATTCATACATATTATGAGATCCTGAATAAGAATATGGACTTTTTGATTGTGAAAATCTGCGC
This sequence comes from Dromius quadrimaculatus, assembly GCA_963989225.1. Lineage (NCBI taxonomy): Eukaryota > Metazoa > Arthropoda > Insecta > Coleoptera > Carabidae > Dromius > Dromius quadrimaculatus. Next base: position 96,457 of record CAXDIG010000341.1, on the reverse strand, counting down.
GGAAAAGCGAGATTTCGACTTATTCCAAAGTTTGTAAAACTGCAAATAGCACTCTAAAAACACGAAATATGATGTTTCTGGTGCTAGATTCTGCCATATAACGCATTTTTGAAGCCAAATCTTGCTTCTGAGCAGATTTACAGGATCAAAAATTTCTCAACAAGACTCAGGAAAAACGCTGATAACTCGCTGGAAACGCAAAATTTTCTGCATTTGATGACGGATTCATGCGTATTATGTTGTATTGGTTAGATTTATGTGATTTTCGATACTTTGAAACTGCTCAGAATGTAGTAATTTTGACTTATTCCAAACTTCACATAACTGCAGATAGAGCTCTGAAAACACGAGATACGATGTTTTTGTCGATAGATTTATACATATAATGAGGTCCTGAATAGGAATATGAACTTCTTGATTGTGAAAATCAGCGCGGAAGAGCGTGATTCCGACTTTTTCTAAAGTTTGTAAAACCGCAAATTGCACTCTAAAAACACAAAATATGATGTACTTGGTGCTAGATTCTGCCATATAACGCATTTTTGAAGCAAAATCTTGCTTCTGAGCAGATTTACAGGATCAAAAATATCTCAACGAGACTCAGAAAAAATGCTGATAACTTGCTGGAAACGCAGAATTTTGTGCATTTGGGGACGGATTTATACGTATTATGTTGTATTGGATAGATTTATGTGATTTGCGATACTTAAAAACTACTCAGAATGTGGTAATTTTGACTTATTCCAAACTTCATATAACTGCAGATAGCGCTCTTAAAACACGAGATACGAAGTTTTTGTCGATAAATTCATACATATAATGAGGTCCTGAATAGGAATATAAACTTTTTGATTGTGAAAATTTGCGCGGAAAAGCGTGATTTCGACTTATTCCAAAGTTTGTAAAACTGCGAATAGCACACTGAAAACACAAAATATGATGTATTTGGTGCTAGATTCTGCCATATAACGCATTTTTGAAGCAAAATCTTGCTTCTGAGCAGATTTACAGGATCAAAAATTTCTCAACGAGACTTAGAAAAAACGCTGATTACTCGCTGCAAACGCAGAATTTTGTGCATTTGGGGACGGATTTATACGTATTATGTTGTATTGGATAGATTTATGTGATATGCGATACTCAAAAACTGCTCAGAAGGTGGTAATTCTAACTTATTTCAAACTTCATATTACTGCAGATAGCGCTTTGAAAACACGAGATACGATGTTTTTGTCGATAGAATCATACATAATATGAGGTCCTGAATAGGAATATGATCTTTTTGATTGTGAATATCTGCGCGGAAGAGCGTGATTTGGACTTATTCCAAAGTTTGTAAAACTGCAAATAGCACTCTAAAAACAAAAAATATGATGTATTAGGTGCTAGATTCTGTCATATAACACATATTCGAAGCCAAATCTTGCTTCTGAGCGGATTTACAGGATCAAAAATTTCTCAACGAGACTCAGAAAAACACTGATAACTCAATGGAAACGCAAAATTTTGTGCATTTGAGGACGGATTCATGCGTATCATGTTGGATTGGATAGATTTATGTGATTTCCGATACTCTGGAACTGCTCAGAATGTGGTAATTTTGACCTATTTCAAACTTCATATAACTGCAGATAGCGCTCTGAAAACACGAGATACGATGATTTTGTCGATGATTAATACGTATTATGAGGTCCTGAATGGGAATATGAATTTCTTATCGTGAAAATTTGCGCGGAAAAGCGTGATTTCGACTTATTCCAAAGTTTGTAAAACTGCAAATAGCACTCTAAGAACACAAAATATGATGTATTTGGTGCTAGACTCTGCCATATAACACATTTTTGGAGCAAAATCTTGCTTCTGAGCAGATTGAGAGGATCAAAAATCTCTTAACGTGACTCAGCAAAAACGCTGATAACTTGCTGGAAACGCAAAATTTTGTGCATTGGAGGACGGATTCATGTGTCTTATGTTGTATTGAATAGATTTATGTGATTTGCGATACTTTGAAACTGCTCAGAATGTGGTAATTTTGACTTATTTCAAACTTCATATTACTACAGATAGCGCTCTGAAAACACGAGATACGATGTTTTTGTCGATGGATTCATACATATTATGAGGTCCAGAATAGGAATATCAATTTTTTGATTGTGAAAATCTGCGCGGAAATGCGTGAATTCGACTCATTCTAAAGTTTGTAAAACTGCAAATTGCATTCTAAAAACACAAAATAGGATGTATTTGTTGCTGGATTCTGCCATATAACACATTTTTGAAGCAAAATCTTGCTTCTGAGCGGATTAACAGAATCAAAAATTTCTGAACAAGACCTCGGAAAAACGCTGATAACTCGCTGGAAACGCAAAATTTTGTGCATTTGAGGACGGATTCATGCGTATCATGTTGTATTGGATAGATTTATTTGATTTGCGATAATTTGGAACCGCTCAGAATGTGGTAATTTTGACTTATTTCAAACTTCATATAAGTGCAGATAGCGCTTTGAAAACACGAGATACGATGTTTTTGTCGATAGATTCATACATATCATGAAGTTCTGAATAGGAATATGAACTTTTTGATTGTGAGAATCTGCGCGGAAAAGCGTGATTTCGACTTATTCCAAAGTTTCTGAAACTGCAAATAGCACTCTGAGAACACAAAATATGATGTACTTGGTGCTAGATTCTGCCATATAACACATTTTTGAAGCAAAATCTTGCTCCTGAGCAGATTTACAGGATCAGAAATCTCTCAACGAGACTCAGCAAATACGCTGATAACTTGCTGGAAACGCAATATTTTGTGCATTTGAGGACTAATTCATGCGTATTATGTTGTATTGGATAGATTTATGTGATTTGCGATCCTTTGAAACTGCTCAGAATGTGGTAATTCTGACTTATTCCAAATTTCATATAACTGCAGATAGTGCTCTGAAAACACGAGATACGATGTTTTTGACGATATATTCATACATATTATGAGGTCCTGAATAGGAATATAAACTTTTTGATTGTGAAAATCTGCACGGGAAAGCGTGATTTTGTTGTAATGTCTTGAGGCCGAGCGGATGGACAGGCTGGACACAACAACAGGTGGATTCTTTCAGAGACTTAGTAAAACTCAGAATTGTAGTAACCCGAATCTATTTACAACTTAACTTAGTACAAATATCCACAAAAGGTGAGTCGAGTACTCTTACGAGAGTACTTAGTAAAAAGATGGTTAGGTAACGACTACCGAATAACGACTGACTTCTAGCCTCATTCGAAGAGCCGGGCTGCAGTTAGAACTGCTAACTGAACAAATTTAAGAACAAAGAAAAGTGACCTCGGGCTCTTAGAACGTTCTAGAAGGAATTTATAATCTAAGCAAAATAAGCATTGTGAGAATAACAGGACGTGATATATCATTTTAAGAAGAACTAGCTCCAGACATGAGCGAAGTGAAATTAGATATCTTGTTATTCGTACGTGACTGAATATAAAGAATAGAAACAATAATTAATAATGATAATAATTAATAACTAATAATGCGACTTTACAACACCTCCCCTCTAAGAAGGAAATTGGTAGCGTGGCTGTCTACCAATTGAAGTTCTGATAGCAGGATTTGGACTAATAACATTTTCATTAATAACTTCAACTTGTTCTTCCTCTACTGTTTCAGTTGAAGTATTTTCAAAAATAACAGAACTATCTGCTAATTTCGAATTAACATATTGTTTATAACAAAAAATAATTATAGCAAAAACAATGATAGCAAAAAATAAACTTGAAGTGGATAAAGTAAATTTCCAAATATTTGAATTATTTTCTAATTGATTATTCAATTCAATTCCTTCATCATTTATTTTATCCAAATCAGAACCAATATCATCAAACACATGAGTTTGGTCATGATTCAAAACAATAGTTTTATTAATGGGGGATTTCAAAAATTTCATTTTATTAAACAAGGTGAAATTCAATCCCTTATTAATTGGTAGATGCGGTGTAAAGTCATTTACAATATTACCAATAGACTTATCCATATTTTGAGTATATAATATAACATTATCGGTGTACGCTGCACATCCGAATTTCAAATTCAGTTTTCCAGTACCATTAAGATTGATTTGTGTTCTGACATTATTTTTACATAATATATGCAATAATTCAACATGAGGTAAAGTGTATAACCAACTATTATATTCTATTAGTTGTACAAAAATTCCTTTGTACAAGGATACTAATTTATTATTACAATTCTCTGGCATAGTTTTATTATTTCTTAAAATCTTAGCTTCACAATCTGACTCATCATTATTAAGCGTAATAGGTATGTTTTGTTTACATACATAAAAGTTTATTTTAGTTAAGATCATTTTACACGAAGAAATATATAATTGTGAAGAGAAGAAATAATGTTCTCCAATTTCATCTATTATTAAATATTCTGATTTAGGAAGTATGAATACATATTGATTGTTTTCATATTCAATTGGCAAACTATTCAATTTTTTTACATCATAAACAACATGTGATACTAATGGTATCTTCAGAACAAAATTCAATCTATTGTTATAAGAATAGATAATTACATCTATTAATCTATAATAATGATGAAGATTTTCAAGAATAAGTGGAACTGGAAAAGTGATTCCGTCATTTAATTGACCTTGCACATTATTTAACTCTTTTATTAAAACTGTCGGGTCTAACAACAGGGGATGCAACATTACTTGTTGTGCATTGAAAATTATTTCAACTAATTTCAATTGTGCTAACGAAAATTGATCTATCGTAATAGTGATCAAAGCAATAAGTTCATTTGATTTATTGAAAAATAACTCTCTACGTTGAACACTGTTTAACACAAGATCTAGATTTTAAGTGTAAACAGATAATTGTTCAAACTTTAAATTAATATCCATAATTGATTCTTCTAATTTGACAAATGATGAATTCGATTTAGATACAGAAGATTTCATTACCATGGTTTGTTCACGAATTATATTCAAAATATCCTCATCATTCTGTTCTAACTCAGAAATTTTATTATCATATTTCTTAGCATCATCGTCGTCTGAAGTCCCAAATAAAGATTTGGATATCTTTCCGACCGCGTCGAGAAGTCCACGTTTATTAATAAAATGTTGATGGAAAAAGGGTGTTAAGACTTTATTTGACGATTCTAAATTTTTATGAATATTGTCAAATTCATCTAAAAATACTTAACAATTTCTCAGTTCATTAGCTTCAATTGATTGGTTTTTAAATGTATTGCATAATTTATGCAATTCCATAATCGATAAATGTATCGATCGATATCGTTCAAAATACGTGTTCAAATTCACGTAGACCATGACATTATATTCATCTCCAATCAATTTTAAAATACCAAATTTTTCATAATAAAGACCCGGAGAATTTTCTACCAAGGTGATGTTATAAAGTTCGTGCGAAGACACGAACGATTTGAATTCCGGTCCTAACAGGACAAGAAAATAGGGTAGAATACGCAGAATCAACATTTGGATATCTGCAAAATAAAAATTATATCAATTCAAAATACTTGAAAGTGCAAAAATAATCAATATAATATAATATGGAAGAGTTCAATTCGTTAAAATGAAAACGAAAAATACCGCAATTATTCATTGCGCACCTGAGTGGCAAACTATGCGTGCCATGATTATTGACAAATGAGCCTCTCGAACAGAAAATAATCCCAAAAACTTCCATAACCAACTGGAATAACAATGGGTCAACTCACTGTTACAGGATTGCAAAACAATCAAACAAAAGGCAGAGATTTAAAAGAGAAGACTAATCAATTGATTATAATCTTTATCAGCAAAATTTCTTGTAGAAACTGCTGATAAATGTATAAAACGATATTCCTTCAAAATTTCTCAATCGAAAGAATAAAAGGAATGATATCAATCCCGAACAGGAAAAAATCCAAAGAAACTTCCATAAGCTTTCAACTAGCAAGGGGGGAATTTTCATGAAGATTTCCAATTCCAATGAAATCAAAGGGGGAGAAAAAGGGGCAAAATTCGTCCATTTCAATAGGACGAACCAAATCGAAATGATCGTTACATGACCATCAAAAAACAATAATAATTTAACCGGTAGAGCACAGTGGCAAAGGGAGAAAGAAATCATCCTATTCGAATGAGTAGGATTATTGAAATAATCCATTCCGGTGAGGCTTAGTGGCGAAACTTAAACATTAATGAAACAAGCAAATACCTCAACATGAAAATCTAATAAATGGAAATGCAAACATTTAAAAAAAAATGATTTCATACCATTTAGGCATAAATAAGAATGCATTTAATAAAACGATAATATTTTATCGCAAATTATCCACGCAGGGAAATAATAGTTGTATATAATTATATACAGTACGATTAAAACATCGTAAAGTTTTAAATATTGATAAAAATCAACAATGTTAACATCAGCAACGATGTGAAAGAGAAATATCTCCACGGGAGTTCCTCGGGCTAAATAGGGTTTATTCGAATTTCAAAGGGGAAACCAAAAGGACGTAGAATAAAACACCTATTCCCCAAATTAAGTAAAAAAAAAAAAAAGAAAGAGGAACTTGTCAAAAACTCATCTATACAAACAAAATATTCATAAATCCGTTTCAATCGATAAATATATCAATCATTATTGATTATGATACAATCGAAGTCTATTATTATGTACCTTAATTCGTTTGTTATTACATAAAATAGTAGAATTCACTCCATCTATGTCCACGATTTCATAAGGACCATTAAAAGAAGATATTAATTTTTTAGACTTGCCTTTAGGCTGTGATTCTTTCTTCAACAACACAAAATCACCTGTTTTAAAACTTACTATATGTGAATTCTTATCGAATTGCTCTTTACTTTTCTGTTTCTTATCTATCAAACGATCATACGCAATTTTATGAGAGTGCTGCAATCTAGCCTTTAATTCCATTGCATAATCATCATAATTATATAACTTTTCTGGTTCTTTACGTAAAGAAGATGGTAATTCGGCTTTATATCCATATAATAATTCAAAAGGAGTATATTGAGTGGAAGTATGAGGAGTTGTATTATAACAAAACATTGAATAAGGAATCCAAGTATCCCAATTAGTTTGAGATTTATCAACAAAAGAAAGTAAATATTCACCTAACGTTTTATGACTTCTTTCAATCTGACCGTTAGATTCTGGATGATACGCTGTAGTTTGTAACTTAGAAATTTTCAATAATTCCATACATCTTTAAATACTGTACTTAAGAAATTTGATCCTTGATCAGTTAAGATTTTATCAGGAGTACCATGTTGACAAATTATATGAGTCACCAATTTTTCAGCTACCGTGATAGATTCTTGATTTGGTATAGGAATAGCATGTGAAAACTTTGTAAGATCATCTTGAAAAGTCAATATATACTTATTGTCATTCAAAGGTGTTGGTAATGGACCAACTATATCAAGAAAAAATTTTCAAAATGTTTCTTAGAAGTGGTAGTTATAACCATAGGTAATTTGGTTTTTCTTCCTGACTTATTACATTGGCATTGATTACATGTTTTTATATAATTCTTAATATCTTTATACATGTTTGGCCAATTATATTCCAATTTAATTCTATTATAAGTACGATTTACTCCTTGATGACCGCCAAGAGGTGTATTATGATATTCAAATAATATTTTATCAATTTCTTCTTTTGTCAACTGGTCAAAATTTTTATATAAATATACAGTAACGAGAATATTGGTATCTTTAAAAATATACCTGAGCATTGTTCTTATATTCTCCCATTTTTAAAGATCTAACCCACAACCAATTTTGGGAATTGCAAGTTTTGTAATATTATTTCGTAAACAAAAAGTTTTTAAATTAGTCAAAGTATAAAACATGTCTTTTCCACTAGGTTTATCAGTAAATTTATCTTTTGTAACAAAATATAAAATAAATCTGGAATTTTCTTTCAAATATAAGATTTTATAAAGTTCAGGACCTTGCTGGCTCAAGTTTTCCAAATTATTAAATTTTTCTCTAAATTCTTCAGCTATACCAGCATTTATATGAAGATCACTACTAACACAATGACCTAAACTATAATCATCCGGTGCATTAAATAAATCACCTTCAATTTCAGTGACCTTAGTATTATAAACCAATTTGGTTTCGATATCTTCTTAATATTGTTGATACATTCTTTCATAATCAACATCAGTAGAAGAAATATAATGTATGCGGCTCAAAGCATCCGCATTTGAAATAGATTTTCCTGATCAATGTACAATTTCATAATCATATTCATCCAATTCTAATCGCCAACGCATTAATTCAGAACCGATATCGGATACGTTTTTGACCCATACAAGAGGTCTATGATCGGTAACAATAGTAAATTTTCTACCGTAAAGATAAGGACTAAAGATTTTTAAAGCCCAAATAATGGCACATAACTCTTTTTCAATGGTAGAATAATTTAACTCGCTTTTGGAAAAACATTTACTAGCATAAGCGATTGGTAAAGAGTTTGAAATTTCTCCTTGAGATATAACAGCGCCCATAGCAAATTGGCTAGCGTCTGTAGTAAGGATAAATTTTTTATTAAAATCAGGAAATTGTAAAATAGGTGGAGATAACAAAGTTTGTTCCAATTTATTAAACGCTTCATCACAAAGAGCTGACCATACGTACTCTTTGCCCTTTTGTGTAAATGAGGTTAAAGGTTTAACAATTTTAGAAAAGTTCGGAACAAATTTACGGTAATAACCAATAAGTCCTAAAAATTATTTTAATTCCGTAACATTTTGAGGAATTTTAAAATTCTGTACTGCACTGTCCTTTTTTGGATCAGGCCTAATACCTTCTTCAGAAATAATATGACCTAAATACATAATTTCTTTCCGCAAAAACTCGCATTTATCTGGTTGAAGCTTTAAATTGTGTTCACGCAATCTTTTAAAAACATCAATTAATTTCCATTATGTTCTTCAAGATCTTTGGCATGAATAACAATATCATCAAGATAAACTAAACATTTGATACCTTGTAACCCGGTTAATACATAGTTCATTAAACGCTGAAACGAAGCGGGTGATCCTTTTAAACCAAAAGGCATACGATTAAATTCAAAATGACCTAAACCGGTACTAAAAGCTGTTTTTTGCTTATCATCGGGATTCATAAGAATTTGATGGAATCCACTAGTTAAATCAAGAGTTGTAAAAAACTTCGAACTACCTAATTGATCTAAGATTTCAGTAATATTAGGTAAAGGAGAAGCATCACTAATTGTTACATCGTTAAGTCTTCTAAAATCAACAACTACTCTCCATTTTTGTTTTCCGGAAGTATCTAATTTTTTTGGAACAACTAAAAGTGGTGCATTCCAAGGACTTTTACTATTTTGGATAATATTATCTTCCAACATTTGATTTATTTGATCATTAACTTCCTGTTTCTGACTTTCAGGAAATCTATAAGGTTTTACAAAAATTGGTTCCGTATTTGGAACAACTGGAATTTTATGAGTAATTGACTCGGTATGAGATAACTTATCAAATTCTTTAACATAAAAGATGTCATTGAAATTTCTACAGATTTCAATGATCGATTCATTTTCTTCTGAATTCAAATGTTCTAATCGCAACTGCGATATAATACGATCTATTCGTTTATAATTATAATCGGTATCAATATTTAAGATTTCATAATCTTCAAGATTTCCAAAAACTATATCAGAATGGTTCAATTTAACAGTTTCTTCCGTACTGTTAATAACATTAATAAGACAATAACCATTAATCGGTTTTGTAATACAATTGCCAACATAAACGCCAGTTCCGATTTCCTTCGATAAACAAATACACTCAGTATTTCTGGACGTATAAACTTTAATATAAGATTCACTCCGTGGTGATAACATAGAAGAATTATTAACAAGAGTTGGCTTAAGATTCAAAGAAATATGATTATTATTATAATCAAAACTAAACAAACGATTCCCATAATCAAGATTCACTTTATACTTCAAAAGAAAGTCTTTTCCAAGAATACCATCATTTTTTATAGGAAAAGATTCGGGAACAACATGAAAAGAATGCTCTAGCATAATACCATCAAGATTAAAACAAATTAAAGTAGTTCCAAGGGTTGAAGTATGACCGTCTATTATACCCTTCAAGATAATCTTATTATTTGTATCAATAAGTTGCGCGCCTTTCAAAGTACTTAATTTTATTGCGCTAATATCGGCTCCACTGTCGACTAATAAATTGGTGATTCCATTTTTTGTAGATAAGATGTCAACTTGAATACTATCTGGTTTTTCCGTTTCAATTAAACATATAGAAGGAAAAGATGCGCGGTTATTTACTTGCTGTTCATCAGATCCGCTGGCACGACACCGCTGTTCGCGCCAGGGGCGTACTCGTTTTTTGGAATACGTGAAATATTTATAGACTGGGACTTGGATAGATTATTCTGCTCAGGACGTCGATTAAATTGATGAGAATTATTATTAAACCTTAAATAACTAGGATTATTATAATTATTATTGGGATACTGTTCATTTACAGCATTTCTTTCAAAACAATTATTTATATGATGACCAGGCTTTTTGCAATACGCACATACAATTGCGATTTTATTGACATTATGATTTTCTTCTCTTCTTGAAAAATTAGGAAGAGGAGCATTTACGTTATAATTTTTACTTGAACTTTGCGTTGTTTGTAAACGACACTTATTTACTGTATGTCCTAATTTGTTACATTTGAAACATCTAAATATTTTTTTATCTCTCTGCTCTGATCTATTTTGACTTAAAATTCTTTCTTCTTCTAATGCTGCAGTAACAGCTTCATGAAATGTTTCATATCTACTAGCTTTTATAATAATTTTAACTGGTTCTAACAACCCTTCGACAAAAGCTTTTAAACACGATTTATTATTAAGGTTTTGGATTGTTCGAGTGGCATCTTGGCCCTCACTAGCTATACATGCATCAGTTAAATCTGCAGTTAATCTTTCTATTCGATTTGCAAAATTTCTTATATTTTCGTTAAATAATTGTCGACATGATAATAATTCCCTTTGTATCTGTGCTATGGTCCGTTTTTCTAAATATTGATTTCTGAATTCTTGCTTTAGATCTTCCCAATCTAAATAATCATGATATTTGATAATGTTATAAGCTTGACCCGTCAGTTTACATTTTATAACATTTAAAAATTGTGCAATATGAATATTTGTAGTGCAAGTGGTTCTGACTATGTCACAGCATGTAATAAATCTATGTAAATTGTCTCTATTCCCGTCAAATTCAGGGATCATTTTCAAAGCTGTTTCTATTGTGAACGCCATATTATTCTCAAAAATAAAAAGATCGATTAATTCTTCAAAGTCTGAACCAAATGCTTGTAGAATTGACATAAAAATAAAATAATTACTTACATAACATTAAACTTTAAAATTTTGCACTGCACTAACACTCACAACGATGGACGGTGTTATGTAGAAAGCGACGAGTATTCTTGAAGGAACTGGAATCGTAGTGGAACTGGAACTAAATAGAACTCTGGAACGAAGATTCTTGTAGAATTGAAGATTGATGGTTGAAGATTGATGGTTGAAGATTAAAATTTGCCCAATTGCAAATCATCAGAGAACTCGCGACTGTAGTTCTGAATAAAACAGGTACTTCTTAAACGTTTGTTGAAGTTCTGGCCAAGAACAATGATGCACAAACAAAATTGTAAATACTACGGATGAATATTTCGCGACGCGACTGTCCGCGAGAATACGAGAGTTAAACTTTTCTTGTCTCAATCGAAATTTGAACTTTAACTGTTCAGTTTAAACCCTTTACTGGACCTAAACTCCACACTTCTGACACCAAAATTTATGTTGTAATGTCTTGAGGCCGAGCGGATGGACAGGTTGGACACAACAACAGGTGGATTCTTTTAGAGACTTAGTAAAACTCAGAATTGTAGTAACCCGAATTTATTTACAACTTAACTTAGTACAAATATTTACAAAAGGTGAGTCGAGTACTCTTACGAGAGTACTTAGTAAAAAGATGGTTAGGTAACGACTACCGAATAACGACTGACTTCTAGTCTCATTCGAAGAGCCGGGCTGCGGTTAGAACTGCTAACTAAACCAATTTAAGAACAAAGAAAAGTGACCTCTGGCTCTTACAACGTTCTAGAAGGAATTTATAATCTGAGCAAAATAAGCATTGTAAGAATAACAGGACGTGATATATCATTTTAAGAAGAACTAGCTCCAGACATGAGCGACGTGAAAATAGATATCTTGTTATTCGTACGGGACTAAATATAAAGAATAGAAAAAATAATTAATAATAATAATGATAAATAACTAATAATGCAACTTTACAACAATTTCGACTAATTCCAAAGTCTGTAAAACTGCAAATAGCACTCTAAAAACACGAAATATAATGTATTTGGTGCTAGATTCGGCCATATAACGCATTTTTGAAGCAAAATCTTGCTTCTGAGCAGATTCACACGATCAGAAGTTTCTCAACGAGGCTCAGAAAAACCACTGATAACTCGCTGGAAACGCAAAATCTCGTGCATTTAAGGACGGATTCATGCGTATCATGTTGTATTGGATAGATTTATGTAATTTGCGATACTTTAAAACTGCTCAGAATGTGGTAATTTTGACTTATTTCTAACTTCATATAACTGCAGGTAGCGCTCTGAAAACACGAAATATGATGTTTTTGTCGATGGATCCATTCATATTATAAGGTCCTGTATAGGAATATTGATTTTTTGGTTGTGGAAATCTGCGCGGAAAAGCGTGATTTCGACTTATTCCAAAGTTTGTAAAACTGCAAATAGCACTCTAAAAATACGAAATATGATGTATTTGGTGCTAGATTCTGCTATATAACGTATTTTTGAAGCTAAATCTTCCTTCTGAGCAGATTAACAGGATCAAAAATGTCTCAAAGTGACTCAGAAAAAGCGCTGATAAATCGCTGGAAACGCAAAATTCTGTGCATTTGAGGACGGATTCATACGTATTATGTTGTATTGGATAGATTTAATATGTGATTTGCGATACTTTGAAACTGCTCAGAATGTGGTAATTTTGACTTATTTCAAACTTCATATAACTGCAGATAGCGCTCTGAAAACACGAGATACGATATTTTTGTCGATAGATTCATACATATAATGAAGTCCTGAATAGGGATATGAGCTTTTTGATTGTGAAAATCTGCGCGGAAAAGCGTTATTTCGACTCATTCCAAAGTTTGCGAAACTGCAGATAGTACTCTGAAAACATGAAATATGATGTATTTAGTGCTAGATTCTGCCATATAACGCATTTTTCAAGCAAAATCTTGCTTCTGAGCAGATTTACAGGATCAAAAATTTCTCAACGAGGCTGAGAAAAAACGCTGATCACTCACTGGAAACGCAAAATTTAGTGCATTTAAGGACGGATTCATGCGTATTATGTTGTATTGGATAGATATTTGTGATTTGCGATACTTTGGAACTGCTCAGAATGTCGTAATTTTGACTTATTTCAAACTTCATATAACTGCAGATAGCGCTCTGAAATCACAAGATACGATGTTTTTGTCGATAGATTCATACCTATTATGAGGTCCTGAATAGGAATATGAACTTTTTGATTGTGAAAATCTGCGTGGTAAAGCGTGATTTCGACTCATTCCAAAGTTTGTAAAACTGCAAATAGCACTCTGAAAACACGGAATATGATGTATTTGGTGTCAGATTCTGCCATATAACGCATTTTTAAAGCAAAATCTTGCTTTTGAGCAGATTTACAGGATCAAAAATGTCTCAACGAGACTCAGAAAAGACGCTGATAAATCGCTGGAATCGCAAAATCTGTGCATTTAAGGACGGATTCATACGTATTATTTTGTATTAGATAGATTTATGTGATTTGCGATACTTAAAGACTGCTCAGAATGTGGTGATTATGACTTATTTCAAACTTCATATAACTGCAGAAAGCGCTCTGAAAACACAAGATACGATGTTTTTGTCGATAGATTCATACATATTATGAGGTCGTGAATAGGAATATGAACTTTTTGATTGTGAAAATCTGCGCGGAAAAGCGTGATTTCGACTTATTCCAAAGTTTGTGAAACTGCAAATAGCACTCTAAAAACACAAAATATGATGTATTTGGTGCCAGATTCAGCCATATAACGCATTTTTGAAGCAAAATCTTGCTACTGATCAGATCTACAGGATCATAAATTTCCCAACGAGACTCAGAAAAAACGCTGATAACTTGCTGGAAACGCAGAATTTGTGCATTTGAGGACGGATTTATGCGTATTATGTTGTATTGGATAGATTTATGTGATTTGCGATACTTTGAAACTCTTCAGAATGTGGTAATTTTGACTCACTTCAAACTTTGTATAACTGCAGATAGCGCTCTGAAAACACGAGATACGATGTTTTTGTTGATAGATTCACACATATTATGAGGTCCTGAATAGGAATATGAGCTTTTTGATTGTGAAAATCTGCGCGGAAAAGCGTGATTCCGACTTATTCCTAAGTTTGTAAAACTGCAAATAGCACTCTAAAAACACGAAATATGATGTATTTGGTGCCAGACTCTGCCATATAACGCATTTTTGAAACAAAATCTCGCTTCTGAGCAGATTAAACGCGTCAAAAATTTCTCAATGAGACTCAGAAAAAACGCTGATAACTCGCTGGAGACACAAAATTTTGTGCATTTGAGGACAGATTCATGCGTATTTTGTTGTATTGGATAGATTTATGTGATTTGCGATACTATGAAACTGCTCAGAATGTGGTAATTTTGACTTATTCCAAACTTCATATAACTGCAGTTAGCGCTCTGAAAACTCGAGATACGATGTTTGTTTCGATCGAGTCATACATATTATGAGGTCCTGAATAGGAATATGAACTTCTTGATTGTGAAAATCTGCGCGGAAAAGCGTGATTTCGACTCATCCTAAAGTTTGTAAAACTGCAAATAGCACTCTTAAAACACGGAATATGATGTATTTGGTGCTAGATTCTGCCATATAACGCCTTTTTAAGCAAAATGTTGCTTCTGAGCAGATTTACAGGATCAAAAATTTCTCAACGAGACTCAGAAAAAACGCTGATAATTCGCTGGAAACGCAAAATTTTGTGCATTTGAGGACGGAATCATGCGTATTATGTTGTATTGGATAGATTTATGGGATCTGCGATACTTTGAAACGGCTCAGAATGTGGTAATTTTGACTTATTTCAAACTTCATATAACTGCATATAGCGCTCTGAAAACACTAAATTCGATGTTTTTGTCGATAGATTCATCCATATTATGAGGTCCTGAATAGGAATGTGATTTTTTTGATTGTGAAAGTTTGTAAAACTGCAAATAGCGCTGTAAAAACACGAAATATGATGGATTTGGTGCTAGATTCTTCCATATAACGCATTTTTGAAGCAAAATCTTGCTTTTGAGCAGATTTACAGTATCAAAAATTTCTCAACGAGACTCAGAAAAAACGCTGATAACTCGATTGAAACGCCAAATTTTGTGCATTTGAGGACGGATTCATAGGTATTATGTTGTATTGGATAGATTTATGTGATTTGCGATACTTTGAAATTGCTCAGAATGTGGCAATTTTGACTTATTTCAAACTTCATATAACTGCAGATAGCGCTCTGAAAACACGAGATACGATGTTTTTGTCGATAGGTTCATACATATTATGAGGTCCTGAATAGGAATATGAACTTCTTGATTGTGAAAATCTGCGCGGAATAGCGTGATTTCGACTCATTCCAAAGTCTGTAAAACTGCATATAGCACTCCAAAACACAAAATATGATGTATTTGGTGCTAGATTCTGCCATATAACGCATTTTTAAAGCAAAATCTTGCTTCTGAGCAGATTTACAGGATCAAAAATTTCTCAACGAGACTCAGAAAAAACGCTCATAACTCGCTGGAAACGCAAAATTTTATGCATTTGAGGATGAATTCATGCGTGTTATGTTGTATTGGATAGATTTATGTGATTTGCGATACTTTGAAACTGCTCAGAATGTGGTAATTTTGACTTATTTCAAACTTCATATAACTGCATATAGCGCTCTGAAAACACGAGATACGATGTTTTTGTCGATAGATTCATACATATTATGAGGTCCTGAATAGGAATATGAACATTTTGATTGTATAAATCTTCGCGGGAAAGCGTGATATAGACTCATTCCAAAGTTTGTAAAACTGCAAATAGCACTCTGAAAACACAAAATATAATGTATTGGGTCCTAGATTCTGCCATACACCGCATTTTTGAAGCAAAATCCTGCTTCTGAGCAGATTAGCAGCGTAAAAATTTCTCAATGAGACTCAGAAAAAACGCTGATAACTCGCTGGAAACGCAAAATTTCGTGCATTCGAGGACAGATTCATGCGTATCATGTTGTATTGGATAGATTTATGTGATTTGCGATACTATGAAACTGCTCAGAATGTGGTAATTTTGTCTTATACCAAACTTCATATAACTGCAGATAGCGCTTTAAAAACACGAGATATAATGTTTGTGTCGATAGAGTCATACATATTATGAGATCCTGAATAGGAATATGAACTTCTTGATTGTGAAAATCTGCGCGGAAAAGCGTGATTTCGACTTATTCCAAAGTTTGTAAAACTGCATATAGCACTTCAAAAACACGGAATATGATGTATTTGGTGCTAGATTCTGCCATATAACGCATTTTTAAAGCAAAATCTTGCTTCTGAGCAGATTTACAGGATCAAAAATTTCTCAACGAGACTCAGAAAAAACGCTGATAACTCGTTGGAAACGCTGAATTTTGTGCATTTGAGGACGGATTCATGCGTATAATGTTGTATTGGAATGATTTATGTGATTTGCGATACTTTGAAACTGCTCAGAATGTGGTTTTTTGACTTATTCAAACTCCATATAACTGCAGATAGCGCTCTGAAAACACGAGATACGGTGTTCTTGTCGATAGATTCATACATATTATGAGGTCCTGAATAGGAATATGAACATTTTGATTGTGAAAATCTGCGCGGAAAAGCGTGATATAGACTTATTCCAAAGTTTGTAAAACTGCAAATAGCACTCTAAAAACACGAAATATAATGTATTAGGTGCTAGATTCTGCCATATAACGCCTTTTTGAAGCAAAATTTTGCTTCTGAGCAGATAAGCAGCGTCAGAAATTTCTCAATGAGACTCAGAAAAAAACGCTGATAACTCGCTGGAAACGCAAAATATGGTGCATTTGAGGACAGATTCATGCGTATTATGTTGTATTGGATAGATATATGTGATTTGCGATACTATGAAACTGCTCAGAATGTGGTAATTTTGACTTATTTCAAACTTCATATAACTGCAGATAGCGCTCTGAAAACACGAGATACGATGTTTAAGTCGATAGAGTCATACATATTATGAGGTCCTGAATAGGGATATGAACTTCTTGATTGTGAAAATATGCGCAAAAAAGCGTGATTTCGACTCATCCTAAAGTTTGTAAAACTGCAAATAGCACTATTAAAACACGGAATATGATGTATTTGGTGCTAGATTCTGCCATATAACGCCTTTTTGAAGCAAAATGTTGCTTGTGAGCAGATTTACAGGATCAAATATTTCTCAACGAGACTCAGAAAAAACGCTGATAATTCGCTGGAAACGCAAAATTTTGTGCATTTGAGGACAGATTCATGCGTATTATGTTGTATTGGATAGATTTATGTGACTTGCGATACTTTGAATCTGCTCAGAATGTGGTAATTCTGACATATTTCAAACATCATATAACTGCAGATAGCGCTCTGAAAACACAAGATACGATGTTTTTGTCGGAAGATTCATGCATATTATAAGGTCCTAAATAGGAATATGAACTTTTTGATTGTGAAAATCTGCGCGGAAAAGCGTGATTTCGACTTATTCCAAAGTTTGTAAAACTGCGAATAGCACTCTAAAAACACGAAATTTGATGTATTTGGTGCTAGATTCTGCCATATAACGCCTTTTTGAAGCAAAATGTTGCTTCTAAGCAGATTTACAGGATCAAAAATTTCTCACCGAGACTCAGAAAAAACGCTGATAACTCGCTGGAAACGCAAAATTTTGTGCATTTGAGGACGGATTCATGCGTATTATGTTGTATTGGATAGATTTATGGGATTTGCGATACTTTGAAACTGCTCAGAATGTGATAATTTTGACTCATTTCAAACTTCATATAACTGCAGATGGCGCTCTGAAAACACGAGATACGATGTTTTTGTCGATAGATTCATGCATATTATGAGGTCCTGAATAGGAATATGAACTTTTTGACTGTGAAAATCTGCGCGGAAAATCGTGATTTCGACTTATTCCAAAGTATGTAAAACTGCAAATAGCACTCTAAAAACACGGAATATGATGTATTTGGTGCTAGATTCTGCCATATAACGCATATTTGAAGCAAAATCTTGTTTCTGAGCAGATTAACAGCGTCAAAAATATCTCAATGAGACTCAGAAGAAACGCTGATAACTCGCTGGAAACGCAAAATTTTGTGCATTTGAGGACAGATTCATGCGTATTATGTTGTATTGGATAGATTTATGTGATTTGCGATACTATGAAACTGCTCAGAATGTAGTAGTTTTGACTTATTTCAAACTTTATATAATTGCAGATAGCGCTCTGAAAACAGAAGATACGATGTTTGTGTCGATAGATTCATACATATTATGTGGTCCTGAATAGGAATATGAACTTGTTGGTTGTGGAAATCTGCGCGAAAAAGCGTGATTTCGACTAATTCTGAAGTCTGTAAAACTGCATATAGCACTCCAAAACACAAAATATGATGTATTTGGTGCTAGATCCTGCCATATTACGCATTTTTAAAGCAAAATCTTGCTTCTGAGCAGATTTACAGGATCAAAAATTTCACAACGAGACTCAGAAAAAACGCTGATAACTCGCTGGAAACGCTAAATTTTGTGCATTTGAGGACGGATTCATGCGTATAATGTTGTATTGGATTGATTTATGTGATTTGCGATACTTTGAAACTGCTCAGAATGTGGTAATTTTGACTTATTTCAAACTTCATATAACTGCAGATAGCGCTCTGAAAACACGAGATACGATGTTTTTGTCGATAGATTCATACATATTATGAGGTCCTGAATAGGAATATGAACATTTTGATTGTGAAAATCTGCGCGGAGAAGCGTGATTTCGACTTATTCCAAAGCTTGTAAAACTGCAAATAGCCCTCTAAAAACACGAAATATGATGTATTTGGTGCTAGATTCTGCCATATAACGCATTTTTGAAGCAAAATCTTGCTACTGAGCAGATTAACAGCGTCAAAAATCTCTCAATGAGACTCAGAAAAAACGCTGATAACTCGCTGGAAACGCAAAATTTTGTGCATTTGAGGACAGATTCATGCGTATTATGTTGTATTGGATAGATTTATGTGATTTGCGATACTATGAAACTGCTCAGAATGTAGTAGTTTTGACTTATTTCAAACTTCATATAATTGCAGATAGCGCTCTGAAAACAGGAGATACGATGTTTGTGTCGATAGATTCATATATATTATGTGGTCCTGAATAGGAATATGAACTTGTTGGTTGTGAAAATCTGCGCGAAAAAGCGTGATTTCGACCAATTCCGAAGTCTGTGAAACTGCATATAGCACTCCAAAACACAAAATATGATGTATTTGGTGCTAGATCCTGCCATATTACGCATTTTTAAAGCAAAATCTTGCTTCTGAGCAGATTTACAGGATCAAAAATTTCACAACGAGACTCAGAAAAAACGCTGATAACTCGCTGGAAACGCTAAATTTTGTGCATTTGAGGACGGATTCATGCGTATAATGTTGTATTGGATTGATTTATGTGATTTGCGATACTTTGAAACTGCTCAGAATGTGGTAATTTTGACTTATTTCAAACTTCATATAACTGCAGATAGCGCTCTGAAAACACGAGATACGATGTTTTTGTCGATAGATTCATACATATTATGAGGTCCTGAATAGGAATATGAACATTTTGATTGTGAAAATCTGCGCGGAGAAGCGTGATTTCGACTTATTCCAAAGCTTGTAAAACTGCAAATAGCCCTCTAAAAACACGAAATATGATGTATTTGGTGCTAGATTCTGCCATATAACGCATTTTTGAAGCAAAATCTTGCTACTGAGCAGATTAACAGCATCAAAAATCTCTCAATGAGACTCAGAAAAA
The DNA here is from genome assembly GCA_963989225.1 of Dromius quadrimaculatus. NCBI lineage: Eukaryota > Metazoa > Arthropoda > Insecta > Coleoptera > Carabidae > Dromius > Dromius quadrimaculatus. Next base: position 76,104 of record CAXDIG010000341.1, on the reverse strand, counting down.
ACGCTGATAACTCGCTGGAAACGCAAAATTTTGTGCATTTGAGGACAGATTCATGCGTGTTATGTTGTATTGGATAGATTTATGTGATTTGCGATACTATGAAACTGCTCAGAATGTAGTAGTTTTGACTTATTTCAAACTTCATATAATTGCAGATAGCGCTCTGAAAACAGGAGATACGATGTTTGTGTCGATAGATTCATATATATTATGTGGTCCTGAATAGGAATATGAACTTGTTGGTTGTGAGAATCTGCGCGAAAAAGCGTGATTTCGACTAATTCCGAAGTCTGTGAAACTGCATATAGCACTCCAAAACACAAAATATGATGTATTTGGTGCTAGATCCTGCCATATTACGCATTTTTAAAGCAAAATCTTGCTTCTGAGCAGATTTACAGGATCAAAAATTTCTCAACGAGACTCAGAAAAAACGCTAATAACTCGCTGGAAACGCTTAATTTTGTGCATTTGAGGACGGATTCATGCGTATAATGTTGTATTGGATTGATTTATGTGATTTGCGATACTTTGAAACTGCTCAGAATGTGGTAATTTTGACTTATTTCAAACTTCATATAACTGCAGATAGCGCTCTGAAAACACGAGATACGATGTTTTTGTCGATAGATTCATACATATTATGAGGTCCTGAATAGGAATATGAACATTTTGATTGTGAAAATCTGCGCGGAGAAGCGTGATTTCGACTTATTCCAAAGCTTGTAAAACTGCAAATAGCCCTCTAAAAACACGAAATATGATGTATTTGGTGCTAGATTCTGCCATATAACGCATTTTTGAAGCAAAATCTTGCTACTGAGCAGATTAACAGCGTCAAAAATCTCTCAATGAGACTCAGAAAAAACGCTGATAACTCGCTGGAAACGCGAAATTTTGTGCATTTGAGGACAGATTCATGCGTATTATGTTGTATTGGATAGATTCATGTGATTTGCGATACTATGAAACTGCTCAGAATGTTGATAATTTGACATATTTCAAACATCATATAACTGCAGATAGCGCTCTGAAAACACGAGATACGATGTTTTTGTCGATAGATTCATACATATTATGAGGTCCTGAATAGGAATATGAACTTTCTGATTGTGAAAATTTGCGCGGAAAAGCGTGATTTCGACTCATCCCAAAGTTTATAAAACTGCTAATAGCACTCTTAAAACACGGAATATGATGTATTCTGTGCTAGATTCTGCCATACAACGCCTTTTTGAAGCAAAATGTTGCTTCTGAGCAGATTTACAATATCAAAAATTTCTTAACGAGACTCAGAAAAAACGCTGATAATTCGCTGGAAACGCGGAGTTTTGTGCATTTGAGGACGGATTTAGGCGTATTATGTTGTATTGGATAGATTTATGTGATTTGCGATACTTCGAAACTGCTCAGAATGTGGTAATTTTGACATATTTCAAACTTCATATAACTGCAGATAGCGCTCTGAAAACACAAGATACGATGTTTTTGTCGATAGATTCACACATATTATGAGATCCTGAATAGAAATATGGACTTTTTGATTGTGAAAATCTGCGCAAAAAAGCGTGATTTCGACTTATTCCAAAGTTTGTAAAACTGCAAATAGCACTCTAAAAACACGAAATATGATGTATTTGGTGCTAGATTCTGCCATATTACGCATTTTTGGAGCAAAATCTTGCTTCTGAGCAGATTAACAGCGTCAAAAATCTCTCGATGAGACTCAGAAGAAACGCTGATAACTTGCTGGAAACGCAAGATTTTGTGCATTAGAGGACAGATTCATGCGTATTATGTTGTATTGGATAGATTTATGTGATTTGCGATACTTGGAAACTGCTCAGAATGTTGATATTTTGACATATTTCAAACATCATATAACTGCAGATAGCGCTCTGAAAACACGAGATACGATGTTTTTGTCGATAGATTCATACATATTATGAGGTCCTGAATAGGAATATGAACTTTCTGATTGTGAAAATCTGCGCGGAAAAGAGTGATCTCGACTCATCCCAAAGTTTGTAAAACTGCTAATAGCACTCTTAAAACACGAAATATGATGTATTTGGTGCTAGATTCTGCCATATAACGCATTTTTGGAGCAAAATCTTGCTTCTGAGCAGAATAACATTGACAAAAATCTCTCAATGAGACTCAGAAAGAAACGCTGATAACTCGCTACAAACACAAAATTTTGTGCATTTGAGGACAGATTCATGCGTATTATGTTGTATTGGATAGATTTATGTGATTTGCGATACTATGAAACTGCTCAGAATGTTGATATTTTGACATATTTCAAACATCATAAAACTGCAGAAAGCGCTCTGAAAACACGAGATACGATGTTTTTGTCGATAGATCCATACATATTATGAGGTCCTGAATAGGAATATGAACTTTCTGATTGTGAAAATCTGCGCGGAAAAGAGTGATCTCGACTCATCCCAAAGTTTGTAAAACTGCTAATAGCACTCCTAAAACACGAAATATGATGTATTTGGTGCTAGATTCTGCCATACAACGCCTTTTTGGAGCAAAATGTTGCTTCTGAGCAGATTTACAGGATCAAAAATTCCTCAACGAGACTCAGAGAAAACGCTGATAATTCGCTGGAAACGCAGAGTTTTGTGCATTTGAGGACGGATTCAGGCGTATTATGTTGTATTGGATAGATTCATGTGATTTGCGATACTTCAAAACTGCTCAGAATGTGGTAATTTTGACATATTTCAAACTTCATATAACTGCAGATAGCGCTCTGAAAACACAAGATACGATGTTTTTGTTGATAGATTCATACATACTATGAGGTCCTGAATAGAAATATGAACTTTTTGATTGTGAAAATCTGCGCGGAAAAGCGTGATTTCTACTTATTCCAAAGTTTGTAAAACTGCAAATAGCACTCTAAAAACACGAAATATGATGTATTTGGTGCTAGATTCTGCCATATAACGCATTTTTTAAGCCAAATCTTGCTTCTGAGCAGATTTACAGGATCAAAAGTTCCTCAACGAGATTCAGAAAATTCGCTGATAAATCGCTGGTAACGCAAAATTTTGTGCATTTGAGGACGGATTCATGCGTTTTATGTTGTATTGGATAGATTGATGTGATTTGCGATACTTTGAAACTGCTCAGAATGTGGTAATTTTGACTTATTTCAAACTTCATATAACTGCAGATAGCGCTCTGGAGACACGAGATACGATGCTATTCTTGATAGATTCATACATATTATGAGGTCCTGAATAGACTTTTTGATTGTGAAAATCTGCGCGGAAAAGCGTGATTCCGACTTATTCCGAAGATTGTAAAACTGCAAATAGCACTCTAGAAACAAATAATATGATGTATTTGTCGCTAGATTCTGCCATATAACGCATTTTTGAAGCAAAATCTCGCTTCTGAGCAGATTTACAGGATAAAAAATCTCTCAACGAGACTCAGAAAGAACGCTGATAACTCGCTTGAAACGCAAAATTTTGTGCATTTGAGGACGGATTCATGCGTATTATGATGTATTGGATTGGTTCATGTGATTTGCGATACTTTGAAACTGCTTAGAATGTGGTAATTTTGACTCATTTCAAACTCCATATAACTGCAGATAGCGCTCTGTAAACACGAGATACGATGTTCTTGTCGATGGATTCATACATATTATGAGGTCCTGAATAGGAATATAAGCTTTCTGATTGTGAAAATTTGCGCGGAAAAGCGCGATTTTGACTTATTCCAAAGTTTGTAAAACTGCAAACAGCACTCTAAAATCACGAAATATGATGTATTTGGTGCTAGATTCTGCCATATAACGCATTTTTTAAGCAAAATCTTGCTACTGAGCAGAATTACAGGATCAAATATTTCTCAACGAGACTTAAAAAAAACGCTGACAACTTGCTGGGAACGCAGAATCTTGTGCATTTGAGGACGGATTCTTGCGTATTATGCTGTATTGGATAGATTTATGTGATTTGCGATACTTTGAAACTGCTCAGAATGTGGTAATTTTGACTTATTTCTAACTTCATATAACTGCAGATAGCGCTCTGAAAACACGAGATACGATGGTTTTGTCGATAGATTCATACATATAGTATTATGAGGTCCTGAATAGGTGAATGAATATTTTGTTTGTGGAAATTTGCGTGGAAAAGCGTGATTTTGACTCATTCCAAAGTTTGTAAAACTGCAAATGGCACTCTTAATACACGGAATATTATGTATTTGGTGCTGTATTCTGCCATCTAACGCATTTATGAAGCAAACTGTTGCTTCTGAGCAGATTTACAGGATCAAAAATTTCTCAACGAGACTCAGAAAAAACGCTGATAATTCGCTGGAAACGCAGAATTTTGTGCATTTGAGGACGGCTCATGCGTATCATGTTGTATTGGATAGATTTATGTGATTTGCGATACTTTGAAACTGCTCAGAATGTGGTAATTTTGACTTATTTCAAACTTCATATAACTGCAGATAGCGCACTGAAAACACGAGATACGATGTTTTTGTCGATAGATTCATACATATCATGAGGTCCTGAATAGGAATATGAACTTTTTGATTGTGAATATCTGCGCGGAAAAGCGTGATTTCGACTTATTCCAAAGTTTGTAAAACTGAAAATAGCACTCTAACAACACGAAATATGATGTATTTGGTGCTTGATTCTGCCATATAACGCATTTTTGAAGCAAAATCTTGCTTCTGAGCAGATTAACAGCGTCAAAAATTTCTCAATGAGACTCAGAAAAAACGCTGATAGCTCGCTGGAAACGCCAAATTTTGTGCATTTGAGGACGGATTCATGCGTATTATATTGTATTGGATAGATCAATGTGATTTGCGATACTTTGAAACTGCTCAGAATGTGGTAATTTTGACTTATTTGAAACTTCATATAACTGCAGATAGCGCTCTGAAAACACGAGATACGATGTTATTGTTGATAGATTCATACATATTTTAAGGTCCTGAATGGGAATATGAAATTTCTGATTGAGGAAATCTGCGCGGATAAGCGTGATTTCGACTTATTCCAAAGTTTGTAAAACTGCAAATAGCACTCTAAAAACACTAGTAATAATGTATTTGGTGCTAGATTCTGCCATATAACGCACTTTTGAAGCAAAATCTTCCTTCTGAGCAGATTTACAGAGTCAAAAATTTCTCAACGAGACTCAGAAAAAACGCCGATAACTTGCTTGAAACGCAAAATTTTGTACATTCAAGGACGGATTCATGCGTATTATGTTGTATTGGATAGATTTATCTAATTTGCGATACTTTGAAACTGCTCAGAATGTGGTAACTTAGACTTATTTCAAACTTCACGTAACTGCAGATAGCGCTCTGAAAACACGGAATATGATGTTTTTGTCAATGGATTCATACATATGATGAAGACCTGAATGGGGATATGAACTTTTTGATTGTGAAAATCTGCGCGGGAAAGCGTGATTCCGACTTATTCTAAAGTTTGTGAAACTGCAAATAGCACTCTCAAAACACGAAATATGATGTATTTGGTGCTAGATTCTGCCATATACGCACTTTTGAAGCAAAATCCTGCTTCTGAGCAGGTTTACAGAGTCAAAAATTTCTCAACGAGACTGATAAAAAATGCCGATAACTTGCTGGAAACGCAAAATTATGTGCATTTGAGGACGAATTCATGCGTATTATGTAGTATTGGATAGATTTATGTGAGTTGCGATACTTTGAAACTGCTCAGAATGTGGTAATTTTGACTTATTCCAAACTTCATATAACTGCAGATAGCGCTCTGAAAACACTAAATATGATGTTTCTGTCAATGGATTCATACATATTATAAGGTCCTGAATAGAAATATAAACTTTTTGATTGTAAAAACCGGCGCAGAGAAGCGTGATTTCGACTTATTCCAAAGTTTGTAAAACTGCAAATAGCACTCTAAAAACACGAAATATGATGTTTTTGGTGCTAGATTCCGCCATATATTGCACTTTTGGAGCAAAATCTTGCTTCTGAGCAGATTTACAGAGTCAAAAATTTCTCAACGAAACTCAGAAAAAACGCCGATAACTTGCTGGAAACGCAAAATTTTGTGCATTTGAGGACGGATTCATGCGCATTATGTTGTATTGGACAGATTTATGTGATTTGCTATACTTTAAAACTGCTCTGAATGTGGTAATTTTGACTTATTTCAAACTTCATATAACTGCAGATAGCGCTCTGAAAACACGAAATATGATGGTTTTGTTGATAAATTCATACATATTATGAGGTTCTGAATAGGAATATGAACTTTTTGATTGTGAAAATCTGCACGGAAAAGCACTCCAAAAACACGAAAGAATCTATTGACAAAAACATCATATTTCGTGTTTTAAGAGCGCTATCTGCAGTTATATGAAGTTTGAAATAAGTCAAAATTACCACATTCTGAGCAGTTTCGAAGTATCGCAAATCACATAAATCTGTCCAATTCAGCATAATACGCATAAATCTGTCCTCAAATGCACAAAATTTTGCGTTTCCAGCGAGTGATCAGCGTTTTTTCTGGGTCTTGCTGAGAAATTTTTGATTTTGTGAATCTGCTCAGAAGCAAGATTTTGCTCCAAAAGTGCGTTATATGGCAGAATCTAGCACCAAATACATCATTTTTCGTGTTTTGAGAGTGATATTTGCAGTTCTACAAACTTTGGAATAAGTCGAAATCACGCTTTTCAGCGCGGATTTTCACAATCAAAAAGTTCATATTCCTATTCAGGACCTTATAATATGTATAAAATTATCGACGAAAACATCAAATTTTGTGTTTTCAGAGTGCTATCTGCAGTTATATGAAGTTTGAAATAAGTCAAAATTACCACATTCTGAGCAGTTTTAAAGTATCGCAAATCACATAAATCTATCCAATAAAACATAATACGCCTGAATCCGTCCTCAAATGCACAAAACTTTGCGTTTCCAGCGAGTTATAAGCGTTTTTTCTTAGTCTCGTAGGGAAATTTTTGATCCTGTAAATCTGCTCAGAAGCAAGATTTTGCTTTAAGGTGGCCGACAAATTTGGCTTGACAAACTATTCCGCTATGTATCTTGGGCGCATCGGTCGCTAGGAGAGGCGGCAATCTAAGGGAGAGTTAGATTCAAAAATAGACGAAGGTCACTCTACTGCCTGCGTTGATGTGACGCTTTGGAGATATATCACTCTTGGATTCAATATTCTATTATTGCAGAGTAGGTAAATGATATGTATCTCAATAAAATGAAGATTATATAATCAATGAATAATGGTACAACACAAATAAGAAATATTAGATTTGATTTTAATTTATTTTCTGAAATATACATAGGATTCAATGTGAAGCAGAGCTTGATTATTTTATTTCATTGCGCGCTGAATCCTCTAATTAAAATCATGATTCAAATGATTTTTTATTTTTCTTGAATCTTCTTTTTTATTAATTCATTTATATTTATATTGCACAACAAAATCAAGATTTGCATAAAGTTATTAGATATATTTGATGTGACAAATCAATTCTTTTAAAAATATTTTCGAGATTTCTTGTGAGTCACTAAACATCCTAATTGTAGACTCGTTCATTTTACATTCGTGCTGAAACTGTAAATGATCAATAATAATCAAAATCCAAAATATATAAATATTTATTAATTTCATTCGATTATATATTTATTAATTCTATTAATTTAATTAAGTACTTATATATTAATTAATTTTACTCTATTCAGTGAAACGATCTAAAAAAAATTTATATGCTTTCTGACAACTCTGATTGAAAGTACGTATCACAAAACTAGATGAGCATACTGTTCCCTGTTACGAGTCTAGCTCCTCTAGATGAAAAGTCTCTCTTTCAGAAATCAACCCATTCGATATTTTCTTGCTGACAATCTCCGGCAGCATACATTCCAAATAAAAAGATTTCAAATTTGGTAATATTTTTTCCCAATAACTGTGATCTCTATGAATTTTTTCAATGTACAGCTGCTCTTTGTCATTTATGTATATGACAAAATAGCAGAGCTCTCTATTTGTTATATTCAGTTGTCCTTGAATCTGTGAAATTGGAAGTATTATACCATAAATAAGGACAAATTATTTGTTCATGAGCACCTGAGTATAATATACATGATTGCGATTCAATGAAATTTTTTTATTGTCGTCTATTTGCAGACAGGTCTTTTTTGTTTCTGCTGCATGTTGCATTGTCCAGCCCATTTTGGATGCCTTGTAAAAGCACTTCACTTCTATAAGCGCCGTGGCTCCAATAAGACCTATTGATTATTTAATATTGAGAGAAAACTATGATTAATGCAAAACTAAATGTTAAATACCGTCTGGAGAAGCAGCCAAATATCCATTATTTATATCTACAAATAGTCCTGTAGGGAGTACAATCATTCCAGTTTCCTCCTGGAATAAACTTATAGCGACGTGTTCCTTCTCTTTTCCATATTTCAGAGCCGGGTTATTCATGGTTCGAGGATCTAAAATACTTCTCACAGTGTTATGGCAAGCTGTAGATTTCTTCAATTTATAAACTCGTCCAAAATTTGATTCGGTTAATCTATTTTTTTTTTCGTGCAAGTACTGTTCATTATCATACTGACCAATTGTATTTTCAGCAATTCTCAGTTGCTCGTTCTCACCTACCTACAAATAATTCAAATAAATCATAAAATCAAGAATATGCTCTGTCTCTGTTTTCAAGAGTATCTTACTTTCAAATTTGATAATAATCGTTTGCATTCTGAAACAAACTCGGATTTGCTGAGTTCTGGTTGCATAGCTTTTGGCCCATAATCTCTATCAACTTTAGAGAACGCACGACTATCTTTCTTTCTTCTATAAGATTTGGTCGTTCGAGATTTCGTTTCTTTTTCTTTTTTTTGTATGTATGATTTGAAATCTTTGCCAGGGCTTTTACTAACAGCTTTCTTCCAAGAATCCAAATGCCAAGTGATATTCTTATTGTATCTCAGCACACTCAAATCACATCTCATTTGGAAGGAACCTCTATTTGTGAGATTCAATCTCTTACCAGCATTGAAACGTGCCAAGATACTCATAAAAAGCTCCGCTCTGTTATTAGTTTCATTTGAAATTAGTTGATTTGATTTCCTTATCAAAGAATTTGAGGCCGCTATAATAAAATTATGGAAGAAATTAGAAATTCACATATCATGGTAACATTTTATACCAGAAATATGATAATAAAGCCCACTTTTCTTGATATTATCTAATTCACTATTTGTAATATCATATAAAGTATCGCAGTAATAATCTTTACAGTTAGCATGATGACCAAAAATGTGATTGGGGCCGTTTTGCAGATCTTTCTTGAGTTCCTCTATATTTGTCTCCAAGCTATTGTAGTAAATAGCTTTTTGTGCACATTTCACCAGCTTTTCTATGTACACCTGTTTGAGTAAACGCCGTGCCTCTAAATTTATATTTTTTGTGTCATTTTTTATATTGTATAACGCCTTCGAGTAGTTTTTCACTGCATGATTAGTGCATTCAATTTTGCATATTTTATCACTGTACGGCACATTCTGTCTAATTTTAGCAAAAACACTGCTGTCCCCATCGGCTATGAATCTTTCATATCGAACTCCATGTTGCTGTTCACTTTCACAAAAACCCTGTACAATAATATCTGCTTCCATCGATGTTGAAGAGCGTGACCAATTTCGGTAGCATATATGTTCCTTGGCATCCTCGTTGCGGTGCATCGCTCTAGCACAAATCGAACAGTATATGTTCCTGACACCCATAAAAAGTACTTTTTCTGTTGCTTTCCCAATAATGACTCCCTTAAATATATGAAATAGGTACAATACTTAAATTTATATATATATATATATATATATATATATATATATATATATATATATATATATATATATATATATATATATATATATATATATATAAATAACATACAACACCAGAAGCAGCATTGTAGTTGTGCCCGTAACTTCTCTTACTCCATCCGCCATCCAAATAAACTGTGATGAATGGTATACCGTCATCATCTATATCGTTGTACAGCCACTTGCCGTTCTTCCTTTCCTGCTATCTCCATGTCAACCCAAGCTTGACTATTCCAAACCTAGTAGGAACATACGCACATTGAAATATTATACAATTAAATTTTCACAGCTTTTGAGTATATAATAAATCTACTACCCTTTTCAAGATCATGTAAAATTTTATAAAATTTATATTTGTTCATCGGCTTCATATTCATAGATGAAAACAGTTCCTCTGTGTGCGAATATGTGCTACCAGTTGCAATGGTACCCCACACGCAACCAATATTTATATCTGAATCTGTTTTATCAGGATCTTCAGTATATTTTGTTATTTCTGTATCACACATGGTACATTTGGAATGTATTTGGCTAACGAGACCTAAATCTCTATTTGTTTCTTTATAAGGATATAATTGCCCCATAGTGCAAATTTTGCTATGTTGTACCTGTAATTTCATTGCCCATTTCAAGACATACCCCAGTTGCACAATTCTATTACCCATTGGAGTTTTTTCGTAATCAAACTCATGAGGTGGATCAGGATCACGCTCAATACATAATTTATGATCACCTAAACTAAAAATTTTCAATAAAAATCTTTCATAATACCATTTTCACATAGATTTGAAAAAAGTATAATAAAAAATTACAGCAAAACTAACCTTTCCAATTCCTCATCTGTGTCCCAAACTTCTTCCAAAATGATGAGTTCTTCTGTATTTTGTGAAGCACTTTCTGATTTTGGTGTATTATGATCAACTCCATACGACACCATTAAATTTCTCCTTACCCTGTTTTCGGATTCATCTATAATTGATGCCTTATTATTTATAATTCTCCGAGCAAGTGTTTTATTCCGTCTTCTAAAAGCAACTTTTGTCCGTTTCTTTGACTTCGACGGCCACCTTTTCTTCAAGCTTCTTCCCATTATTCCACAAAATCAAATGGAATAAAAAATTATATGATCAAAATCGTTACCGAAAGCACAAAGTTTACTGTACGAATTATACTGTACTACTGAGCAAAAAAAATTATCATATTCTTGGCTACTCACTACCCAGAGGGTACGCACATTTTCAGTACTGTGACCAGATTAATGCAATAAGATGTCATAAACAAGGGATGTTGATTGTATATAACGGGATCCCATATTCTGTGTTTGAAGTAAAATCTGGTCTCTGTCTTCATCGACCACTGTGAGTCTAATATTGAGCAATGAAAGTGCCTCAAGTCTTAAATTCTTATAGAATTAAAATACATATAATCCATATATTTATTCTGTCAGGAATTGAAGTACCTATAGAAATGATGACTGCTTATACCATTACCAATAAATTTATTCAATCATTACCGGATACAAGAAAAAATATTATATTATTAAGGAGAATTATATTATAGAGTTCATTAATATATCATTTTGCATTTTACATTACATTTTAAGCATTATTTCCTCATTGAAACATAATTTTCGAACTAAAAACTTATATTGCAATTCCGTGCAAATCCATAAGTCTCACAGATCTATGAATTTGTAAGAAAGTAATAAAAACACATCGACTTTTCTTGATTGATGTCCATTTGTTCATTAGGATCACAGGTTCATTGCGATTTATATGAATATACATAGATTTACACAGAATGGCAACATAAATTTTATAGATTAATGAATTAATGAATCTGTGAATTGTGAACAGAATCGCAGTGGATTCATCTTCCTTCCTACAGCCTCGACGATCAGTTTTTTATGAATTTATATAATTGCACAGAATTGCAACATTATACTTCATTACTTCGTTTGTTGTTAATAATAGACTTATGGTGGACACTAAGCAGATCAATACATCTTACAGATCTGAAGATCTTTGAAAATTGACGAAGACGGATCAATTTGTTGACTCATGAAAATTTTCATGCAAGTGTGACATACAGGTTCATATATTTGCTTAGAGTCCGACTAATAATTACCTTCGGATAGAAAAATTTATTCTTGCAATAAAGTTATCTGATTGACCAATTTTAGTTTGTGATAAAAAGGTAGATTGAACACAGGAAAAATTGTATAGTTTCTAAATTTTGGGAGAGAATCTAAATTTCATCATGAAGGTACTACCCGAAGAGGGGTGGTGGCGAGCGGGGTCTTAAGAAAGTAAGGCAGAGCTGCGGAAAGTCTCTCCGGAAAAACGCTGAGCTAAATTAACATTGAAGGTATAGGCAAATATTGTAATTCCGCTCGTTAATGAGCATTAACAAATATATCGATTTTTATTTTGTGCAAATTATAATGAAACGTCATAATTCATTGTTTGAGGTTACATACAATGCGATATTTCTTCTTATTCTATGACATATTGTTATAAATAATTTCATTATTGTTGATAGAGGAGTGAATAATACTTCAAACTGTAGAATTGCATGTCCTGAAATCATCTAGCTAAAATTCATTTGATTTCATTTTTTTATATAGTCAAACGAAAGACATGACGTTTGGACGGTATTTGACGGCCACCTTAAAAAATGCGTTATATAGCAGAATCTAGCACCAAATACATCATATTTCGTGTTTTTAGAGTGATATTCGCAGTTTTACAAACTTTGGAATAAGTCGAAATTACGCTTTTCCGCGCAGATTTTCACAATCAAAAAGTTCATATTCCTATTTAGGACCTTATAATATATATGAATCTATTGACAAGAACATCAAACTTCGTGTTTTCAGAGCACTATCTGCAGTTATATGAAGTTTGAAATAAGTCAAAATTACCACATTCTGAGCAGTTCCAAAGTATCGCAAATCACATAAATCTATCCAATACAACATAAAACGCATGAATCCGTCCTCAATGCACAAAATTTTGCGTTTCCAGCGAGTTATCAGCGTTTTTTGTGAGTCCCGTTGAGAAATTTTTGTCTCCGTAAATTGGCTCAGAAGCAAGATTTTGCTCCAAAAGTGCGATATATGGCAGAATCTAGCAACAAATACATCATATTAAGTGTTTTTAGAGTGCTATTTGCAGTTTCACAAACCTTGGAATAAGTCGAAATCACGCTGTTCCGCGCGGATTTTCAAAACCAGAAAGTTCATATTCCTATTCAGGACCTCATAATATGTATAGTCCGTGAGACAACGCATTGATTTTTTGTTGATTACCGCTTACTTGAAACTTTGTGAGTGGCTTCATTGTGATGAGTCCGACAACTTTTTCATTTGGCAAAATTCTAGATTTGGGAGCGTTTACCCGTGAGGACTAATTAATTAAATGAATATCACCGTAATACTGATCTTTACACTAATAGAGAGATTTTTTGATAATGAAATGAAGGAAAAATATTGTCCGACATGAATATTGAGGTTACCGGTGAGTCCGACTTGTCATAAGTACCAACATACTCACCATTCGTACCAACATACTTACGACAGGTGCGACTTGTCGGATTTACCGGTAGCCTCAATATTCATGTCGGACAATATTTCCCCTTCATTTTATTATCAAAAAATCTTTCGATTTAGTGTACAGATCAGCATTACAGCAATATTCTTTCAATTAATTAGCCCTTGCTGGAAAACGCCCCCAAATCTAGAATTTAGCTAAATGAAAAAGTTGTCGGACTCATCACAATGAAGCCACTCACAAAGTTTCAAATGAGCGGTAATCAACAAAAAATTTGGGCGCTGTCTCACGGACTAGTATAAATCTATCGACAAAAACATCATATTTCGTGTTTTCAGAGCGGTATCTGCAGTTATATGAAGTTTGAAATTAGTCAAAATTACCTCATTCTGAGCAGTTTCAAAGTATCGCAAATCACATAAATCTATCCAATACAAAATAATACGCATGAATCCGTCCTCAAATGCACAAAATTTTGCGTTTCCAGCGAGTTATCAGCGTTTTTTCTGAGTCTCGTTGAGAAATTTTTGACTCCATAAATCAGCTGAGAAGCAAGATTTTGCTTCAAAAGTGCGTTATATGGCAGAATCCAGCACCAAATACAACATATTTTGTGATTTCAGAGTGCTATTCGCAGTTTTACAAACTTTGGAATAAGTCGAAATCACGCTTTTCCGCGCGGATTTTCACAATCAAAAAGTTCATATTCCTATTCAGGACCTCATAATATGTATGAATCTATCAACAAAAACATCATATTTTGTGTTTTCAGAGCGCTATCTGCAGTTATATGAACCTTGAAATAAGTCAAAATTACCACATTCTGAGCAGTTTCAAAGTATCGCAAATCACATAAATCTATCCAATACAACATAATACGCATGATTCCGTCTTCAAACCTACAAAATTTCGCGCTTCCAGCGAGTTATCAGCGTTCTTTCTGAGTCTCGTTGAGAAATTTTTGACTCTGTAAATCTGCTCAGAGGATTTTGCTTCAAAAGTGCGTTATATGGCAGAATCTAGCAACAAATACAACATATTTCGTGTTTTTAGAGTGCTATTTGCAGTTATACAAACTTTGGAATAAGTCGAAATCACGCTGTTCCGCGCGGATTTTCAAAACCAGAAAGTTCATATTCCTATTCAGGACCTCATAATATGTATAAATCTATCGACAAGAACATCATATTTCATGTTTCCAGAGCGCTATCTGCAGGTCTATGAAGTTTGAAATAAGGCAAATTACCACATTCCGAGCAGTTTCAAAGTACCGCAAATCACATAAATCTATCCATTACAACATATAACGCATAAATCCGTCCTCAAATGCACAAAATTTTGCGCTTCCAGCGAGTTATTAGCGTTTTTTCTGGGTCTCGTTGAGAAATTTTTGACTCTGTAAATCAGCTCGGAAGCAAGATTTTGCTTCAAAAGTGCGTTATATGGCAGTATCTAGCACCAAATACAACATATTTTGTGTTTTTAGAGTGCTATTTGCAGTTTTACAAACTTTGGAATAAGTCAAAATCACGCTTTTCCGCACGGATTTTCACAATCAAAAAGTTCATATTCCTATTCAGGACCTCATAATATGTATGAATCTATCGACAAAAATATCATATTTTGTGTTTTCAGAGCGCTATCTGCAGTTATGTGAAGTTTGAAATAAGTCAAAATTACCACATTCTGAGCAGTTTCAAAGTATCGCAAATCAAATAAATCTATCCAATACAACATAATACGCATGAATCCGTCCTCAAATGCACAGAATTCCGCGTTTCCAGCCAGTTATCAGCGTTTTTTCTAAGTCTCGTTGAGAAATTTTTGACTCTCTAAATCTGCTCAGAAGTAAAATTTTGCTTCAAAAGTGCGTTATATGGCAGTATCTAGCACCAAATACAACATATTTTGTGTTTTTAGAGTGCTATTTGCAGTTTTACAAACTTTGGAATAAGTTGAAATCACGCTTTTACGCGCGAATTTTCACGATCAAAAAGTTCATATTCCTATTCTGGACCTCATAATATGTATGAATCTATCGACAGAAACATCATATTTCGTGTTTTCAGAGCGCTATCTGCAGTTATATGAAGTTTGAAATAAGTCAAAATTACCACATTCTGAGCAGTTTCAAAGTATCGCAAATCAAATAAATCTATCCAATACAACATAATACGCATGAATCCGTCCTCAAATGCACAAAATTCCGCGTTTCCAGCGAGTTTTCAGCGTTTTTTCTGAGTCTCGTTGAGAAATTTTTGACTCTGTAAATTGGCTCAGAAGCAAGATTTTGCTTCAAAAGTGCGTTATATGGCAGCATCTTGTACCAAATACATCATATGATGTGTTTTTAGAGTGCTATTTGCGGTTTTACAAACTTTGGAATGAGTCGAAAACACGCTTTTGCGCGCAGATTTTCACAATCAAAAAGTTCATATTCCTATTCAGGACCTCATAATATGTATGAATCTATTGACAAAAACATCATATTTCGTGTTTTCAGAGCGCTATCTGCAGTTATATGAGGTTTGAAATAAGTCAAAATTACCACATTCTGAGCAGTTTCAAAGTATCGCAAATAACATAAATCTATCCGATACAACATAATACGCATGAATCCGTCCTCAAATGCACAAAATTTTGCGTGTCCAGCAAGTTATCAGCGTTTTTTCTAAGTCCCGTTGAGAAATTTTTGACTCTGTAAATCTGCTCGGAAGCAAGATTTTGCTCCAAAAGTGCGTTATTACAAACTTTGGAATAAGTCGAAATCACGCTGTTCCGCGCGGATTTTCAAAACCAGAAAGTCCATATTCCTATTCAGGACCTCATAATATGTATAAATCTATTGACAAAAACATCATATTTCGTGTTTTCAGAGCGCTATCTGCAGTTATATGAGGTTTGAAATAAGTCAAAATTACCACATTCTGAGCAGTTTCAAAGTATCGCAAATAACATAAATCTATCCGATACAACATAACACGCATGAATCCGTCCTCAAATGCTCAAAATTTTGCGTTTCCAGCGAGTTATCAGCGTTTTTTCTGAGTCTCGTTGAGAAATTTTTGACTCTGTGAATCTGCTCAGAAGCAAGATTTTGCTTCAAAAGTGCGTTATATGGCAGCATCTAGCACCAAATACATCATATAATGTGTTTTTAGAGTGCTATTTGCAGTTTTACAAACTCTGGAATGAGTCGAAATCACGCTTTTGCGCGCAGATTTTCACAATCAAAAAGTTCATATTCCTATTCAGGACCTCATGATATGTATGAATCTATCGACAAAAACATCATATTTCGTGTTTCCAGAGCGCTATCTGCAGTTATATGGAGTTTGAAACAAGTCAAAATTACCACATTCTGAGCAGTTTCAAAGTATCGCAAATCACATAAATCTATCCAATACAACAGAATACGCATGAATCCGTCCTCAGATGCACAAAATTTTGCGTTTCCAGCGAGTTATCAGCGTTTTTTCTGAGTCCCGTTGAGAAATTTTTGACTCTGTAAATCTGCTTAGAAGCAAGATTTTGCTTCAAAAGTGCGTTATATGGCAGAATCTAGCAACAAATACATTATATTCCGTGTTTTTAGAGTGCTATTTGCAGTTTTATAAACTTTGGAATTAGTCGAAATTACGCTCTTCCGCGCAGATATTCACAATCAAGAAGTTCATATTTCTCTCCAGGATCTCATAATATGTTTTCAGAGCGCTATCTGCAGTTATATGAAGTTTGAAATGAGTCAAAATTACCACATTCTGAGCAGTTTCAAAGTATCACAAATCACATAAATCTATCCAATACAACATAATACGCATGAATCCGTCCTCAAATGCACGGAATTCTCCGTTCCCAGCAAGTTATCGGCGTTTTTTCTGAGTCTCGTTGAGAATTTTTTGACTCTGTGAATCCGCTCAGAAGCAAGATTTTTCTCCAAAAGTGCGTTATATGGCAGAATCTAGCACCAAATACATCATATTTCGTGTTTTTAGAGTGCTATTTGCAGTTTTACAAACTTTGGAATAAGTCAAAATCACGCTTTCCCGCGCAGATTTTCACAATCAAAAAGTTCATATTCCCATTCAGGACCTCATAATATGTATGAATCTATCGACAAAAACATCATATTTCGTGTTTTCAGAGCGCTATCTGCAGTTATATGAAGTTTGAAATAAGTCAAAATTACCACATTCTGAGCGGTTTCAGAGTATCGCAAATCACATAAATCTATCCAATACAACATAACACGCATGAATCCGTCCTCAAATGCACAAAATTTTGCGTTTCCAGCAAGTTATTGGCGTTTTTTCTGAGTCTCGTTGAGAAATTTTTGACTCTGTAAATCTGCTCAGAAGCAAGATTTTGCTTCAAAAGTGCGTTATATGGCAGAATCTAGCACCAAATACATCATATTTCGTGTTTTCAGAGTGCTATTTGCAGTTTTACAAACTTTGGAATAAGTCGGAATCACGCTTTTCCGCGCAGATTTTCACAATCAAAAAGTTCATATTCCTATCCAGGACCTCATAATATGTATGAATCTATTGACAAAAACATCATATTTTGTGTTTTCAGAGCGCTATCTGCAGTTATATGAAGTTTGAAATAAGACAAAATTACCACATTCTGAGCAGTTTCAAAGTATCGCAAATCACATACATCTATCCAATACAACATAATACGCATGAATCCGTCCTCAGATGCACAAAATTTTGCGTTTCCAGCAAGTTATCGGTGTTTTTTCTGTGTCTCGTTGAGAAATTTTCGACTCTGTTAATCTGCTCAGAAGCAAGATTTTGCTTTAAAAGTGCGTTATATTTCAGAATCTAGCACCAAATACATCATATTTCGTGTTTTTAGAGTGCTATTTGCAGTTTTACAAACTTTGGAATAAGTCGAAATCACGCTTTCCCGCGCAGATATTCACAATCAAAAAGTTCATATTCCTATTCAGGACCTCATAATATTGTGACGTGCGGAGTGAGGGGGGAGTTCGTAAAGACGACGTAGTATGGGGCGGAGCTTCTTCGGCCGCTCACGCCGCACCGCGTCGCAGCCCATCACCCCTCTCAATGGAAGCATCTGGTGATTTCTAGAAATAGAAAGAGACGAGAAATGGAAAACTCGAGAACAATATTTCCCTATATATAAGGTCAAGCAAAAAGACGACGTAGTAGTACAGTAATAAGAGTATTGGTGTGAAATAAATAATGAAGTAACAAGTACAGTGAACAGTGCATATAAATAGTGAAATATAAATATCTGTGACTTTGATTAAATTAGAATTAAGTGATTATTATATGAATATACTGTTATTAGTGACATAAGAAGAATTAAAGATTTTATTTCATTTAGATTATTAAATAGTGACTTTTATTTATTTACAGAGTAATTCATCAAGCAATAAACATTACAGTGGTGTCAGAAGTGGGATTGTTATAAACAATTTAGTATTTTGTTTATTGCTGTTTTGTAAAATTGGATAATGGCGTCTACGAAGCTGTTGAAAGATTTGAAGGTCGCAGAGTTGAAATATCAATTGGAAGAGCGAGATTTGGAAACCAGTGGCCGCAAACAAGTTTTAATGGAACGACTTCGAGGAGCTATGACTGAAGACGGTGAGGACCCTGATACATATCTGTTTGAGGTTCAACTTTCTTTAACCGATTTGGCTATAGATTTAGAATCAAAATTAAAAGAAAATTCTACAAGTTTAAAAGAAGATTTAGAATCAAAATTAGAAGAAAATTCTGTAAATTTAGAATCAGAATTGAAAGAAAATTGTTCACTTTTAAAAGAAGATTTAGAATTGAAATTAAAAGAAAATTCTACAAGTTTGAAAGAAGATTTAGAAACAAAATTGAATGAAAAATTAGGAAAGTTGGAAGAAAATTCAAGGAACCTGAGGGAAGAACTGCACGGAAAGATGGAAGAAAATACAAAGAAAGTTGAACAGCATCTGGAAAAATTTAGAGAAAATTCAAAGGTATGGGAGGAAGTATTTGAAGATAATTGTAAAATGTTAGAAGAATTGGATGCAAAATTGGATTCGAAATTGGATGAAAAAATGAAGATTTTTGAAGAAAAATTTAAATTTGGTGTTTCATCTCCGGCAAAAGCTTCAAAAGCTGAGATAATTGAATTATCCACACCAAATCTTGACTCAACCACAAAAATGCGTGTCAAACCTCCAACCTTTGATGGTCAAACATCTTGGATTAATTACCATAGGCAATTTGAAGCCGCTGCTAAGGCTAATGGCTGGAATGATACTGAGAAAGTTTCAGCACTTACAGTTGCTCTCCGAGGAGATGCGGTAAACATTTTACAGGCTATTCCACCGGAAGAAGACAACAATTACGAAAAATTGGTCAAGCGACTGGAGCTGCGATACGGCCATGCACACTTGAAGGAAGTGTATCACACGCAGCTCAAGAACCGATACCAACGTCCCAGCGAGAGTCTACAGGAGTTCGAAGCTGATGTGGCACGCCTAGTTCGACTGGCATATCCAACTGGCCCGGATGATTTCTTGGAAAGCTGGGCTGTGAGAATATTTGTGGACGTCATCAGAGACCATGAAACGCAGCAAGCCCTACGTTTGGCGCGGCCGAAGAAGCTAGTGGAAGCATTGGCTCATGCACTGGAATACGAAGCGGCAAAGCAGGCGTCCAGAAGCAGTGCTCGGGTGCGAGAGGTTACCTGCGACTCCGATACCACGGAAAGCTTAAAAGCCCAGGTTCAGCGGTTGATCGAAGAAATTAAAGATCTCAAGAATTCCAGACAACTCCGGTGTTGGAATCGTGAAGAACTAGGTCAAGCAAAAAGTCAATGCAAGAAACCCTTGAAGATGCTACCCAAAGATAACTCCGGACATGAAAAAGAACGCCTCGCAAGAATAAAACTCATCAAACAAGACACAAAGATAAAGCCTAATTGCGATAAACTTTCGAAGGAATTAACGACCCTATTACTATCCAAGGGCCAACAATTAGACAATCGGCAACGCGCACAAGCAGAAGAGCTGATACGCCGATTCCAAGAGGTATTTGAAACCAGTGAGGGGCAAAAAGGAAGAACAAATATCGTCCATCACAAAATTAACACCGGCGATGCACGACCAATTCGACAAGCACCACGACGACTCCCGATTGCGAAGAGAGAAGACGCTGAAGCCATCATTCAAGATATGGAGCAAGAAGGAATCATAGAACCCTCGAACAGTCCATGGGCCGCTCCGGTGGTACTTGTGAAGAAGAAAGACGGATCTACACGTTTTGTGTCGACTATCGCCAGCTGAATAACGTTACCAAGAAGGACAGTTATCCTCTGCCCAGGATTGATGACACCTTAGATACCCTGGCCGGGTCAAAGATCTTCTCGACCCCAGATCTCAAGAGTGGATACTGGCAAGTAGCGATGGATGAGAAAGACCGAGAAAAAACTGCATTTACCATCGGCAGTGGACTGTGGCAATTCACAGTCATGCCATTTGGTCTGTGTAATGCTCCTGCTACCTTCGAGCGACTTATGGAGACCGTACTGAAAGGACTATCGGGAAAAGCTTGCTTGGTATACCTGGACGATATAATTGTGATGGGAAAATCATTTGAAGACCATTTGAAGAATCTGGAGCAGGTATTTGAACAATTAAAGAAAGCTGGTTTGAAACTTAGTCCAAAGAAATGCCACTTATTCCAAGAACGGGTGAACTATTTGGGACATGTGGTCTCCAAAGAAGGCGTAGCAGTTGATGCAGAAAAGATAAGGACAATTCAAGAATGGCCAGTACCTACGGATAAACATCAGCTGCGCAGTTTCCTCGGGCTCTGTACCTATTACAGAAGATTTGTTTATGGATTCGCCAATATCGCCAAGCCACTGACCAGACTGACGGAAAATAATCGCAGATACAGCTGGGATGAAGACTGCCAAGTCGCTTTCGAGCGACTGAAACTACTCCTAGTCCAAGCACCAATCCTGAGTTACCCGAAGACGGAAGGACGTTTTGTTCTGGACACAGATGCCAGCGACGTCGGTATTGGGGGCGTCCTGTCCCAATTGCAGGAGGGTCAAGAAAGAGTAATCGAGTACTTCAGTAAGGTTTTGTCAAAGCCAGAAAGGAACTACTGTGTCACAAGACGGGAACTGCTGGCAGTAGTGAAGTCCATCGAGCATTTCTACAAATATTTGTATGGTAGGAATTTCCTGTTAAGAACTGACCACGCTGCTCTGAGATGGCTACTACAGTTCAAGAATCCTGAGGGTCAGGTCGCTCGATGGATCGAAAGACTTCAAGAATACGACTTCAACATAGAACATCGAGCCGGTACAGCACATAAGAACGCTGATGCTTTATCAAGACGACCATGTCCAAAAGATTGTCATCATTGCTCTAAGATTGAAGCGAAGGCGTTCAGGACAACTGTCATTGACGATGCATGGCAACCACAAGAGATAGAAAAGGACATAAATGGCGACTCAGAGTTGCAAATTATTCAAGAATGGAAGAAGAAAGGAACAAGACCGACATGGCAAGAGGTGGCACCATACTCCCCGACAGTCAAATCATACTGGGCGCAATGGGATTCCATAATCCTGGATGAAGGCGTCTTGAAGCGTGTCCTGAAGGATCCGGATGAAACCAAGAGTAGAGAACAGCTGATCGTTCCTAGAGGTCGGGTTCCGGAAGTCTTGAGACATCTCCATGATGGAGTGAGTGAAGGACACCTTGGGGTAACGAAGACTCTGCAGAGAGTTCGTGAGCGATTTTATTGGCTAAACTGCAAAGAAGACGTCAGGGAATGGTGCAGGAAATGCACTACGTGCGCTTCAAGCAACGGACCGCAAAAACGACCAAGAGCTCCGATGCGACAGTATAATGTCGGTAGTCCATTCGAGAGGATAGCCATCGACGTAGCAGGGCCATTTCCTGAATCAGACGTAGGAAATGAATACATTGTTGTTGTCATGGACTATTTTAGTAAATGGGCGGAAGCGTATGCCCTTCCTAATCAAGAGGCCGCTACTATTGCAGACGTCCTAGTGAAGAACTGGATCTGTCGTTTTGGCGTACCCTTGGAACTTCATTCTGACCAGGGAAGAAACTTTGAATCTACACTTTTCCAAGGAATATGTGAAGTACTGAACATTCGTAAAACCAGAACTACTGCATTACATCCGCAGTCTGATGGAATGGTGGAACGAATGAATAAGACCATCAACAGACACCTGGCCAAAGTTGTCTCTAGTCACCAGAGAGACTGGGACAAATATCTCCATCTGTTCCTTTTGGCCTACCGCTCATCCGTACACGAAACAACCGGACAGACTCCAGCAAGAATTATCTTTGGACGGGAACTTCGGCTACCATGCGACCTAAAGTTCGGCTGCAAACCTGGAGAAGACCTGGCTGGTGAAGAATATGTCATTAATTTGAGGCGCCAGATGGACGATATCCACTCCCGAGTCCGTATAAACATCCAGAATGCCAGCGACCGGATGAAAGAGACCTATGACGTCAAGGCACAAAACGGGGGTTTTCAACCAGGAGACTCGGTGTGGCTTTATAACCCAGGGCGGCAACGTGGCCTGTCTCCAAAATTACAGACATCTTGGGAAGGGCCTTACGAAGTCATCAGAAGAATTAATGACATAATCTACGAAATCAGACGCAACTCCAAGAGCAAATCAAGAGTGGTGCACTTCAATCGGCTAGCACCATATGCAGGAGACAATAATGAAGATCCCAACGACGCACGTGCTCGTAAGATCCACGCGCAGGAAGATTCATTTGAGGAGTTCATGAAGACTTTTTCAAGTGGACGTCGGGCCCGATTCGGAATAACTACCGAAGTGCAGCAGGATCTATTCAGAGTCCCGGCCGACTACTCCTTGGCCCATTGTGTATCAGGAGATTTGGAGATGTCCCGAGGAATAGCAGCAGTTTTCAAGAAGAAGTTTGGCAGACCAGAACACCAGAAGCCTACAGTAGGAAAGACCATCTGTCTGCGGGACAATACGACAACCAAGGAACGCTATATTTACCACATGGTAACCAAAGATAAATTTCATCATAAACCAACCTACCGTTCCATGTGGGAAACGCTACAAGACATGCGAGGCCATTTGATGCGGAACGACATCCGGAAACTGGCAATACCAAAATTAGGCTGCGGTCTGGATGGATTAAATTGGAAGATCGTTCAAAATATGATAGAGATAACATTCCAGAACAGCGGAATTCAAATATTGGTCTGCTGCTTCCACCCAGCAGGCCCGATCGAACAAAAAAACTGTCGACTGCTATTTCTACCAAACTACTGGTTGCACCAAGGGCGGCGAGTGTCGATTCCGGCATAGACATGGGGATGTGTTTCGGGACGAAACTTTCTTAAGAAGAGGGCAGTGTGACGTGCGGAGTGAGGGGGGAGTTCGTAAAGACGACGTAGTATGGGGCGGAGCTTCTTCGGCCGCTTACGCCGCACCGCGTCGCAGCTCATCACCCCTCTCAATGGAAGCATCTGGTGATTTCTAGAAATAGAAAGAGACGAGAAATGGAAAACTCGAGAACAATATTTCCTTATATATAAGGCCAAGCAAAAAGACGACGTAGTAGTACAGTAATAAGAGTATTAGTGTGAAATAAATAATGAAGTAACAAGTACAGTGAACAGTGCATATAAATAGTGAAATATGAATATCTGTGACTTTGATTGAATTAGAATTGAGTGATTAATATATAAATATACTGTTATTAGTGACATAAGAAGAATTAAAGATTTTATTTCATTTAGATTATTAAATAGTGACTTTTATTTATTTACAGAGTAATTCATCAAGCAATAAACATTAAAATATGTATGAATCTATTGATAAAAACATCATATTTCGTGTTTTTAGAGCGCTATCTGCAGTTATATAAAGTTTGAAATAAGTCAAAATTACCACATTCTGAGCAGCTTCAAAGTATCGCAAATCACATGACTCTATACAATACAACATAATACGCATGGATCCGTCCTTAAATGAACGAAATTCTGCGTTTCCAGCAAGTTATCGGCGTTTCTTCTGAGTCTCGTTGAGAAATTTTTGACTCTGTGAATCTGCTCAGAAGCAAGATTTTGCTTCAAAAGGGCGTTATATGGCAGAATCCAGCAGCAAATACATCATATTTCGTGTTTTTAGAGTGCTATTTGCAGTTTCACAAACTTTGAGATAAGTCGAAATCACGCTTTTCCGCGCAAATTTTCACAATCAAAACGTTCATATTCCTATTCTAGACCTCATGATATGTATGAATCTATTAACAAAAACATCAAAATTCGTGTTTTCAGAGCGCTATCTGCAGTTATATGAAGTTTGAAATAAGTCAAAATTACCACATTCTGAGCAGTTTCAAAGTATCGCAAATCACATAAATCTATCCAATACAACATAATACGAATGAATCCGTCCTTATATGCACAACATTTTGCGTTTCCAGCAAGTTATCGGCGTTACTTCTGAGTCTCGTAGAGAAATTTTTGACTCTGTAAATCTGCTCAGAAGCAAGATTTTGCTTCAAAAATGCGTTATATGGCAGAATCTAGCACCAAATACATCATATTTCGTGTTTTTAGAGTGCTATTTGCAGTTTTACAAACTTTGGAATAAGTCGAAATCACGATTTTCCGCGCAGATTTCCACAATCAAAAAGATCATATTCATATTCAGGACCTCATAATATGTATGAATCTATCAACAAAAACATCATGTTCAGTGTTTTCAGAGCGCCATCTGCAGTTATATGAAGTTTGAAATAAGTCAAAATTACCACATTCTGAGCAGTTTCAAAGTATCGCAAATCGCATGAATCTATCCAATACAACATAATACGCATGAATCCGTCCTCAAATGCACAAAATTCTGCGTTTCCAGCAAGTTATCGGCGTTTTTTCTGTATCTCGTTGAGAAATTTTTGACTCTGTAAATCTGCTGAGAAGCAAGATTTTGCTTCAAAAGTGTGTTATGTGGCAGAATCTAGCACCAAATACATCATATTTCGTGTTCTTAGAGTGCTACTTGCAGTTTTACAAACTTTGGAATGAGTCGAAATCACGCTTTTCCGCGCAGATTTTCACAATCAAAAAGTTCATATTCCTATTCAGGACATCATGATATGTATGAATCTATTGACAAAAACATCATATTTCGTGTTTTCAGAGCGCTATCTGCAGTTATATGAAGTTTGGAATGAGTCAAAATTACCACATTCTGAGCTGTTTCAAAGTATCACAAATCACATAAATCCCAGCGAGTTATCAGCGTTTTTCCTCAGTTTCGTTGAGAAATTTTTGACTCTGTAAATCTGCTCAGAAGCAAGATTCTGCTTCAAAAGTGCGTTATATGGCAGAATCTAGCACCAAATACATCATATTTCGTGTTTTTAGAGTGCTATTTGCAGTTTTACAAACTTTGGAATGAGTCAAAATCACGCTTTTCCGCGCCGATTTTCACTATCAAAAAGTTCATATTCCTATTCAGGACCTCATTATATGTATGAATCTATTAACGAAAACATCATATTCCATGTTTTCAGAGCGCTAGTTGCAGTTATATGATGTTTGAAATAAGTCAAAATTACCACATTCTGAGCAGTTTCAAAGTATCGCAAATCACATAAATCTATCCAATACAACATAATACGCATGAATCCGTCCTCAAATGCACAAAATTTTGCGTTTCCAGCAAGTTATCGGCGTTTTTTCTGAGTCTCGTTGAGAAATTTTTGACTCTGTAAATCTGCTCAGAAGCAAAATTTTGCTTTAAAAGTTCATTAAATGGCTGAATCTAGCACCAAATACATCATATATCGTGTTTTTAGAGTGCTACTTGCAGTTTTACAAACTTTGGAATAAGTCGGAATCACGGTTTACCGCGCCGGTTCTCACAATCAAAAAGTTCATATTTCTATTCATAACCTCATAATATGTATGTATCTATTGAAAAAATCATCACATTCCGTGTTTTCAGAGCGCTATCTGCAGTTATATGAAGTTTGGAATAAGTCAAAATTACCACATTCTGAGCAGATTCCAAGTATCGCAAATCACATAAAACTATCCAATACAACATAATACGCATGAATCCGTCCTCAAATGCACATAATTTTGCGTTATCAGCAAGTTATCGGCGTTTTTTCTGTGTCTCGTTGAGAAATTTCGGACTCTGTTATCTGCTCAGAAGCAAGACTTTGCTTTAAAAGTTCGTTATATGGCAGAATCTAGCACCAAATACATCATATTTCGTGTTTTTAGAGTGCTATTTGCAGTTTTACAAACTTTGGAATAAGTCGGAATCACGCTTTTCCGCGCAGATTTTCACAATCAAAAAGTTCATATTCCTATTCAGGACCTCATAATATATATAAATCTATTGAAAAAAACATCATATTTCGTGTTTTCAGAGCGCTATCTGCAGTTATATGAAGTTTGAAATAAGTCAAAATTACCACATTCTGAGCAGTTTCAAAGTATCGCAAATCACATAAATCTATCCAATACAACATTGTACGCACAAATCCGTCCTTAAATGCACAAAATTCTGCGTTTCCAGCAAGTTATCGGCGTTTTTTCTGAATCTCGTTGAGAAATTTTTGACTCTGTAAATCTGCTCAGAAGCAAGATTTTGCTCCAAAAGTGCGTTATATGGCAAAATCTAGTACCAAATACATCATATTTCGAGTTTTTAGAGTGCTATTCGCAGTTTTACAAACTTTGGAGTAAGTCGAAATCACGCTTTTCCGCGCCGGTTCTCACAATCAAAAAATTCATAATCCTATTCAGGACCTCATAATATGTATGAATCTATTAACAAAAACATCATATTTCGTGTTTTAAGAGCGCTAGTTGTAGTTATATGAAGTTTGAAATAAGTCAAAATTACCACATTCTGAGCAGTTTCAAAGTATCGCAAATCACATAAATCTATCTAATACAACATAATACGCATGAATCCGTCCTCAAATGCACAAAATTTTGCGTTTCCAGCAAGTTATCGGCGTTTTTTCTGAGTCTCGTTTAGAAATTTTTGACTCTGTAAATCTGCTCAGAAGCAAGATTTTGCTTCAAAAGTGCGTTATATGGCAGAATCTAGCGCCAAATACATCATATCTTGTGTTTTGAGAGTGCTATTCGCAGTTTTACAAACTTTGGCGTAAGTCGAAATCACGCTCTTCCGCGCAGATTTTCACAATCAAAAAGTTCATATCCCTATTCAGGACCTCATAATATGTATGAATCTATTGACAAAAACATCATATCTCGTGTTTTCAGAGCGCTATCTGCAGTTATATGAAGTTTCAAATGAGTCAAAATTACCACATTCTGAGCAGTTTCGAAGTATCGCAAATCACATAAAACTACCCAGTACAACATAATACGCATGAATCCGTCCTCAAATGCACATAATTTTGCGTTTCCAGCAAGTCATTGGCGTTTTTTCTGGGTCTCGTTGAGAAATTTTGGACTCTGTTATCTGCTCAGAAGCAAGATTTTGCTTTAAAAGTGCGTTATATGGCAGAATCTATCACCAAATACATCATATTTCGTGTTTTTAGAGTGCTATTTGCAGTTTTACAAACTTTGGAATAAGTCGGAATCACGCTTTTCCGCGCAGATTTCCACAATCAAAAAGTTCATATTCCTATTCAGGACCTCATAATATATATGAATCTATTGAAAAAAACATCATATTTCGTGTTTTCAGAGCGCTATCTGCAGTTATATGAAGTTTGAAATAAGTCAAAATTACCACATTCTGAGCAGTTTCAAAGTATCGCAAATCACATAAATCTGTCCAATTCAGCATAATACGCATAAATCCGTCCTCAAATGCACAAAATTTTGCGTTTCCAGCGAGTGATCAGCGTTTTTTCTGGGTCTTGCTGAGAAATTTTTGAATTTGTGAATCTGCTCAGAAGCAAGATTTTGCTCCAAAAGTGCGTTATATGGCAGAATCTAGCACCAAATACATCATTTTTCGTGTTTTTAGAGTGATATTTGCAGTTCTACAAACTTTGGAATAAGTCGAAATCACGCTTTTCAGCGCGGATTTTCACAATCAAAAAGTTCATATTCCTATTCAGGACCTCATAATATGTATGAAATTATCGACGAAAACATCAAATTTCGTGTTTTCAGAGTGCTATCTGCAGTTATATGAAGTTTGAAATAAGTCAAAATTACCACATTCTGAGCAGTTTTAAAGTATCGCAAATCACATAAATCTATCCAATAAAACATAATACGCCTGAATCCGTCCTTAAATACACAAAACTTTGCGTTTCCAGCGAGTTATAAGCGTTTTTTCTTAGTCTCGTTGAGAAATTTTTGATCCTGTAAATCTGCTCAGAAGCAAGATTTTGCTTTAAGGTGGCCGACAAATTGGGCTTGACAAACTATTCCGCTATGTATCTTGGGCGCATCGGTCGCTAGGAGAGGCGGCAATCTAATGGAGAGTCAGATTCAAAAATAGACGAAGGTCACTCTACTGCCTGCGTTGATGTGACGCTTTGGAGATATATCACTCTTGGATTCAATATTCTATTATTGCAGAGTAGGTGAATGATATGTATCTCAATAAAATGAAGATTATATAATCAATGAATAATGGTACAACACAAATAAGAAATATTAGATTTGATTTTAATTTATTTTCTGAAATATACATAGGATTCAATGTGAAGCAGAGCTTGATTATTTTATTTCATTGCGCGCTGAATCTTCTAATTAAAATCATGATTCAAATGATTTTTTATTTTTCTTGAGTCTTCTTTTTTATTAATCCATTTATATTTATATTGCACAACAAAATCAAGATTTGCATCAAGTTATTAAATATATTTGATGTGACAAATCAATTCTTTGAAAAATATTTTTGAGATTTCTTGTGAGTCACTAAACATCCTAATTGTAGACTCGTTCATTTTACATTCGTGCTGAAACTGTAAATGATCAATAATAATCAAAATCCAAAATATATCAATATTTATCAATTTCATTCGATTATATATTTATTAATTCTATCAATTTAATTAAGTACTTATATATTAATTAATTTTACTCTATTTAGTGAAACGATCTAAAAAAAATTTATATGCTTTCTGACAACTCTGATTGAAAGTACGTATCACAAAACTAGATGAGCATACTGTTCCCTGTTACGAGTCTAGCTCCTCTAGATGAAAAGTCTCTCTTTCAGAAATCAACCCATTCGATATTTTCTTGCTGACAATCTCCGGCAGCATACATTCTAAATAAAAAGATTTCAATTTTGGTAATATTTCTTCCCAATAACTGTGATCTCTATGAATTTTTTCAATGTACAGCTGCTCTTTGTCATTTATGTATATGACAAAATAGCAGAGCTCTCTATTTGTTATATTCAGTTGTCCTTGAATCTGTGAAATTGGAAGTATTATACCATAAATAAGGACAAATTATTTGTTAATGAGCACCTGAGTATAATATACATGATTGCGATTCAATGAAATTTTTTTATTGTCGTCTATTTGCAGACAGGTCTTTTTTGTTTCTGCTGCATGTTGCATTGTCCAGCCCATTTTGGATGCCTTGTAAAAGCACTTCACTTCTATAAGCGCCGTAGCTCCAATAAGACCTATTGATTATTTAATATTGAGAGAAAACTATGATTAATGCAAAACTGAATGTTAAATACCGTCTGGAGAAGCAGCCAAATATCCATTATTTATATCTACAAATAGTCCTGCAGGGAGTACAATCATTCCAGTTTCCTCCTGGAATAAACTTATAGCGACGTGTTCTTTCTCTTTTCCATATTTCAGAGCCGGGTTATTTATGGTTCGAGGATATAATATACTTCTCACAGTGTTATGGCAAGCTGTAGATTTCTTCAATTTATAAACTCGTCCAAAATTTGATTCGGTTAATCTATTTTTTTTTTTTCGTGCAAGTACTGTTCATTATCATACTGACCAATTGTATTTTCAGCAATTCTCAGTTGCTCGTTCTCACCTACCTACAAATAATTCAAATAAATCATAAAATCAAGAATATGCTCTGTCTCTGTTTTCAAGAGTATCTTACTTTCAAATTTGATAATAATCGTTTGCATTCTGAAACAAACTCGGATTTGCTGAGTTCTGGTTGCATAGCTTTTGGCCCATAATCTCTATCAACTTTAGATAACGCACAACTATCTTTCTTTCTTCTATAAGATTTGGTCGTTCGAGTTTTCGTTTCTTTTTCTTTTTTTTGTATGTATGATTTGAAATCTTTGCTAGGGCTTTTACTAACAGCTTTCTTCCAAGAATCCAAATGCCAAGTGATATTCTTATTGTATCTCATCACACTCAAATCACATCTCATTTGGAAGGAACCTCTATTTGTGAGATTCAATCTCTTACCAGCATTGAAACGTGCCAAGATACTTATAAAAAGCTCCGCCCTGTTATTAGTTTCATTTGAAATTAGTTGATTTGATTTCCTTATCAAAGAATTTGAGGCCGCTATAATAAAATTATGGAAGAAATTAGAAATTCACATATCATGGTAACATTTTATACCAGAAATATGATAATAAAGCCCACTTTTCTTGATATTATCTAATTCACTATTTGTAATATCATATAAAGTATCGCAGTAATAATCTTTACAGTTAGCATGATGACCAAAAATGTGATTGGGGCCGTTTTGCAGATCTTTCTTGAGTTCCTCTATATTTGTCTCCAAGCTATTGTAGTAAATAGCTTTTTGTGCACATTTCACCAGCTTTTCTATGTACACCTGTTTGAGTAAACGCCGTGCCTCTAAATTTATATTTTTTGTGTCATTTTTTATATTGTATGACGCCTTCGAGTAGTTTTTCACTGCATGATTAGTGCATTCAATTTTGCATATTTTATCACTGTACGGCACATTCTGTCTAATTTTTGCAAAAACACTGCTGTCCCCATCGGCTATGAATCTTTCATATCGAACTCCATGATGCTGTTCACTTTCACAAAAACCCTGTACAATAATATCTGCTTCCATCGATGTTGAAGAGCCTGACCAATTTCGGTAGCATATATGTTCCTTGGCATCCTCGTTGCGGTGCATCGCTCTAGCACAAATCGAACAGTATATGTTCCTGACACCCATAAAAAGTACTTTTTCTGTTGCTTTCCCAATAATGACTCCCTTAAATATATGAAATAGGTACAATACTTAAATATATATATATATATATATATATATATATATATATATATATATATATATATATATATATATATATATATATATATATATATATATATATATATATATATATATATATATATATATATGTGTGTACACGCGGCATAACTAAACCAGATATGCGTAGTTTCGCGAAACATTGAGACCCGAGTGGCACTTTGAGCCGGGCTCCAATGTGTCTGCGTTTAGAAGCAATTAGCAGCTTTGATATAATTGTGAGAACACTTTTACCGCAATAAATCGAGGTAGCTACTCATGGCAGTACCGTATATATGAAGATAAATTGTGGAGTAGTACGTAGATACTATAAAAATGTATTTAAAAAAGGGCTTCATTATTACGCCTACAAAGAACGAGTTTTCTGAAGCTTGTAGTTATTTAATTTGTCGCATAGATGACACTAGATTCTAATTTGAATAATTGTAGATATCCTAGAGCATACATTGTAATAGATCTGTGATAGTAATATTTCATGAAGAAAATAATGAGAAAAATAAAAGAATTATATTTGAATATTCAATTTATCCCTTTCATCGTTTTCTTTTATAACAGACGTAACAAGAATATTCGAATATAGTAATCAGTGGTTAGGCTGATACCACAAGCCTCTATCTATATTGAATAGCTGTATTTGAATATTTTAGTTGAAATTTTGTTATTAATCCTTCTAAAATATTTTGCTACATAGTAGACTCCTATATAGCGCTCACCACAAGTTCTGTATTTTTAACATCAAATTAAAACTATAAGCAGTTGAGATAGAGTTTAGGGATGTGAAACTTTTTATTGGAAATTTTCTTCATTTTGAGGATCTCTTTTTGACTTCCAATATCGCTCTTACGGTACAATTTATTGGTCAATAATTTCCAAAAGTTGACCTTCAATTTATTGTTGTGTGTAATATGTCCAAAACTTCCACAATTTTTTCTTGACCAATAATTGACCAAGTTATTTTTGAAATAGAACTGGCTCCATTTGTCACCAATATTCTGGGCTATTCTAGGGAGATTTTGTCGTTGCCAACATAACTCATATTAGTTAATTAGTTATTTCGCGTCAAATGATAATCTTAGTGTTGACAAAGTATTGATATAATTTCATATACAGTTGTCCTCTGAATATTAATTTTTTTCATCTCTATTATCTCACTTTCTCTCTAATCACACTTTTTGAAATTACGTCAAAAATTATAAGTTGGTAGCTCTGATTTTTCTTGACGAAAACTTGTATCGTAAATAAATTGTTGAAAACTTGACAGAAAACTTGGTCAATTTATTGGTCAATAAATTGAATCGTGTAAAACAGGCATTAGTTTTCGAGTTATTGCAAAAAAACTTGACGATTTTTTTTTTGTTTTCATTTCTTGTTAACAGTTTATGTTGGCGAGAAAAATTTTGGAAGCTTCTTCTTTTGAATGTTATTTCGAATCGAATGAGCTATAACTGATATTTTTTCGACACTTAGAACTATTTTTCTCTGGAAACTCGCCTGTCGGCTAGACATAACCCACATATGTATATTATTGTTTTATTATGATTTAGAATATATATTTGACGATGGTTCCACAATTGAAGATCTGATTACAGTGATACATTACCTCCCGTAGAACAACCTGGCATTCGAATTCTTATTTATTTCTTCGTGATTTAATATTTTTTTAAGCATTACTGGAAATAATTTCATTTGTGATAATTTTCAAATGATAATATTCAAAAACTGTTTTTTCGAGAATGATAGTGCTGTTATCCGCTACAATTACCAAGAAAATATAAAGTAGTTGATGTATTCCAAAGGCAAGGATTAGGAATAGATTTTTAAAAGTGTAATCTATTAGTAGTGACATTGTTATAATAACAACAAAAACATTGATCAAGAAATAGTAGCCATCAAGGTTATTCGACCTTTAGAGCAGGTTCTGTGTATCTTATACATTGAACTCAATTTTTTCTCAAATATTGGGCGTCTGGTTTTCTAGTAATCAATTATTGAAAATATACTTTTTAATACAGAGTAAATAAGGGTATATACCGAAAATACCCATTTTTTTAGAATTTACCTACAACTATAAATACAAAAACCTAGAATTCATGTAATCCAATTATCGAGTATATAAAAACATGAAGAAAGTTTTGTAAATATTCCAACCTAAATGATCAAAAATGCACGAAAATATCTATCAGCGATATTTGAAAATAAATTACATTTTTTTTTTGGCGACGTTAGATGCACTCAAATCAGAGACGAATTCATTTTTTTTTGAAGCTTTGGAATTGAAATTCAATGAAAATCATATTTTCTTGTGAAACTAAGAGTCTTTAGATAAGAATTGGAAATTCATTATCAATAAAATCAAAATCAGATTTGAAATTCTTTTATTAAATGGTTTTTAATGACAACATTATATAATATATAAAAAAATGTAGGGAATGAAGAGATATAACAAAAATATATGAACAAACAAAATTCTAATGAATATACTGTCACAGATTCAAGCTCGAGGATTTTTAAAACTAGAAGGTTTTGTAGAGCCACTTCTGCGTCAGGTAAACACTGAATTCTAGCAGGCAGTTATTAGATGCGCTGTTGTCAAGTTTTTTGAATGATCTTCAAATATTTCTAGCTTCGCAGTTGTTTCTAGAGTCTTCCATGTACGCCGTACAATAAATCCTGGAATAGAAAATTACTTAATTTTTATATCTGATTTACAACATAAATACGAATAGAAAAACCCGAATTCACACAACAATTCCAGAGATATTATTAATGCTGTGATCGGCATTCAGAAGGTCATCAATCGTATTTTTGGTAAAATGGAATTTTGGTTGGATACGTTAAAAAAAAGAGCTTCTTTCAATCTGCTAGAACGATATAAGTTGTTACATACGACTTATGACCTTAATCGTTCTAATAAATTGAAAGAGACTCTTTTTTAAACATATCCAGTCAAAAACTCTATTTTTCAAAAAATACAACACATGACCCTTCAAGGGTGCGTTTCCAAAACAGCGACCTGAAGTGATAGTGGCTAAATTTACAACTACTAGTGAATATTCAAGTTACTGCCAGTAGATGGCTAAATATTGGTTTGTAGCTGAGATATGTAGCGCTATTTCATTTCATGGAATCGTTGTTGATTTCACTACTGTTATTTATTTTTGTCATAGAAAGAAAGGTTATAGATATAAAAATGTGGATATAAATCAAATTATCTAACACGACACCAAGCAAACAAAAACCAAGACGTCAAAATCAACATGAAGTTGATGAATTCAGTGGCCTAGAAATCACTACTTATCAAGATATCTTCTAAAATGGATTAAAATAATATTGTTTTAAATATTTCTGGAGATTTTACAGCTTTTAAAGTAATTAAATATAAAATATCATTTATTCCACAAAATCGAGATTTTGATGGAAATATCCGTTTTGAGCATCCCTGAATCCATTTTGACTATTTTTGGCTTGATGTCGGTACGTATGTTCGTTCGTTCGTGCGTGCATAACTCGGAAATCTTAAAATTGGTTGAACGTATAATGTTGAAATTTTGTATTTAAGACTGATACAGGGTCTAATTGTGCTCCTTGGATTATGGTTCCAATCGTCTGTACCGGAATTGCACTTTACTTCAAACTTTTTTAGAATTTTCCTAATAAATACAGAATGATCAACCGTAGGATGTTGGAGTTCAGTATTTGAGTTTGATGTTGTATCAGAATGGTTTATATATATCCAATGATGTACATGCAAGTCACGTGATGTCCACGTCAGATTTCTAGATCTAGTTGTGAACAAAATATGATTATGACAAGAGCTAGAAACGGTCGAATTTTCTCTGATTATGATTACGACTATGATCATTATGATAGAGGTGGGAATGTACCTCAAGAATTCATTTTGTCAGGGTATTATCAAGTTTCAGGATAGAAAATGGAATACCAAATTGAATACAAAGAACTACCAATCCTTTGGTTGAAAGTGTATATAAATTATAGTTCGTTTTTTTTTCTATCCATTTTCTCAGTATTAAGCAAATATGCAATATTAATTGATTTTATAGCCAATTATGTAGTATATTTATCTATTTCAGTGATTATGAATAAAGATTTCGTTCTGCTCCTATAGTTTCCATCAAGAAGCCTTCACAAATTATGACTTATAACATAAGATTTCATTATATTTTCACGAATTTTATACATAACAATATATATACATATCTTGTAGCTTCCTTATATCTTCGTTCAAGTATTCTAGATGAAACAATCACAATTTCTTATGAACAATTAATTGTTAATAAGCCATTTTTTAGGAACAATGATAACATTATAGATTAACGGAAAAGAAAAACGGCAAAGTTTCAAATAAAATGAACAAAATTTAAAATCTAAACTAGTTTTTACAAAAATAGAGTGACATAAACTCAAAAGACATTCAGTGAAACTGAGAAGTCTTGATCTCAGCCAAATACTAAAATCTCATATCTTGATTGTTTTTCCACAAACGAAGATCTTCTCATAATATGATATGTCCCAATTATTTTTGGATTA
The DNA here is from genome assembly GCA_963989225.1 of Dromius quadrimaculatus. Lineage (NCBI taxonomy): Eukaryota > Metazoa > Arthropoda > Insecta > Coleoptera > Carabidae > Dromius > Dromius quadrimaculatus. The sequence continues at coordinate 39,836 of CAXDIG010000341.1, read as the reverse complement.
TAATGTCCTGAGTAGTTTATACAGAGTGATCAAAAAAGATTGTCTGTCACATGACTGGCAAAAGTTCGCATTATGATCAAAACTATCTCCATGGAATAAAGTTAGTATTAATTTATTTATTCTGATAACTACGTTACCGACATTTCAAGAACACACTGGCGTATATTTTGCATATTTTAATCTGATTCAGAAAACAAGGAAGTAGGTAAATAGCTGTATTATTGAATGATTATTAAAAATTATTATTATTCTACCAAATTATCAGGTTAGAATAGTGTTTTCAGAGGAACTGTCACCTGTCACTTGAAGCTCACTATCTCAGGCAGGCGGCAAAGAAAAAATCAGAACAAGGCGGCACGGACAATCATTTTTGATCACTCTGTATATAACTTGTGCACGGAAATTCATTCAAAATGATCTTTCAGCCATTATGGTTCAGTTATTGATTGACGGGAGATCATGTTATGTACCATAAAATAATAATTTGACCTTTATCAAAGTTATATAAAAAAAATTAAAGAATCATCTTGATGATCAAAGCACATTTCTGGCAATTCATGAAAGCTTGTTATTTCAAAAATTTCTCAAGTTACTATCTTCTACAATCACTGAGTTTGAAATCATGCAGTTTGGGCAAACTAACGAAACAGAAGCTTGCATTTAGTATCAGTTTCAAGTCTGTAAGTGCTATAGTTCCTGAGAACTCAGCGTCATACCAGACAGTCAGACAGCCAAAGTGAAAATATTTAGCGTATTATCCTCCGAAAATGCGCTGTTAGCCACAAAATAACGGATAATGATTGATGGGAAGTCATACATACGCTACCCTTATCCCACTTTTAATTAAGCTCCAGCTTCTACTAAAAGTCATTTTGAAATCAGTTTTTCTATATCAGTTATACTTCCTGATTTATTGACGATTTGGGCTACGCATTAGCGAGTTTTTGCAAGCCACCGCTAATGTAATGTCAACGCTAACGTCAAAAACGATTTTTCCAGGGTACCGTTACTGGAATTGACAAATAAACCCATTGTTATGTTATTGATGTTTCCTAACCCTTGAAGTTTCTTGTGAATACACTGTGATTCAAGCTAGCACTAATGAGCGAGCATTTCCCATATAAATTGTTTTCTACGTTAGCGTTATCGTATCGATAGCGGAGGCTTGCAAAACTCCCTATTGATAAAATTACCTTTTAAATATTTATTCAATTTTTTACCCAAAAACTAGGTGTACAAATAAGCAACTTACGAAGCAGCAGCTTCCATTTGGTACCAGTTTCAAGTCTGTAAGTGCTGTAGTTGCTGAGATTTCAGCGTCACGTCAGCCAGCCAGACAGCCAAAGTTAGCATAATAGCGTATTTTTTTGCAATAATGCACTAAAGGCCGATTCCACGATCTCGAGTTAAATTAATCCGGTTTAAATGGCTCATTTCCTTGGTAACAATATCAATTTCAGCATTTTTTGTATCATCATTGGCCAATCAAATTAATTAAATTTAATTAAACCCAGTTTATTGATTAACTCTCCGTCATTTAAGCTCAGGTGAATTCAACTCTCGATCATGAAATCGGGCATACGAGTTTTACGAAATTAAAATACCAAAAATTTAAAAAGTGATTTATAGATTATTTAGCACAGCAGTAGCACAAAAGTTTCAAACAAGATTTAATTTATTATTTTTGATTTTTCTTTTGTTATTTGCATAGAGAAGATGTCTTTATATATAATTTATTAGTATTTTTTTCATGCTCATTAATTCGTATTACGAGTCATAGGAAAAGTAGAATAGTCTGCAATTACACTTACACTTGTTAATCTATAATGTTATCATTTTTTCTAATAAATGGTTTATTAAAAATAGATTGCTTATAACAAATTGTTATGTTGATAATAGTGTTTCACAAGAATCAAGTAATAGTATTGATCTTGTCTTGAGATCAAGACAAGACCAAGACAAGAAGTGTTTTTTATTTTCCAAGACAAGACAAGAACGTACTATCAAGAATCAAGACTTCTTGTCAAGAAATCTTGATATCTTGACAATTAATTATTCAAATCTGCATATTTATTATTCTATTATTGAAATATTGAAATCTGCTGTGGTCATCACAGTTTTTCTTCGTCAATAAATTCCATGGCAAGTTTGATCACTGTTTCATGAATTTAGGAGTATCATACCAACTTTCAAAGTGACATTTGTGATTGTCAAACTGACAGTTCAAAGTGACAGCGTCATTGTAAAAGTGACAGCGTCATTTTCAATGTGACAGCTGTCATTGTCGAAGTGATGGCTGTCATTGTCTAAATGACAGCTGTTATTGTTATGGTGGCAGATGGCGGCCCACAATATAAGTATCTTTTTCTAGATTTTCTAGTTGAAAAAGCTCATTTGAAAATTTAAACCTATTGGGGGGAGTAAAAAGTATCGGTGACTATGATTTCCAAAACAAATATTTGATACATACAGAAATCTTGTCTTGATGAAACACTAGTTGATAACAATAATATGTTCATGAGAAATTCGTATTTTAATAGCAATTCTTTTTACCATTATCGAAATAGATAATTTTCTTTCTATCGCTTATAAATGCTGCGCAATTCTGAAATTTTATCGTAAAAATTATATGCACAAAGGAGTGAATGGTCTTTTACTCCTTCAAAATCGCTGAAGTCAATTTTCGCATTAGAATTTCTGAGAATTTTAATCCAGACCGATGGTTCAGCCACCTGTCAAAAAAAGAATGAACTATTTTGGTTCGAGTCTATGGTAAATAAAATCTTCTAAAATGACTCGCAATTCATTCCGACAATTTTGGAGAAATTATTGATAAAACTACAAATTTTCTCAATTATTTATAAATTATTCTTCATTGTGGAGGGCAATGGACCAATATCATTTAATTTTGGTATGTTCTAATAGAAGAAATGAATTATATTTCTTCAGTTCAGAATATTTAGTTAATCAAAAATAGCTATTGCCCTCGGGAGAAAAATTACTGACATATAATTTCTTTAATAATTTTATTTTCTGAAATATAGTTTCTGATACTCAATAGAGGGTGAGATGAAAAATAAAAGTGCGTTTGATAAATAAATACATAGGAAAGTTACAATTTTTATTTCTACTTGCATTAAACTAGAATTTGAGGAATACTCGTTTCCATAAATACAAAAATTACCTAGCCTGTTTTGTAATAGACTAGAAAAGGGTCGAATACGTTCAAAGTTTGTTACTTATAATATAAAAAATATACCGTCGTTTTGAAAAAAAACCAGTTGACTGGAAACGCCCCTGTACGTTTTGAGCATCCCTGAATTCATTTTGACTATTTTTGGCTTGGAAACTGATCTAGCAGGACACCTTGCATAATGGTTGCAGTCGTCTGTACCGAAAGTGCACTTTACTCGAAACATTTTTCAAATTTTTCGCACAAATCCAGAGCGGTTGAACGTAGAATATTGGAATTCAGTATTTGAGACGATTGTACCATTTTATTGCTTATATTCTAGTTTCATTGAGATTGACTGAACCGGAAGTGTACTTTACTTGATAGTCTTTTCATATTTTTCGCATAAAATCGAAACGATCGGCCGTAGAGTATTGAAATTTGGTATTTTAGTCTACTGCAGCATCAGAATGATTTCCTATGATTCTCATAACAATCGACTAAGCCGGAAGTGAACTTCAGTTGAACATTTTTCTCTTCAATTTTGCTCACAAATTCAGAACAGTGAGCTGTAGAATCTTGGAAATCAGTATTCAGGAATGATGCATCATAAGAATGATGATCTCTATTTGTATAGCAACCAACTGGGCCGGAATTTTTTGGATAAATCTAAAATGATTAGCCATAGAAAGATGAGTTTTGTGTTTGATTATCGTATTATTGTATGCAAAAAAATATATTGGATAATGTACAAGAAAATTACGTGATGTCTACGTCAGACTCTAATTTTAGTCGAATTTTAGTGATCTTGTCGCAAAAATAATATTTTTTTTGTGTGTAATAACTTGATTGTTGAACAGAAAAAACTCCGTCAGACAAAATTTTTTTTGCTTGATCTAGTACTCTGATATCAACCATGAATGAAATTTATCATTGACAGGTTGCTCCACAATCGTGATTCTGTGAATTTTCTACAAGAGTTGAATAACTCAAATGAAAAAATAGAGAAGAAAGTTACTCGGTAAATATATTCGACAATAGCTCTGACACTCAATTAAAAAAATTGAATTGATCGTTACATGTTCATATTCACAATCTTTGAACACACTGTACGTGCTGAATGAAATTGTTTGGTTACTGATATAGTTTTAGATCAAGCAGAAAATTTTATGTGAAGCAAAATATTGCCTCAAATTGATAATAATCTTTTATCTCCATTTTTTACAATCACTGTGACTATCTATGCTGACCTCATGTTTTTTTCAAGCAAATGTGATAAAAAATTATTATAATAAATTATAAAAATTTAAAATACTAGTACCTGCCAATTTCAAAGATATATAAACATATTTACATCTGGAGTTTAGAGAGGGGTTTGTCATCTCATCACTTAAAACAACTCATTCCAAATCTGAAAAAAGAAAAATGTACGTTATCCTGATGTATTTATGGTTATTATTATTATAAAGTATTATCTGATGTCTGTTTGAATAGTGAATGTTACATCATTTGTTAATAAACATAATGGCTGGTACCACGAGCTCTGTTTTTGGCGCTACTAAGAGCGATGTGTCAAGATGTGTTTTAACGCAATTAGAATTTTCCCAAATACTTTAGAAAATAATCTTCAGATACAAATTACGGAAAACACATATGTCTACAAAATTTGTTTAAATATTCTCCTTCAAAATAGCTTGAAATATTTATATTGTCTCAAAACGCTTCTTAAAATAACACTGCTAGTATAGCCAAAAACAGAGCTTGTGGTACCAGCCAATTATACCAGTATTCATATTAACCTAACAACTGCTATTATCTATATTGTTATAAAACAGTTAAAAAATATTTGTGTATATTTCACTCATGTATTAATTTTCCCATAATGCTCGGGCCACATTTATGTCTAATGTCAATAATTGAAGCGTTATTCAATAATAAACACATTGTCAATGACAATATGTCAATTGTCACATAACGCATTACTTAACGGCATCAGACATAAGTGTGGCCCCAGCATAAGAGAAGTGAAATTATCAGAAAATTACATCAAAAACTCCGAGTTATCTAAGCAACATAGTATTTTCACCTGCCAACCATTCCGTCAACAAAACCTGTTTTGATTATTTTGTAGATTAGAAACATCAAAGTCAGTAGCAACAAATATTTAAATTTAAATTGAACATTCAGGAAATATTTTTGCCAAATACTATTCGCGCTTAAAAATTGACCAGAATATTTAACTCATGTATAAATTTACTCACAAGGGAAATGGAATCATCAAAAATTACAGCACAAACTCCACGTTGTCTCCACAACGTGGAGCTTCCACCTATCAACAATTTTGAGAATACAAACAAATGAAACATGTTTTATTTGTTATATAAATTAAAAATGTCGACGTCAGTAGCTACTCCAATTATTTCAAAGTGTTTGACTTGAAATTGAGCATTCCTAAATACCATTCGTGCTTGAAAATTGACCAGAATATTCCACTCATATATAAATTCTCCTATAAGACAAGTGAAATTATCAAGAAATTACAGTGAAAATTTTACCTTGTCCAGATAACGCGAAATTTCCTATAACAAACTATTTCGACAACACAAACAAATAAAAGATGATTTGTTTGTATTAAGAATTAGAAACGTCAAAGTCAGTGGCAACTTCAATTTTTTCCAAGGATTTGTCTAGAGTCGTTAAAATGAATCGGTTTGTAACAACTGAAGAAGACGAAATCGACGAAAATATAATGAGAATTGAACTAATGAATTCAGTAAAATCCTAAAACAGTATTTAGAGGCAGTTTATGTCATTTTAATAAATTTGAATTTTATTTTAACATTCGAGAAATATTCTTCCGAAATACCATTCGTGCTTAAAAAATAATCCGATAATTTTCATTCAAGCTTGTTGTACAAATTTCACTCGTTCTTCGAACTTGTATAATAATAAACAACAAGCTTTCATGAAAATGATCGGTAATTTTTAGGCACTTGTAGTATAACCCTTGATAATTTTTTAGCACTCGTGGTAATTACCCTCGATAATTTTCATCAATGCTTGTTGTACAAATTCTCGTTCTCCCAATTTATGAAATTATGAACAACTAGCTTTCAGGATATTTATGGGAAATTTTTAAGCAATCATGGTATCACCCCCGAAAATTTGTCAGATACTTGAATATGTTAAAAATCTGAAATAAGTGAAAATCCTAATGTCAATACTATTTTACTCAGTTCAACGGCAACTCAGATAAAATTTTATAAAGATAAACATGATTTCATATCATTTATATGAATTTTTGCAAGTTTTTTGTACTATTATGAACATAAAATATGATATGTGCAATTGAAGGGTAATTGTAATTATGTACTTACTTTTAACTACAAGTTTTCTAATCATTGACATTGTCACATTTTAAAACACATTATTCAAAAGAAACTTCACTTAACACAACTCGAGTCACTTCTGGCACATCAATAAAGAATAAATGGCACTGGCACTATAAATTTCATTGCCTAAAAATTTCTAGAATCTGAAAACAAGCTTAGATTGTTCGTAGCATAAAATGAAGCTGAGTGTCCGAGCTTCTACGGAAACAACCGATCAAGTACGATCTTGAGTGTGGAAGACCCTTGAAATATTTAACTACGTACTTAATTGTTGTTGAATAGCTAAACCTAGTTTTTTATTTCATGAAACTTTAGAAAAATATAGCAGAAAATAACTGGTTAAAATCAATGTAGGTTAGCATCAATCACGTTCATTAAATAAATAAAATCAATAATCATGCGATTTTGAGTAACAACTTTAGGTCATTGAGAAACTATTTCTTGTAATTTGGGAGCCACTGGTATAATAGTAACATAAATCAATATGAGTAAAAAAAAATTGTCAGAATCTGTTAATAAAAGCCGGAGATAGGATCGATAACATCAATAATATTCTGGAGTTGAGCTAGAGCAGTCATCCTTCCTGTTTTTTCTTGATTTGTCCTAGATACAGGTGTCTGGGCAACGTTCGGATAGGGTTTTGAAAATATTCATAGTTTTCAAATTTTAGGGACAAATATAATAGAATATTTGAAGCTGTTAGCCCAATTTTCAAAAGAACCTGAAGTAATCACGATCTGTATATGGATTTATAATTTCTTCTTTCATTCAGACAATTTATTCATTAGATAAATTCAACACTATTTTTTTGTCAGAAAAAACCAAATTCCAATGATTCATTTAGAACAGAAATCATTTATTATAGACGATTGGTTCAACCTTTTTTTGGATCGAAGATTTGGCTTTTAGAGTCTACCAAGAATGTTTTGCATCAGCAAGACATGAAGTTGAATATTACATGGATATTCAATATTAAAATGAGTATTAGCAACTATTTGATAAGTTCACGATCCGAGAACTTTTCTTAGAGCTTTCAGTATCGCAACTGTTACTTTCTTTATCCTAAAGGAAATCTCTGCCAGCTATTTGAATTTCGCGGGTTAGCATCGAATGAGGTTCAATACATAAAAATGAATTGTAAGTTTTGAGGGCAAATATAGGATTTGATAATACTTAATCCGTGTACAAGATGAAGCATTTCATTCATATTGATATTAATTTTGTCCAATATCAGTTCCATTCTCTCAGCAAACAATAAAAAGTTTTGCATAGCTATAAGTTGGTGGATCTGGATTTGATCAAAAAATATTTTTCAATAAATTAATTTAATTCATCCTGTGATCAAGAAAAATTTATTAATCGTCATTCAAAATATGTGGAGAATAGCAATAAATAGCATCCTGAGTTATTAAAATTTTTCCAAATATTAAATTTGGCCTTTTGAGTCTACCAAGAATGTTTTGTATCAGCAAGACACGAAGTTGAATATTTCTTGGATATCCAATATGATTCTGAGTATTAGCAGCTATTTGATAAATTTGCGATCAGAAAAATATTTTTCAGAGTTTTCAGTATCACAACAAACATTTAATACTGTTATTCTATAGAAAATCTGCGCCAGCAATCTGAATTTCGCGGGCTAGAATCGAGTGAGGTTCAATACATAAAAATCAACTTTGAGTTTTGAGGATGAATATAAAGATTCGATAATACTCAACTCTTGTACAAAATGAAGCATTTCATTCATGTTGATATTAATTATGTTCAATATCTCTTTTATTCATCCAATAAGCAGTAAAAAGCTCTGCAAAGTTATGAGCTAGAAAATTTTAAGCTCATCAAAATATATTTATCAAAAACATTGAATCATTCTGTCAGCCATTAGAATTTATTAAACATCATTTAAAATGTACGGAGGATAATAATAGATAGTTTTTTTATTTTTTTTTTGGATATCCAGAAATTATTTCTGACTCTTGTTTTATAAAATTTACAGATGACAGCCCTAATTAGTGTTTTATCAAGACAAGATTTCTTGTCTTGATGATCATCTCTTGTCTTGTCTTGATTTTCAAGGCTAGAAAATAAAAATTTCTTGTCTTGTCCATTTCTTGGTCACTCATTTCTTGTCTCGTTTCGAAAATTCTTGATATTTCTTGATCTTGACATTTTGGGGAAGTCCCCTTTTACTATCGCTTTATCCAATCCGAACGCTCAGGTTCAGCGTTAGTGTCTATCCTTTACCTCCTTCATCCACCCTGTCAGTTATATTATGAAACGATTCTAACAACGTTTTCCAAGATTGCCACCAATAAAGATAAATGCAAAGTCTGTCATTTTCATGCTTTAATCAGTATTTGCAACTATTTTTTGTTATATGATATAGCAATGTTGCTAAGAGTTATTAGCTTTCTTAGAGTATTGGGGAATCCACCTATACATTTCTACTCTATATATATATATATATATATATATATATATATATATATATATATATATATATATATATATATATATATATATATATATATATATATATATATATATATATATATATATATATATATATATATGAACGATTTATTCAGCGGAAAATGAAGACTTATGCTTCCAATTTGTATCAAATATTAGTTTTGAAAATCATAGTTACACGTCATGCTTTTTACTTCTCCGACCTATATATTATAGTGAAATGATTGAAATCGGGATTCTTTGAGAGTTCGTGATTCCGATGAATTTTCACATTTTAGACCCTACTGAACCCAAAAAGCACAAATTCGAATGAAATCGATCAAATTTATAAATGAGCTTTCTCAACCAGAAAATCTAGAAAAAGAATCTTCATTTTCAAAAATACTTATATTGTCAGGACTAAAATATAACCGCCATCTTTCACAATAACAATGATAGGATAGCTGTCATCGACAATGACAGCTGTCACTTTGAAAATGACGCTATCACTTTGACAATGACGCTGTCACTTTGATACTAACAACTGTCAGTTTGACAGTGACAAATATCACTTTGACAGCTAGTGTGACACTTTAAATTCATAAAACAGTGATGAAACTGGTCATGAAATTTATTGTTGGGAGAAACTAAGATGACCACAGCGCCCACAGCAGATTTTAATATTCTATTAATAGATTCATAAATATGCAGATTTGAAAAATCAATTATCAAGGCAAGATCAATATTATTTCTAGATTCTTGTGAAACACTAGCCCTAATACCAACACAATATTCATAGCATTTATTTGAATATTTTACAATCAGCGTACCGCTTACCCAGTCAGCTAAACGACATACCCATCTGTAAAATCTGAACTCTCCTCTGTCCTCGCACCCCAGCTTTTAATGCAATGCCCGCCGGCGTGCTTTCCCTTTTCAACGTGTGTGGTCCTATGTCTCATTTATGCTCTGTATGTTATGTATCAGTTTATGACACGCCGTTTTGCTATTTAATAGCAAAAAATTATTCCACTTAAATTGAAATTAAATTTTTTTTATCCTGCAAGATAATTTAATTCATTGAATTTTTATGATTGATTTAAAATTATGTACATAATAAAAATTCAGAATTATTATTATCTTGCAAGATAATTTTAATGCGTTGAATTTTTATGATTGAATTAAAATTATGTACATAATGAAAATTAAGAATTATTATTATCTTGCACGTCTATTTTAATTCATTGAATTTTTATGATTGAATTATAATTATGTACATAATAGAAATTCAGAATTATTATTAATTTGCAAGATAATTTTAATGCATTGAATTTTCATGATTGAATTAAAATTATGTACATGATGGAAATTAGGAGTTCTTATTATCTTGCAGGATAATTTTAATTCATTGAATTTTTTTGATTGAATTAAAATTATGTACATAATGGAAATTCAGAATTATTATTATCTTGCAAGATGATTTTGATACATTGAATTTTTGTGATTGAATCAAAATTATGTACATAATGATAATTCAGCATAGAGATTATCTAGCAAGATCATACGGAACCGTTGAATTTTTATGATTGAATCAAGATTATGTACATAATGAAAATTCAAAATTATAATTATCTTGCAAGATAATTTTAATGCATTGAATTTTAAAGATTGAATAAAAATTATGTACATAATAGAAATTCAGAATTCCTATTATCTTGCAGGATAATTCCAGTTCATTGAATTTTTATGATTGAATTAAAATTATGTACATAATATGAATTCAGAAATAATAATTCTGAATTTCCATTATGTACATAATTTTAATTCAATCATAAAAATTCTATAAATTAAAATTATCTTGCAAGATATTAAAATGTATAGTTTAAATTTAACTGGAATAAATTGTTGCTATTGAACAGTAAAACGGCGTGCCATATCAGTTTTCAGTTTTCATATTTGGCGTATAATTTCCTGCTTATTATTACTGCCTGATAATATTTTACTTTTAAATACCACGAGATACTAATAATCGTGATAAAATTTAGAAAAATTGTGGGTCATTATATACCGTTTAACATTATACTTTAAACTTGAATATTTCTTAAACGAGTCGATTATATCAGAACTTTCTTGGAGATCGTTAAATTTCAACAAGAATATTTATTGAGTTTTACAACACGCTTATCTGTTAGAACCCAATAAAATTCCAAATTGAAAAAGCTCGTTTTCTTGTTTTATTTAAATGGGAAGTCAAAAACCACGAAGAGGCGCATCTTAATATTAATATTAAGAGCTCAAACTTCACCTGATTTTTTCTTTTATCAACCAAGGGTCGCGATATCGACCCGACGAGACAAGGCTCCGACAAAACAAGGTTTTGATTTATTTTCTGCAATGCTGCGCGGGACTTCATCAATTATTACTATTTGCGGCAGATAAGGCATCTCTACTCAAAATATCCTAGATACCACGTTCTCAATTCAAACAGAATTCAATGCTTTCCTTATTTGTCATTCTTTTTTAGTATATAGCCTACGTGGTATTTCATATTCATATTCATATTTCGTTGAATGATCCAATTCAATTTCAATTGTGCGAGAAAGTATTGACTTTCTTCTTTTATAACATGAAGTTTTTGTTTTCAAAATCTTTCTATTTATATATGGATTTTAGTTGTAACTGGAAGACTGAATGAGGTTATGAAATTCATAGCTTCAAAGAAAATAATATTTCAGGGGAGTATTTATGACGTTTATGTATTGTACATTTCAGCTTTCCCTGTACGAATTTTTCTAATCCGCATAGCTTGTTTATGAACTAGATCGTAGTCTCCAAATTTATTTACTACCGATACTTCCCTTTTCCTCTTTTAGGAAATTTATGGGAACTGAAATCAACAATTCAACTAAATTTGGAATGACATCTATAAACACAATAATTCCTAACAGTTCTTCGCATGGATTTCATATTTAGAAGAGTAAAATCTTGAAAAAGACTAATTTCAGTATAGCAATGAGGTTATGTAATTTAACAATTAAGTCGAAAGCTAAATATTTTTCACTGAATTAATTGCAACAAATCCAATATGAGCTATTGTAAAATAAAATTTCACATAAACAACCTCAAAAAAGCCATTGAATATTGCTAAGAAATCCTTTAACATAACATATGGTCATATGGAAATTGAGGTTGAATCCTTTCTGGTTGAACCCACTTTACAATATAGTTTCGCTTATAACCGCTAGCTGGCTACGGGTTAATGTCAGTTTACCAATTTTATACAAGAGTGAAGTTGAACTGCACTGTTGCCAACCTTAGTTTTCACGCGTTTTGGATCTGTCAATTTGACAATTGAGGTTAGAAACTTTGAAATTGCTGTTTGAGTGAGTTGTGTTTTTTAAACTTTTGATAGAACAAAGATGCAAAAGAAACGTGTTTCTAACAGATACAACAAATATATAATAATTACATGAATAAATATAAGTATTTGAAAACAGGCAAATTATCATCGACTTTTTCAATTGATGATGCAAGTATCATATGGTGTGAGTTATCAAATGCATTAAATGCATGTGGAGATGGAGCAGTCAGAGAGATAGACGGATGGAAAAAAAGTAAGTTGTGTAAACAAATATGTATATTAATAATAATTATCATTTGACTTTTTAGACTTTCACCGAATGGAAGTTTCAAATTCGCAAAAAATTTAGAGATGGGAAGGAACTGAGCAAAATAGAAACTGAACTTTTACGTGCAACTGGCATAGTTGCAGTTCAAGGTATTTCAGGAGTAGCTGAAATAGGGGTTCCAGCTACTATTCACGAACTGCACGATATTGTATTTGAAAATATACTTGATGACGGAAGAGTTGAAACAGAAACGACATCATCAATAGATGAGGGAATAGCTGCTGCAGAAACAGAGCCCTATACAGCACACCAATTTGAAGCAGCAGGCTTCTCAAAAATACAAGATGAAGACTATTGGGAAGATGAGGAAAGAAATAAGGTTGCTCCGGAGAAAAATAAGAAAGGTGAATAATTGTTTATGTATTTTACTAGCATTTCATAGTTTTCTCAAATATAATTTGATTTGATTTATTCCACAGCACAGTGTTCATAGAAAAAGGTCAGAAATCCTATTTTGGAATCATACGCGGATGCACAGCAGCAGCAACAACAAGGATTAATTGTAATCGCAAATTCTTTGCAAGCTATAGCTGATAGTATAAATAATTCATCAGTTATCTTGAGTAACAAAAATGTCTTGTTCATTTATATTTGACAGATACAGAATGTACCTTTTTTATATATTTAGAGAAAATTCCTTTATTTATTTATTTAAAAATGTTTGTTTTCATGTGAGGTCTATCTATTCATTAATTGAAGTGTGTGATATATCATTTGTACGAATTAATACAATTGTAATAAACTTTTCTAATTTTGATCAGAAAACAAAAATTCGATCTCCTAAAACAACAGACGAACAATATGAACTGTTTTCAAACTATAAATCACTTCAATTATTGGATGATTATGACTTATATAATTAGTTTAATAAGTGTGGAGGTCCTTCAAGAACTAAAATAGAATGGAAACAAGTATTTTAAGAGTGGACAAGTAACGTTAAAACGAAAGCAAGACAAATATATGTACACCAGATGGAAACAGGAGGTGGTCTTCCAACAGATAAACATTTAACTGAGCTAGAGGATCGGTTATTATAATTGATTGGAAAGTTGGTTGTAACTGGAATAAATGTAAGAGAGTTGGGATTGACCAAATGCGAAATCGTTGAAAAATGTACAAAAAAAAATGGCAAGGATTGCATTCAATATGGACACACGAAAAAGTAAGATAAATTCCACTTGAAAATTGAGCAACAGTTAAATTTATAGATAATTTTCAGGATCAAGGAAAATGGGAGAAAATGTATATTCTACTTCCAAAAAAATAAAAGTATCCTATTTGTTGATATTAGAGAAAGTAATAAATGCTATGTCTAATGTGTATAAAGCTCTGGAAAATTTGAATAATATTCTTGCTCATGCAAGTAAATAAATGCTAACTGTCTAAAATATTTAAAAGTAATTATTGATCAATCTATTTCTTGTATTACGCCCATCCCGAAGGTAGTTATTACAATTATTCAAATTATTATTCTGATTTCGATCATCGTAATATTCGTTGTCTTCTTCTGAAAAGTGAAATAAATTTTTAGGATTGTTCAAACATTCTACTTCTTTTTGATTACCATTATCAATTTGATCTACAACTAAATCATTCCTAGCAATGCAATAATTGTGCAATATAGCACATACATTGATAATTCGTGCTGCGTTTACTGGATTGTAATGCAATGCTCTGTGCTTTGATAAACACCTGAATCTTGTTTTCAGAACACCGTTTAATCTTTCTATTATGATACGTGTACTTCTGTGTGCAATGCTGAAACGTCTATCTTGTTCTTATACAGCTCAAAATACTGTTGTCATAAGCCAGGGTTTCAGAGGATAACCCGAATCTCCTAAATGTTATTTGTGTAAAATTAGAAAATTGTGATCAATAATGCTTTTTATAAATCGTAATATACTTGTACCTATCAGCCAGAAGTTTCGGTTTCCATTGTTGAAGTTTCTTATTAACTGCTGTTTTATTTGACTTGTTTGCCAAGTAGCAGAATAACTGATTCAGGGTATCTTGAATTTATAGCAAGAATTTTTAATCTAGCACTGCATATCTGAAAATTTAAAATTTGCGAAAAAAGAAAAATACTCCAGAAAACTACGATGACACATTTACGATTTGCACGTTTAAATTGTGGAATCCTTTTTGATTTAGGAATACAATTTCGGGAAATTCTACGTCATTGCCTGGTAGTGCAACAATAGCCACATGCAATCTATTGCGCCAATTATCCCTGGAAATCCCAGCGGCATACCCATGAAACTTTAAAAATTGATAAAATTTATTTCAATCATGTTTAATAGATGACAATTTAAAATAAATTACTCTTGTTTCACTAAATTCTGTTCCTCTTCACTTACAGGAAATTTTATTTCATAATGCATATGATTATAATTAGTCACCTCTTATCTCACAGAAGATTGACTCATAGCAATATGATAGGCATAAAAGTTAAGCGCAACAAAAATCTGTTTAAACAATTACACAAGCTATCTTAAGATTATTCTATCTGTCAATACCTTACCTTTAATTGCTTGGGTATTTATATAACTTTTCTTTCATTATCTTTCATATGAGGTGCTATTGTCAAAATTGAATTATGAGCAGTATCTTTCGACAGTCTATAAAGTCCTCGGAATACACTCTCTGGAAGTGATAATGAATCACTTGAATCTTGCAAATGTCTGCGTGAAATAGTCAAGTCTAATCCACAACTAAAAACATATATAAAACTTATTTTATAATATTTAGTTGCGTATTGATGTATTAAACAATCTCTTCACCTTTCTCCGTCATCTTCAATTGCATTCATAAGCATTATAAATTCTGGACACGCCATCATTCACTTTTGAACTCAAATATACGCATATTACAAAATTATGTACGTTGCTTATGACAAGATAACAAGTCCACAGGACTACTTGTTCAGTTTATGATTTCAATACACGATAAATCGGATTAATTAGGTACAATACAATTTTGAAACCAGTATAACAAATCATAAACTAATTGTATTTTATACGATAATCGTAAGAAATAAGATAATTGTATTTAATACGTATATCCCCAGAATAAGGCTGGATATAAAAAATTGAATTGGATATGAATATACAATAATATTACCTTAGTTTTTTTTATTATTTCAATTTTATTATATTATTTTATTGTGAAGTAACATTATATGAATCATTTTTATTATACTGTTTGATTGATCTACTTTTATATATACTCGCAGATTTGTTAGCGATGCCATCTATTCGAACATACAGCAGTGAATAATACAGCGACACGAGCTTCGCTGTTCCTTCAACATGCTTTAGTTGGAATAGATTACTAATGAATAATAATTCACGAAAATGATGTATTTTACACTCTAGGTACATAAGAAATACATCAGAATATATAAATTACTCTTTTTAAAAATAAATTATAAACCTGGGCTCTGAAATACCAGGTTTCAAGATTCCGCATAGACACGTATATATATATATATATATATATATATATATATATATCCTCATATCATTTTGGCGTCCTAATATTGCGCGTTTGCATTCAATCTGGCGTCCATTGTAAATTGGAGTCCGTATATCGGACGCCACTTTAGAATTGCTTCAAAAATTTTTCCTGGCTTGTTCTCGACCTCTAGAGACTAAATTCAAAAATTCATTTTGACGCCAAAATGATAGGGAAATGAAAATTTTCGTATATTTTTAGTTCCGAAAAATTCCGCTCCAATTTTTAGTGGCGTCAAAAATATACGTGTATATTCCCACTTCATATATTTCGCCATCATACTGGCATCCAGAAACTTGACAACACTGTCGCAGAACATCGATCGATAATGAAACAGATGTTTGCGCTTCTGACATGGAATTTGTTGGGAGTATAGCTTGAATTTGGAATTGCATTTCTAATGTATGTCATAACATAATATTTCTACCAATATTTTATTACAGACTGAAGTATTATAGTACAGTTACTTGATGTCAGAAATTATTCTTGCTTAGAAGTAATTCTTTATCAACTTAAAATTTGAGCAGTCAATTTGAAATATTAGGAAAAAACAGTTGAGTACTGACTCAAGTATGAGGAGTAAGTGAGCAAGTTCATGTACCTTTTTCTAATAATTCAAGAGCCGACCGCACCTTAACGTTCCTAGTCAGATTTACGGCCGAATTGTATATGAATTGATCGAAGATATAGTAGTCATTAGGATGTCACCTTTATAAATCCTGGATCTAGTCCTAAGGATCGAAAAAAGGCCATATCCGGTCAATAAGTTCGTGGTTAATCTGAAACTAGTATCAATCGATTGCAGAGGTCAAGTACTTTAGGACAAAACCAGGATACTACCTCTGTTCTATTCAAAACAGAGGAAAAAGCACAACAATCATAAGGGAAGCTCTAAACGACAGGGCAGAGGGTGATACCTTGGTTTTTTCTCGGAGTATCCGACCTTCGCTACTTACAAGTACCAGTTTCAATTATAAGTTCTATCAGAGAAGTTGACTCTGACGAAAATTGACCGGAAGTAGCCTTTTTCTGACGCTTAGGACAAGATTCCAGATCTAAAAAGTCTGTCATCCAATTGACCACAATATTTTTTAATGATTCATATAAAATTTGACCGTAAGTTCGATTAGGGAACGTAAGGTGCGGTCGGCTCCTCAACTATAGGATCACTATAGAATGTAAGAACAGAACTCGCTATTTCATCCATGATGTGGTCTTAAAATTGTTGTAGAAAAACAAATTATATCGTTTGTACAAAGCAAGTGGAACATTTTTGTTGCAAGTTCATCATTGCTGTTACTAGGACCAAATTGATGAATCTCAAATTATTCATGTTTTTGAAGTCCCTGATGGTCACAAAGTTGCACTCTCAGTGTGATCCAAAGAAAGTTAGAATGGATCGATGAATTATCATTATTACATATCTCCTGTAATACATTATAAGATTAATATAAGCTTGTGATATACAAGGGATTGAAAACTAATTTTTGCTTCTAATGATATGATCTATTACAGGATATCACATCCATTATGGCTGAAAAATGTAAAGAGTTGGTATACAACATACATATAAGTTGGGACTTGGCGAAAACATTATTTGAGTTTTTCTTTTTGTTCAATTTAGAATTCACTGGCAACATAAAACCGAAACAATTTTGTGTGAGAAACGGAAATGTTGCTTAATTTTTCTTGAATCTGTCGGTAACAGAGTACACCAAAAGATAATTTGAGTTACTGTGAAAAGCCACAATTTGGTTCAAGGTACAAGTTGAATTTTTCTCAAATGAGAGCTTTAACTATTCGAGTGCCCGGTTTTTGCAAAGGGCTATAAATTGAATGTATTCAACAATAACTGTAGTTTGTAAATGATATGCTCAAACTGATTCCATATAACATACATCCATTCTATCTCATATTTCAATTTGTGCGAGCTATCATATCATCACTTCTCTTATTCAGTTTGTGGATAGATGAACATTGACTCTGTTGTCGCAACTGTGTGAAAACATTTCTTGGAGTCGGGGAGCTGGCCGCACCTCAAGTTCCCTGATCGAACTTATGGTCAAATTGTATAATATGAATCAATCGAGAATATTGTGGTCAATGGGGTGACAGACTTTATAAATCTAGAATTCTGCTTCAAGTGTCGAAAAAAGGTTACTATTGTTCATTTTTGTTAGGATCATCTTCCCTGTCAGATCTTATGATTGAAACTAGTACCAATTGATAGTGAAGGTCAAATGCCTTAGGAAAAAACCATGGTGCTACCCCCTGCTCCGTTCAGAAGAGAAAGGAGAAGAATAGACAAGGATAATATTATGTGGTGCTAAGATTAGGCTGGTAGCATTTTGAACAATTTTGCATTCCATATTTAATCTTTGATGAAAGATATAACACCGTTTTGCTCGAAAACATGAAAAAAATCTAATGTGAACACCACAAGTCTTACTTGTACATCTTTTGACTCGATAATTAACAGTTGATACTAATATTGACTCTAGGCAAAATCGACTCCAACCAAAATTTGAGATGATAATTCAATCATTCAGATGCTACAGTTCATTAATGGTGAGTTGTACCGCTCTAACTCAAATTTTAAACTTCACTTATACAAAAAATGTCGAATCGAAAAAAGGACAGCAATGTTCATGTCACATTCAATTTCCAAATTTTGATACGATATTGTTGAGTTAGGTGGCACCTAAAATTTAAGTGATAGCGGTGCAACTGGCCATGGAACGCTTTAGCAGTCTCAAATACCAAATTTCATCATTTTACGGCCTAAGTCTCGAATTTATGCGAAAACTTGAGAAATATTGTCAGATAAAGCTTACTTCCAGCTAATAGATTGTTATGAAAATATTAAGTTATTATTCGAATGCTACAATTTCTTTAGATACAAAATTTCAAGATTCTACGGCTGATTGTTCTTGATTTATATGAAAATTCGGAAACGTGCTTAGTAAACTGCACTCCTATTTAATCCGACTACAGTCATAATGCAAGGTGTACAATTAGGTTTTATAGAAGTGTTTGATACGAAATTTCAATACTCCACGCCCGATTGTTTTGAATTAATACAAGAAACTCGAATAGACTGTGCAATTTCAGCACAGCCAATTAATATTAAAATAGAGAATAACCATTAAGATGTCTCAGGAAATTTCAAAAAGAAATCCAAGTACAGTGCATTTGCGGTACAGACGATTGCAACCATAATAGGATCTGCAAAACTAGACTTTGGACCAGTCTCAAATAAAAAATTCAACTATATAGATACATACATTCATACGTACGTATCGAAGTCAAGCCGAAAATTGTCAAAATGCATTTAGGGATGCTCAAAACGAGAATTTCCATCAAAATCTCGAAATGTGATTCTGGCGGTTCAACAATACTACTTATTTATACTTTGTACAAGTGAGTTAAAAGAGATTCACTTGGATTACTTCGATACTTATTGAATGTTCATCATTTCATATTATAAGTAGTATCTGACTTTGTGCACCATATTGCAACACGAACAGCGAAGGAAATTCTTAGGGATATACGATATGGAAGACTCCCGACTTTCAAAATCATACTTTTACCAAGTTGCATTGTGGAAAAACTAATCAGAGAATGTAGTTGTACATATTTCAACAAAATCCATTCTCAACGCTTGAACTTTTTGCCTTTAGATTGATATATAAGATATGAAGAATGAATACTGATATACGACATGCTCCCAGCAACTTTGAAGAATAGGAGTCAAATATTTAGACAATTTTGGTCGTAGATCAATTTTATGCCCACATAATTGTTGTATCTATCATCAGTTACAGTTTTTCTTCAGAAGGTTATGTGCGATGTGCTATAAATTAATTTTGTAGGCGATTATAACGGAAAAGGTATTTCTATGGCCTTTTTTGTCACCATGGAGTTTTAATTACTTGTACACATCTATCTAAATTCACTATTTGCACGATTGGGCGTATTCATATGTTTACCGACTCTCCATTCAAGGTGGTATGTTGATTTTACCGGCAAACTGTGATTACTATGGTTATGCTGACTTACCGCCCATGAGCAAAAGCGGTAAGTGAAAAATTGTGGACTTCCACAGAAAGTATAAATTTATTTATCGTTATTCATGATTGAATATTCACAATAAGATGTCAGACTTGACAGCTGACAGCGAGTGCGCTATGTGTGGTTACTCAATTTGAAAGAAAATATTAGGATTCATATTTGGGGTAGGTCTTCCAATCGTGCGAAAAATTTTTAAAGCATCACTGTCAATAATTACAGGACCGATTCCGCTCAATATTTGCAAACCTCGCCAAGGCTCGGCCTCCAAACAATTATTCTCAATCGGTAAACCGTACTTACTGACCTTAATAATTGAATAACTATTTTGGGACTGATCTGTCCAATATTACTTTTTTGGGACTGATCTATGAAAACTACTTGATTAACACTCCACATCCACCTCTTTGGGCAGTTTGATGACGTCTTAGAAACAATTTTCGCCGAAATATGTATCATATCCTTCCGTCAATCTCTATAGATCTTGCAATTAGAGAAGTAGATACGCATTTTCAGACAATAAAATAAGACAATTTCAATGGCAACTAAGATAAACTTTTGCAATGTTTCAGAAACAAATAATTAAAATTTAGTGATTTTAAATTCTTTCGTGATGATCGCCTAAAAAAACTAAATATTCTAATACTCTCTTCTGGTCTCAGCTGGCGTTTCGGCCGTGAACCACAAATTCGACCAAAAAAGATCACCTCCATGGTCTTGATACACTAATTCCTTTTTTGTATCTTCCATATAATTCCTATTCTGTATCTTCCATCTAACAGGATCAATTCATAACGGTGAAGTGAGTTTTCTCTCAGGTATTCATAAGGATATGTATGAAGACTACTCGACAGACTGGTATTCATTATTGAAGTACTAAGATGAGGCATCTTATGAAAGCAACAAATAATAACTCAGTACACAGATAAAGTTTCATTTAGTTGCCTGAAACTACTGTTACTGTTGCTATCCAAATTTCATTCTCAACCAAAAGTTTCTGTAGGGAAGATTTCTTAGCATTTCAATAATTTGAATTGACGATTATTGATTGAACTGATAACGCATACTTGAATTAGGGTAGCAACACTAGTTTGAATATTTTGAATGTTGAGAGGAAAGTCGGTAATATGATAATGATTGTAGACAAATATTTCATCCGCTAGAGCTGAATCCAAGGGAAGAACTCTAAGACATGTACCAAGTAGTATAGGGTATTTGATAAGGTGAGTAGGAAATATTCCTTACCAGAGCCAGATTATGCATATAGCCCGATAGGCACGGGTTCACGGACCTTGGCTTAAGGAGGCCTTAACTTTGAGGATTTCACAAGCATTTGAGTCACCAGCTCATGGATCTCATTGAATTACGACCAATGAGCTTCAATGAGTCTAGATCCGGCATTTGTGTTGATTGGAGAGAGGACGTAGACATGATAATTTCACAGTGAAAAGTATTTGAACTAAGATTGTGAAGAATTCAATACTCCTCCAAGAAGTTATGAGATTTTTTTGTGTGCCTTACGGCTCTTAGGATATTGCAAAAATACTCTGTACTTTTTTTCAATATGATGACCTAATGAGGGGAGGTTTTCAGCTCTCAGAATTGAGATTTGTATTCACACTGACCCTCATCACACATTTATATAAAAATCTTGAGCAAAATGCAAGTTTAGACCAAAATTTTGTCACTTTTTTTTCATTAATATTATCATAATTTATATGACATCCGTAAGTCCTTCCTGATAAATTATCCTTCACATATTTCCATTCATGAAATCTACCAACAGTTCACGGACATGGTAAATACCTTTCACTTCAGAACTCGAAAATAGCAATTATCAATCAAAAATCCATATTTTTTCGCAAAATCTTTCAATTCACCATGAGTTCTCTATCAACCAATGACATATTACTACTCTATGAAGATGTCTTAAGTATCAACCCATTTCGAAACTTGAATAATGTAATTCTACGCAAACCTTTGAATATATCGCTTCACATGTGTCATCGATAGAACATTCTACGCAAGAGAGGTGCTTATCGGACTGTAAAAACTAAATCTGGCAACAAGGGGGACGCCACTTCAAACATGAAGTGAAAGCATATATTTAGATAGGACGCCACTATAAACGCAATATGTAACGTATATTATTGACGCCACATTGATGTTATGATGAAAGGAGGTCATATTGTATAGGAAATGGGAACTCTGTGAATATTGCGTGGAATGGAATTTCTGTGTCAAATTGATAGGGTGATTTATATATATATATATATATATATATATATATATATATATATATATATATATATATATATATATATATATATATATATATATATATATATATATATATATATATATATATATATATATATATATATATATATATATATATATATATATATATATATATATATATATATATATATATATATATATATATATATATATATATATATATATATATATATATATATATATATATATATATATATATATATATATATAAGTTACATCACCTCAACATCCTGAGAACTCATAACGTTAGCAGAAACCAAGCACATTCTGCTGCTGTTTGTGTAATATGAACTTTCATGTATTTTCCCACAGTATATTTTACCTTACGTAGTTTTGTAGTTAGTAAGTTAGTCTGAATCTGTTAGCTATCCAGTAAACATAAGAATTGTAGTCCTTGTGACAATAAAGTAACTTTTTAAAAACATAACGACAAAGTATAAAACTATAAGTGGCGCAGTCGGTAGGATTGCCAAAACAAGATTAACGAATATAATTTTGTTTCGTATTAACGATTAATTTGGCAATCAATAAAAATCTTGTCGTTACAAGAAAACGTTGTTCGTATTGTGTCTGCTGTGTACCTTTCCGCTGAACGAACATCAGCCAAGCAGTCCAGAGCCAAACGAGTCAAAGTTCTTCACCTCCCATCTACAACGAGGCGTTCGAGAGAACATCGAGCCCAGCAGCTGTAGAAGACGACGCTACAATCTTCAGGACCAATGTACTGGATTCTGTCGTGAGTACATGTCTTTTAGAGGTTCACCTTCAATAATGAATTCCGATAGTTCTGAAATATCAGATTCTGACTCCGATCTAGACGATCGTATAATACATAGAAATTCCAATAGAATAAATTATATTCTCAAAAATCCAATTTTACTCCCAAGTAAAAACAATCAAATCAAAATGCCAGAAACCGGAATACCCGCCACTGTACCTATTCTAAAGAAAGAATACTTAGATATGGTACCGGACTTTCACGGTGAAAGAGAATTATTACCTAGATTTTTGAGTTTTAGTGAAAAGTTAGTTAATAAATTCTATAATGCAGTTAATCCCGAAGATCTCCAAAATGAATTTTTAATGTTAAGTCTTAACAATGAAATAAAGGGTGAAGCAGCAGTAAATATCGCATCTTGTGAAATAAAATCATGGGATGACTTAAAACAGGCATTACTCAACACATATGCCGACAAACGAGATATCTACACATTAAATGTAGAATTGACAGAGCTTAAACAAAGCCATAATGAAAACGTTTTTGACTTTTATATTAAAATACAGCACATTTTAAATTTATTAGTTTCCTATATTTCAACTCATGAAAATTTGATATCAGCACCAGTTTTAACTGATTACTTTAGAAATTATGCTTTAAGAATACTATTACGTGGACTGAAGGAGCCCATCGGTCAATTGATGCGTGCCAAAAATCCTTCGAGTTTAAATGAAGCATTAAACATGCTTACTAATGATTTTCAGTTTGATAATACAAAGAATATAAAATTGCCTCAGAATAATTTTTCTAAACAAATAGCAAAGCCTCAGACACAATTCAATCCTGTAAGAGCCCAACAATCAAATTTTGCATATAATTCACGACCTGCACAACCAAATTTTGCGTATAATTCGCGACCTGCACAGCCAGATTTTGCATATAACTTGCGATTTGTGCAACCAAAAACGCAACCTAATGCCAATCCTCAGTATTCAGGAAATAAAATAATTACAACAAATAATTTCAAACCTTTCACGCAAAATCAAAATACAAAATTTGCTACTTCTAACACATACAAACCCACACCTATGAGCATATCAACAAGAAATACGATCCAGCCAAGAGCAGGACCGTCTCATAGTTTTTCTAGACCCGCTGAACTTCATAATATCGAAAATGATGAAACAAATTTGCATGTTGATTCGACTCAGAATTATGAACATCCAGTTGAAAATTATTCCAACGAGGATACCGACATTGCTGACGAAAATAATTTTTTAGATGTAGTAGCCTCGGAAACAGAGGAAGAAAATTATTAAAACTCGAATTGATGAATTTGATCAATAATCAAAGTAAACTGCCGTATATAATTTTCCCTGAATATGATTTAAAAGTTCTTATCGACACCGGTAGCACTAAATCATTTGTAAAACCTGATATTGCAAAAAAGTACTATGAAAAATTTATTATTAATGATCCATTCCAAATTTCAACCGCTCATGGTACTTCAATTGAAAATTATAGCACGAATATACCAGTTTCAAAAATCTTTAATTCAAATGAAAAATTATATTTAAAATATCATTTATTCAATTTTTATGACCAATTCGACATTTTGTTAGGGCTAGATAATTTAAAATTATTGAAAATAGTGATCGATTTAGATCAAAATTTAATCATAACCCCAAACAGTAAAATAAAGATTCATCATCATAATTTTATCAATAAAATGAACACAAATAATATTCTATTTCCTGAAAATAAAGTTACTCTGAAACCAAACAATGAGAAACAAATTAAAATTCAAGTAAGTCAGAAAGAAGGCACTGTTTTAATTCCCGAAGTAAAAAATCATAACTTAGTTATACCTGAATGCATTGCTACAGCCCAAGACTATCAAGCTTTTTGCACCGTTATAAATTATAACAATACCGAAGTTAGTTTTAAACAATCCAAGCCCATTCCCGTTGAAAACATGGATAATTACGAAATACTTTCCAGCCCAAATTTTAATTCAATTCATTCAGAGAAAATCAGATTTGACATTTCAAAAATACGTACCGATCACATGAATGCCGAAGAAAAATTAACTATAACTAAATTGATTGGCGAATACTCAGATATCTTCCACTTAGAAAATAACAAATTGTCATTCACCAACCAAATAAAGCATTCAATTAAAACCACAGACGAAATTCCCATCTATACCAAGTCATATAGATATCCGGAAATTCACAAGGAAGAAGTACGTACCCAAATTCAAAAAATGCTTAGCGATAATATTATTAGACCTTCATGTTCACCCTGGTCATCTCCTATTTGGATCGTCAAAAAGAAATTAGACGCATCAGGACAAAGAAAATGGCGCATAGTAATCGACTACCGTAAACTGAATGACAAGACAATCGATGACAAATACCCGTTACCCAATATAACAGATTTACTTGACAAATTAGGACGCTGTCAGTACTTTACCACCCTAGACTTAGCTTCTGGTTTTCACCAGATAGAAATGACTGAGACAGACATTCAAAAAACTGCTTTT
This sequence comes from Dromius quadrimaculatus, assembly GCA_963989225.1. Classification (NCBI taxonomy): domain Eukaryota; kingdom Metazoa; phylum Arthropoda; class Insecta; order Coleoptera; family Carabidae; genus Dromius; species Dromius quadrimaculatus. The sequence continues at coordinate 13,987 of CAXDIG010000341.1, read as the reverse complement.
AACACCGAAGACGGACACTATGAATTCCTCCGTATGCCATTCGGGCTGAAAAACGCCCCCGCGACATTCCAACGCGTAATGGATAACATTTTGAGAGGGTTAACTAACAATAAATGCTTAGTTTATCTTGACGATATAATTATATTCAGTACAAGTCTTCAAGAGCATGTTAATAATTTTAAATTAGTTTTTGATCGTTTGAGACAATCCAATTTCAAAATTCAATTGGATAAATCCGAGTTTTTAAAAAAGGAAGTTTCATATCTCGGACATGTTGTAACTCCTGATGGCGTAAAGCCAAATCCCGATAAAATTATCGCGATACAAAATCACCCTATTCCAAAATCAACCAAGTAAATTAAAGGATTTTTAGGACTTTTGGGATATTATAGGAAATTCATTAAAGATTTTGCGAAAATAACTAAGCCTCTCACAAAATGCCTGAAAAAGGATGCGACAATAAATATAACTGACCTAGACTACGTGAAATGTTTTGAGACTTGCAAAAACCTACTGATTAACGAACCAATTTTACAATACCCAGACTTTAGTAAAGAATTTAACTTGACCTGTGACGCAAGCAACGTAGCAATAGGAGCCGTCTTATCTCAAGGCACTATAGGCAATGACCTACCCATTGCATACGCAAGCAGAACTTTAAACTCAACTGAGACAAATTATTCTACGATTGAAAAAGAGCTTCTAGCAATCGTATATGCAACACAGTACTTTAGACCTTATATTTATGGACGAAAATTTAAAATATTCACAGACCACAAACCCTTGCAGTGGTTATTTTCATTAAGAAATTGTAGCCAAAAGTTAATCAGATGGCGTTTGAAGCTTGAAGAATTTGATTATGAGATAGTATATAAAAAAGGGAAATTAAATACAAACGTCGATGCATTGAGTCGCATGCCTGATAATTTAAATAGTGTTGTTCAAATTAACGATGAAAATATTGAAAATGAGTCACACCTTTCACAGTATCAGAATTATTTAGAAAGTAAACAAACCAATGTACATAATGATTATAGAATATTTGAAGTTTTGGGAAATCTTTTTGATGCACCGAAAAATGAAACTTTAGCACATTGTATAAGTAAAGACCATCAATGTCAAACGGCATAGCCAAGCAATTTCGAGAAAAATTCCAGATTGTAAATAAATTGAAAGCTCAAAATCCAAAATTGTACGAGTTGGTTTATTTGAAAGATAGATCAAGATTTATTATTTATTTAGTGACAAAAAATGATTATTTCGATAAACCCACAAATCTAGATATATTTTATAGTCTTTTGAATTTAAAAATATTTTGTTTGAAGAATGACATAAAAAATTTGAGCATCCCCAAATTAGGATGTGGTTGTGATCATTTACTTTGGTTTAATGTAAAATCAATGATAGAATATATTTTTAGAAAAACTGATATAATGATAACCGTTTACTATCAAAATGAAAATAACGATGATGATCAAATATCAGACATTGAAATGAATGTCAACGAAAGCGAAAATAATGGTGACGCATTTTTCGAGTACATGAGAAACTTTAACCAACAGTTAGAGAAAAATGTCCAAAGTGACAATGTATCTTTAGTTGTAGAAGTAGATAAATCTTGCATTCCACCTGACGACCCGGATAGTGACGCAACAATTCACTCAAATGCCGAAAACCCCATTGTTGGAATACCAATTGTTGAATGCCCTGTTAATTACGGCAAAAATCAGATTATTATATCTGAAGTTGAGCATAGCCCCACCGAACCAGTCATTTTAAAAATCCACGAGAATAAACAAAGATTCTTAGTACAGTTTTCGAAATCAGGATTTGAACAAGAAATAATAAAATTCATGAAAGAATATATTGTGCCGAAAGTTAAATATCATTTATATTTGAAAATGATATTTATGAAAAATTCAGTAGTATCCTCCAAAATTATTTTAAAAATTCACAAATTAAGCTGGTAAGATGTAATCAAAAATTAATGGACATTTATGAGGAAGATGAAATTATCCAAATTATTCAGAATTATCATGAGGGTAAAACTAATCACCGAGGAATTGACGATACACTTGCCCGTATCAAACAACTGTATTATTGGTCAAAACAAAAGAAATCAATCCAAACTCATATCAATCATTGTGAAATATGTCAACTCACTAAATATGACAGGAACCCATTGAAATTGAAATTTAATATTACTCCTACGGCAACTAAACCATTCGAAATTTCACACGTAGATAGTATTACATTCGAAAATTCGAAATTTTTCACTATCGTAGATTCGTTTTCAAAATATGCGCAAGCATATAGATTGAATTCATCTCAAGGAATAGAAATTGTGAATAATTTAATTAAATTTTTCACTCATCATGGCATTCCTGATACAATTATTTCTGATAATGGATTGGAGTTTAAAAATTCATTGGTAAAAGAGCTTTTAGAATTGCACAAAGTTAAGATTCACTTGGTTAGTTCCCAGCACCCAGAATCTAACGGCATTGTCGAAAGATTCCATTCGACGTTGATAGAACACATTAGGCTTTTTAATAATCAGGATGGATATAAAAAGGAATATATAGAATCAAAAGTGAATTACGCATTGTTGGCATATAATAACACCATCCATTCTTCAACTAAGTTGAAACCTTTTGAAATCATATCAGGCCATTCAGATACAAAATCTCCTTTCAATATTGTTTTGGAAAATCAGCTCATAAATAATTATATTTCGAATCATAAGAATAAAATGAAATTTATTTATCAAAAAGTTAACGAGAAACTCCAACAACATAAAGAAAAAACAATTGGAGATTGCAATGAAATTAGACAGGATTCACCTGAAATACCAGACGAAGTATACGTCAAAAATAGACAGAAACAACGCAAAACAAAAAATAAATATAATAAAGAGAAAATTAATAGTGTCAACCGTACATTAAAAACTGCAAAAATTAATGTAAGACACGGTAATACTCATGACAATATACACTTATCAAATATCAAAAGACCAAAACTAACAACTTACAAGTTTCAAAATCTTCCAGGTTCCTCGGGCTCTGCTATGAAGCCGAAATTATAGATATCACGGAAAATAGAGGTATCCTACCAATCAATTTGTGCCCTGCTAAGTTGGAAAAAGCGACACATACATTCGTCCACTATTATGACTTAGATTCTTTAATCACCGAATTCCAGACCTTGAATAAGCAATACGACCTTTTAAAATCGAGTCTATCTAATAGAACTAAATATTCATCGGAGTTTGACAATAATGAAAAAATTCTTGAATATGTTCAAAATAACATTGTAGAAAAACTAAATAGAATGAACTTTTATTCGAAAAGTAGATCTAAACGTGGTTTGATAAATGGCTTGGGAAGTATATTTAAACAAATCACAGGAAATTTGGACGCTGAAGATGGCAAAAAATATAATAAGATCTTAGAACATTTAGAGAAAAATCAGCATCATTTCGAGAATCAATTAAAACTGGCATATTCCGTTAATATACAGATGATTAAGAATTTTAATGATACAGTAGAAAACATTAAACATGATGAATTTGTTATAACATCAAAAATTGAATATTTGAATAAATTAATAATTCAGAATTTTGGTTTGAACGAGATTTTGTATGCAAAGGATTTATTTAATCAACTCACAACGCTTTTTAACATAATATTGAGTATTTTACAAGATATCGAAAATTCCATAACATTTTGCAAGATGAGGACCATTCACCCCTCTATTATACACCCACAACAATCAATTAAAGAGTTATATAAAATTTCTGGTTATTATGATGGTCAATTACCCTTCGAACCCAAATCGGAAAATATTTTAGATCTTGAATCGTTGTTGAAAATTAATTCCAAAATTTCACCAGATCAAATTGTTTATTTCATTTCAATTCCAATAAATTTTGAAAAAGATTTTGAATTGTATCATTTACATTCGTTACCAACTAGACATGAGTCAGAATTTGTCACAATCATTCCAGAAGTTAATTATTTTCTAAAATCAAGCGAAAATGAAATTATACCTCTAAACGGCAAATGTACTAAAAATAAAGTTTATCAGTGTCCCAATGAATATCATTCTCATTACAATCCGTCTTGTGAAGAAGAAATTTTGAATGAAAGAAATACCAGTCGTTGTCATTATACAAAACTCAGTGTTATTAAAAGCCATGTTGAAATTATTCCAGAAACAAATCAATATTTAGGAATATTTCCAGATGAAGAAAAAATAATTGTTCAGTGTCCAGACAGTACAAGTGTGAAAATATTAACAGGTGTTTATTTGATAAAAGGAGATAAATGTTTCATTATATTCAAAAAGAAAAAATTAACATTTTTGGAGAAGACATTTGGAAGTCCTTTATTATTACCCAAGTTGGATTTCAAAATCCAAGGAAATAAAGTTTCAAATATGACAATTAAATTGAAGAATATTAAAATTAAAGACATTCCGATAGATTCTTTTGTGATAACAGAGAATAAAGGAATAAAAGATTATGATTTTAAAATTTGGACAGTAGCGTCGTATTGTGGATTATTGATTGCGATAATTTACCTTATATCAAGACAATTTAAAATAAACTGCTCTACACAACGAGCCAGGCAACAACCCCAAAGACAGCCGATTGAACTTGAAGAAACTCGACTTCCTGGGGGAGCTTCAATCTGATAAGGGAGGAGTTACATCACCTCAACATCCTGAGAACTCCTAACGTTAGCAGAAACCAAGCACATTCTGCTGCTGTTTGTGTAATATGAACTTTCATGTATTTTCCCACAGTATATTTTACCTTACGTAGTTTTGTAGTTAGTAAGTTAGTCTGAATCTATTAGCTATCCAGTAAACATAAGAATTGTAGTCCTTGTGACAATAAAGTAACTTTTTAAAAACATAACGACAAAGTATAAAACTATAAGTTATATATATATATATATATATATATATATATATATATATATATATATATATATATATATATATATATATATATATATATATATATATATATATTATATGAATGCAGGATGTATACGTTTAATAACAATAAAATTGATAAGCTTACATTCGTTGTTACATGCTCTGCAGAAAGATTTATCTTTTGTGACTAGCTTCAAGGTTATTGTAAATCAAAATTGAACGGAAGACTTATCAGTAGAACGGAAATTTGGACTCACATAGTGATAAAGTCGTATTATTTTGTATTATAAAATAGCTGTTAGAATTTAATGCTTTCTATTTTCAATAGTCACAAGCTTTTTGTTATACATTTTTTAATTGATATGAAATCTGTAACGTTCAATGATTAAGTAATAGTACATCACATGATAGCGTGGAAATATGCATACAAATTAAGTCGTCAAGGAATATGGGAGCAATATGCAAGAGATCGTTTCCGTTTTCAATATAAAATTAAACAATATTCCATTATTTTAACACCAATGTTGGAGTATAAATTTAATGATTATAGAAATAATTACTTTAAAGAGAAATGATATTCAATAAGAACATCACTTTTAGAAGTTATTGGATACTTTTATTAATAATAATTTTTATGTGTGAACGTTTTACTGCGCAGGATTTGTATAGAATGATAAGAAAAATAAATAAAAAGACAGGAATCTTATTGTTTTATTCAGTGTTGATACACATTTTTTCAAGTGAAAAGATTTATATTCATAAGTGTGTAAAAAAAAGGAAGAGAAAATGGTAAGATTTTTTGTATTTCATTTTGTAATATTTTTCAATTGTTGAATTACTTATAGCAAGTGAAAACGAACAATAACGGTAAAAAATATCCAGCTTATAAGAAAGCTTCTTGTAAACAAATTTCCCAAGATAGAAAATCAATGAGAAAAAAAAGAATTAATCTAAGTAAAAATGTTATAAATGTTGAACAAGAAACTGGTAAACTTGATAATGGAATTACATCGGAATCAAGTAGAAATGTTTACCAAGAAACTGCTGAGCTTGTGAAAGAAGTAACACTGGATCCAATGTTTAATAATTTACCACCATCATTTCCTGTGATTAGTAATAATAATAATGAATTAATTATAGAACATAGACAGTTTTTAGATAAGAATGTTTGTGTATGTGTTGGTATTAATCCAGCACAAAATTTTGAAATAATTGTTAGATTGAATAACAAAAGAATTGGAAAGTTTATAGATTTCAAAGTATGTGAGTGGTATGAGCTCCTTATGACTTATAATATCATTATGGATTATATGAATGGTGATTCGACAATAGAATAGTATTCATTTTTCAATAATAAAATTTTATTTGATATTATAGAGAATAAAAAAATTATTATCATTGAGTCACAGAATAAACAAATCTATCTGAGCAATACAAGTCTTAACAATTTATTTTTGATTTCAGATTTTTTGAATTCTTCAATTAAGTACTTGGAATCTTTAAACTTTTTCAACTACTATTCTAATATTGTAAAACATTCATTAACATGTGAAGGAGAAATTTTCTCTAATATTTATAATATAGTTGATAATTTGAATAATATTCATAATTAAGCAATAAAGCAAATATCAATAACCTATCCAGATGTAGTTAATGATACTGTCCAGTATTTTAATGGGGAAAATATTAATGAAGTATTAGAGATAAATTAAATGATTAAACTATATTATTTTTGTAGTTCTTCCTATTAACAATAATAGTTGTTCATAATGTTATTGTAATTGAGTGTATTTATTTGATAAGGAAAAAAAATAAATAAACAGTCTTATAGAAAATTTTTGTTAATTATTTATATTTCTAATTTTTATTTTACAAAACTTACAGATTTCAAATAAAAGCTAAGAAGTAACATCAACAAAAGTATAATGAACTCAAGTTAAACATTATTTATTAGTTTTGATAACAATATTTTCAATTGTTTATATAAACTAATATTTGGACAACTGATATTAAAAAGAAAAAACTCAAATTTCTCGGCTTTTTCAAGTGATTTTGTAAATTCATTGAATTCATAGTAGTAATTGTTTATGAAAAAATATATACGTCCATTTGTATACTTGAAAACTGATTCAATATTATTTGGAACTCCAGGAAAAATTGAATCTAATGTCCCATATTCTTCAGTATTAAATTCACATTTATTTATTTTTATATACGAATTATTTTGATAAAATATATAAGTCTGTCCGTTGTTTGTTGAAACAGCTCCATAAATATTAGTAATGCGACTAATATAGGGAGTTTGAGTACTTTCCAATTGAAGAGATGGAAATTCTATATAATATGTCTCGTCATCTATTATTATTACAACGTTTCCATTTGGTCTTTGATAGATAGCATTAAACTTTTTGAAGAATTTAGGTATGAAGTTCAACCAATCTGTCAATAAATATGGTGTTTAATTAAAATTTTTTTCGTTAAGATTTTTAATCCAAACCCATTCATCATAAAATATATATAGTTTCTTATTAAGTACTAGAAACTTATTAACATTTGTTTGTTTACATAAATTGGGTTGAAAATTTGGAATAATAGTTGCTTCGGTTATAACATTATTAGGCTTAGCGTAATATTTTGTTGTTGGAATGGTATTCTGGTTTCTTTTTCCATACAAAGATTGAATACCATTTATGTCATCCACAGATAAACCATAAGGTTTACCATTACCATTTTGAAACACATTATTATCGTATGCTGGAAACATAATACTATCTGGGATGTTTGAATGTTCAATTCCAAGGGAGTGTCCAATTTCGTGTACAAGTACATCAAAAAGGCTAATCTCACCATTTGGTGATTCTACTAGCTCGTAAGACCAATTTTCTGTTGAATAATAATAATAATAATAATAATAATCTTTATTGATCCAAAATTGAGATCAAAAAGCAGGAGTTCAGCAAGGCTGATCTTCCACTCCGCTTTTAGTACATAAGTATTACAACAGAACTGACAGAGAATAGAAGTGACAATGTTCATAATTATAGTGTACTATTATTGTTCCTACAATCGAAGAAAAATTCTTGAATGGTATAATATTCTTTCGAAATTAATATTTCTTTAACAGTTTTTAATGCTTTTTTTGTCATAAGACATTTTATGTATTGCGGCAGGGAATTGTATACTTTGATACCTACATAACTAGCACTTTTCTCAAACATTGTTGTTTTATGACGTGGTATCTGCAATATATTGGATTGTCTAGTGTTATATATTGAACATACAGAATCAAACTTATCTAAATTATTAAACATATACTTGAGTATTTCGTATAGGTATGAACAAGGAAGTGTCAATAATCCCAATTCCTTAAATCTACCACGACAAGAACTACTGAATCCAGTTTTGCATATAATTCTAAGTGCCCTTTTCTGAATGATAAAAATTTGATTAATTCTAGATGATGAACCCCACACAATAATACCATAATTCATTATTGATAAGAAATAGCTGTAATATACCACTAATAAAGATTTAGTATCTAGTTTTTTAGCTAGAACTCTTAAACAATAACAAGCTTTATTTAATCTAATTGACAATTTGTCAATATGGCTATCACCCTTCAGATCGTGATCTAGAATCATCCCAAGACAATTAGTGGATGTACATAAGTTCACTTGCTCGTTTTGAATATCAATATTAACTTTACTACAAACGTTCAAATAAAATTGCATAACATTAGTTTTTTGCAAGTTAATTATTAGATGGTTATTTGAACACCATTTTTCAATGTCTTCTAGTGTGTTATTGACTAAATAATGCACTTGGGCTAGATCACCTTTGGGACAACTAATAACAAAATAGGCATCATCTGCGTACATAATAATATTTTTACAATTTATGCATTCAGGGAGATCATTAATATAGATAAGGAAAAGCAAAGGACCCAGTACAGAGCCTTGTGGAACTCCTGATGTTGGATTACCCCAAGTAGAAAATTTGTCTGTAATTGTATTGTTCACCGTTGATGACACTTTAACTGCCTGTGTTCTATCACTTAGATAGGACTCAAAAAGTAGTAGGGAGACACCACGTATGCCATAATGTTCTAGTTTCTGCAATAGCACATTGTGATTTACATTATCAAAAGCTCTAGACAAATCACTAGATAAACCGAAAACACAATCACCATTATCGAGATCACTAAGAACTATTTGCACAAGATCGTTTATTGCACTAATTGTTGATTTATTTTTCATAAAGCCATGCTGACTTTTAGATAGTATATTATTCTTCTGAAGATGACTCAGGAGCCTGACATAAATAAGTTTCTCTAATATTTTTGCGAAAGCTGATAACAGCGATATGGGTCTGTAATTTTCCACTAACTTTTTATCACCTTTTTTGAACACGGGAGTTATGATTGATTTTTTAAATTGAGAAGGGAAGCATCCAGTAGTAAATGATTTGTTGAAAATCAAACACAATGGCTTAGTTATATTGTGGAAACACCGTTTGAGTAACACTGAGGGAATATTGTCAAATCCAGTGGAAAATGTTGTTTTCAAAAGTTTGATGTTGTCTTCAATTTCTAGTTCTGTTGTTGGCCATAAGAAGATTGATTTATTGCAAGATGATTCGATGAAATCATAATTACATTGTGGACTATTGTTTCCCATCGAAAGAAAATGTTTATTAAAATCATCCGATAGTTTCTGATGATCTACTGCATCAGTCACACAAGTCACAGAGTCTTTGGTCTCCTTTTTAACGATGTTCCAGATAGTTTTCGATCTGTTTTTTGAATTGGCAATTGTTTTTGCTATGCTGTCTTTCTTTGCTGCTCTGATTACATTGGTTAAAATCGTACAATATTTCTTATAATGTGAATGGAGTTGTTCTGAATTATTTTGTTTCAATTGTTGACGTAGCTTTCGCTTATTCTTACATGATTTCCGAATTCCCGCTGTGATCCACTGGGAATGAGTATTGTATGTTGTTTTCACTCTTTTTAGAGGAAATGCTTTCTCAAACTGACAATTGAATGATTTGTAAAATTTTGTCACTAAATCATCCACTACCATTGATTCATCCATTGATGTCCATGACTCATTTTCAAGCAAACGATTGGATGAATTTATGTTATTATCATTAAATTGTCTTATGTATCGATATGAATATTTTTTGTTAACAATAGATAAGTTGGAGTATTCAGAAATGATAGCTTCATGATCCGAGAATCCTGGATTAACAACTTTATGTTGTCCTTCTATGTTTGAAATGATATTGTCGATACAAGTAGTCGAAACTGCAGTTATTCTGGTTGGTTCATTCACTTGAAGTTTGAGATTGAAAGAATTAAGTAGTGCGACTGACTGAATTTTATTGTCACTGTGGACTAGGATATTAATGTTTAAGTCAACACCAATTATAATTTTGTGGTCATTGCGACAAATATTAGAGAGCAATATTTCCAAATTATATAGAAAAATGTCAAAGTCCGAATCAGGTGTTCTATACAGCGATAAAATGTTTATATTATTGTTATAGCCATTGAGGTTAATAAGGGAAAATTCAAAATGTTTTTCCACAATTAAATAGTTGAAGATGTCGATATTTGAGGCTTTCACTGAGTTTTCAACAAAAATACATGTTCCACCGCGGCTATAGTTAGTTCTGGAAAAAGACGATATAATTCTGTAATTGGGCAACTGGAAAAATGTAATTTCATCCGATGTTAGCCAGTGCTCAGTAATGCATACTATTTGTGGCTTTGGTTGTAATTCATGCAGATAAATCTCTAGCTCAAGTTTTTTGTTCAGCAAGCCTTGGATATTATGATAATAAATTATGAGACTATTTTTTTTTGTTGAATTTTGTGTCGACGATTTTCCGAAAATTGTATCGATCTTCTCCTCTATGATCTGGAAGAGCAGAAGTAGAGTTATGTCTTACTGGTGTGAGTTGTTTAACTTCATCAGCGAGTATTAACAATTGTTTTTTAGCATCTGCTATTGCAATTGGTTCAACAATAGTATCTTCGTTGTCATCAGGAATAATTTGTTCTGTATTTTGAAGCTCCTTCCATGTATAGTATTCATTATTTATTTTGAGTCCGAGCCTGAACTGTCTAACCGAATGACCTTTTGCGAGTGCATCTTTTTTATGGCCATCTAAAATCTTCTTGATTTCCAACTCTTCTTTCGTTAGATCATCTCCAATATAAATTTTTGTTCCCTTCAATTTTCTTGCATTTTTCATAACATCTCTTTTAGCCTTATGGTTTGAGAATTTCATTTGTATTGGTCCAGTTTTATTGTTCTGATATCTACCAATACGACGCACATAATCTACAATATTATGATCAATATCAAGTTCAAGTTTATCTTTAAATAACTTGATTGTTAAATCCTCTAACTTTTCATCTTTAGATTCACCGATACCAGATATAATGATGTTATTGATTTTAAAATTTCTTTCAAAAACCCTAATTTTATTTCTAAGTTCTTCATTCTCAGATTTTAAAATTGTTATTTCCTCGTTAGCTTTGTTTATAATTTTTTCCAACCTGGCTGAGTTTTAGGAAATTTCATCTCTCACAGCCTCAAAACAATTATCAATTTTCTTATTCAATAAGGTGAATAGTTGTTTATTTGTTAGATCAGACTCAGCATCAGTTATTATTACGGATGTATAGACTATCGGTCATACACAGATGGTAGGTGATTTGTGTAAAATTTGGCGTTTGGAGTTGAATTAAGTACAAGAAGTTGATTAAGTAGGCTTAAACGTGCAGTGTGGCCTTCAAATGCTGATTGTAAATTGTTAAATAAAATTGAAATACTTGTTGTTGAAATAGAGTACTTACAGTAGATAAATGTGAAACACTATATTCGTAAACACTAGGATTTTTTAATTTATATGCACATACAAAAATTATATTTCAAATACGATCAATTGATTGAATAAATTCAATTTTTACTTGGATAGAAAAAACCGACTAGCTGTCACTACTACAAGACGCTAATGAACTTCTGATTGCATATTTGTATTGGGGTATTCTGCGTGTCCCAACATGTTGCCTGGTCCATCGAATATACTATTACAAAAATTGTAAGTGAAATAGCTATAGTGATGGGGTGATGTTCCAAATGATATTAAAATAGTAGCATCATGAGGATCAATAACTTCTATAAAAAGAAGATTTGTGTGATTAGACCAGACTTCAAACGCAATTTTGATTGAATCCAGCACAAGGTTCTGTTCTTGAATATTACCATGAAATTTCCAATAAATTGTATTATTAGCCCATTTTATTGGATGAGTTCGGAAATATACATCTTCAACACCACATCTATATTTTTCTACAAAATTAATCACTTCTTTATTTATTTCACTCGTATTTTGTAAATTATATCTTTGTTGGAATGTTTTCAATCCTTCTATGAATATCGTGCTATTTTTATCTAGTTTGAATAATTCAGTAGTTGTTAAATTTAAGTAACCATAATGATTTAAATAATTCACAACTAATTGAAAGTGGTTAACACTAGAATAAACACTAATACTCAACAATAAGATTAGATAAAGAAACAACATGTTTTAGCTTATATGTTTATTGGCATACTTCTTGAATAAGAATGGTTATATATAACAAAAAATGCTTATTTATATATAATAACACTATTTGCACAATTATATATATTTTTTTAAGATTAACATTTTTTACTTTAACTTTTCCAGAACAAATTAAATGAATTAAAAAGCACAGGTTTCACAATTTCCAATACATGGTGGTGGACCATCCATTTGTATGTGTTGATTAGGTAAATTCCAATGTTCCATACATGGTAGTCTCTTTATTACATTAGGGTTTATTTTGTTAGAAACTGGAAGTTTTCCCCAAATATTTAATAAATCATTACCACTAAATAAATTTAATATATCGATAAATAAGTTATCACTCAATTTTTTACAAATATATGCATCACAAGCTAAGTCACCAATTATTCTAAGTATTTCGCTATCGGTTGAATTTTCTTTTATAATTTGTTCATACAATTCACTTTTTCTTTTTGACGATGCGCACATGTCCTTATAAACTTGTAATAAATAATTTGCTAATATTTTTAAGCTCATCATGAGGATTTTTTTCTACTTCCAATCCTTACGAAAGCAAAATAAACACTGATGATGTATTAAAAAAAAATACAATCTTTTATATTATATTACTTGAATTATAGTCCGTGAGACAGCGCATAAATTTTTTGTTGATTACCGCTCACTTGAAACTTTGTGAGTGGCTTCATTGTGATGAGTCCGACAACTTTTTCATTTAGCAAAATTGTAGATTTGGGGCGTTTACCCGCGAGGGCTAATTAATTGAAAGAATATTACCGTAATACTGATCTTTACACTAATTGAAAGATTTTTTGATAATAAAATGAAGGAAAAATATTGTCCGACATGAATATTGAGGCTACCGGTGAGTCCGACTTGTCATAAGTACCAACATACTTACCATTAGTACCAACATACTTATGACAAGTGCGGCTTGTCGGATTCACCGGTAGCCTCAATATTCATGTCGGACAATATTTTTCCTTCATTTTATTATCAAAAAATCTTTCGATTAGTGTAAAGATCAGTATTACGGTAATATTCTTTCAATTAATTAGCCCTCGCGGGTAAACGCCCCCAAATCTAGAATTTTGCTAAATGGAAAAGTTGTCGGACTCATCACAATGAAGCCACTCACAAAGTTTCAAATGAGCGGTAATCAACAAAAAATTCAGGCGCTGTCTCACGGACTATTAAAATAACTTTCAAAAAAAATTAAAAACAATAACTTATTAATAAAACATAAAACAAGTTAGTACTTGCCTTATACATTTACTTAAGATGAAAAAAACAAATAAATAATTAATAAACCTTACAACAAGTTTTAAAAATGAAAAAACAAAATATATTCTTTTCTTCAAAAATTATATTCATTATATATCTATTGATTTATACAATTCATCATCTAAATAGTCTTTAATTTTAT